>CAUYUJ010007391.1:192500-310000 GCA_963575745.1 Prorocentrum cordatum
GTCTCCTCCTCCTCCCCCTCCACCACCTCCTCCTCCACCTTCTCCCCCAAACCATATTTGCCCTACTCCTCAAAATTGAGCCCCTTGTTCTCCTCCTCCTCCTCCGCGTCATCTGGTGAATGCCGAGCTCCAGTGGCACCAGCCATAGTTGAGCAACATCCTCCCCCATTTTCCACCGCCTCTTCCTAGCTATGGAGCGGCGTTCACAACAAGTTTTGTGAATAATGATTCGTAGCGGAAGGTTGCTCGCAGGGTTTGTTGTGGAGTTGCATTCGCAATTAGATTGGAGGGTAACGCCTCGAAGTGTAGAGGGGGGGGGCTGAGTGATCAGGAGCCGTAGCAGCAGGAGGAGTAGGAGGAGGAAGAAGAGGAGGGTGAGGACTATGACGAAGGTGAGGAGCAACACCTTACTCACAAAACTAGGTGTGGAGCGGCGTCCACAGCTAGTTTTGCGAGTAATGTTTCGTAGCAGGAGGCTGCTCACAAAACTGGTTGTGGAGCTGCGTTCACAACTAGATTTGCGAGTGACGCCACGAAGCGGAGAGGTGGGGGTAGAGTGAAGAAACGAAGGAGGAGGAAGGGGGGAAGAGCAGGAGGAGTATGAGGAGGAAGAAGAGGAGGGTGAGGAGCATGACGAAGGTGAGGAGCAACACCCTACTCACAAAACTAGGTGTGGAGCGGCGTTCACATTTAGGTTTGCGAGTAATGTCTCTTATCAAGAGGCTGCTCGCAAAACTGGTTGCGGAGCTGCGTTCGTAACTAGAGTTGTGAGTGACGCCATGAAGCGGAGAGGTGGGGTTGAGTGAAGAAAAGAGGGAGGAGGAAGGACGGGGAGGAGCAGGGGGAGTAGGAGGAGGAAGAAGAGGAGGGCGAGGAGCATGACGAGGGTGAGGAGGAAGACCTTACTCACAAAACTAGGTGTGGAGCGGCGTTCGCAGCTAGTTTTGCGAGTAATGTTTCGTGGCAGGAGGCTGCTCGCAGAACTGATTGGGGAGCTGCGTTCACAACTAGATTTGCGAGTGACGCCGCGAAGCGGAGAGGCGGGGGTAAAGTGAAGAAAAGAAGGAGGAGGGGGGAGGCGCAGCAGGAGTAGGAGGAGGAAGAAGAGGAGGGCGAGGAGCATGACGAAGGTGAGGAGCAACACCTTACTCACAAAACTAGGTGTGGAGCGGCGTTCACAGCTAGTTTTGCGAGTAATGTTTCGTAGCAGGAGGCTGCTCGCAGAACTGATTGGGGAGCTGCGTTCACAACTAGATTTGCGAGTGACGCCACGAAGCGGGGAGGCGGGGGTAAAGTGAAGAAAAGAGGGAGGAGGGGGAGGAGCAGGCGGAGTAGGAGGAGGAAGAAGAGGAGGGTGAGGAGCATGACGAAGGTGAGGAGCAGCACCTTACTCACAAAACTAGGTGTGGAGCGGCGTTCACAGCTAGTTTTGCGAGTAATGTTTCGTAGCAGGAGGCTGCTCACAAAACTGGTTGTGGAGCTGCGTTCGTAACTAGATTTGCGAGTGACGCCACGAAGCGGAGAGGTGGGGGTAGAGTGAAGAAACGAAGGAGGAGGAAGGGGGGGGGATCAGGAGGAGTAGGAGGAGGAAGAAGAGGAGGGCGAGGAGCATGACGAAGGTGAGGAGCAACACCTTACTCACAAAACTAGGTGTGGAGCGGCGTTCGCAGCTAGATTTGCGAGTAATGTCTCTTATCAGGAGGCTGCTCGCAAAACTGGTTGCGGAGCTGCGTTCGCAACTAGATTTGGGAGTGACGCCATGAAGCGGAGAGGTGGGGTTGAGTGAAGAAAAGATGGAGGAGGAAGGATGGGGAGGAGCAGGAGGAGTAGGAGGAGGAAGAAGAGGAGGGTGAGGAGCATGACGAGGGTGGGGAGGAAGACATCACTCACAAAACTAGGTGTGGAGCGGCGTTCACAGCTAGTTTTGCGAGTAATGTTTCGTAGCAGGAGGCTGCTCGCAGAACTGATTGGGGAGCTGCGTTCGCAACTGGCGGGGGGCAGCCGACGGCCAACGCTGCCCTGTTGAAGCTACACGATTTGATTATCATCCTCCTGCTCTTGAAAAAATACCGTTTACCAGATTTTCCAGATTTCCAAGATCTTCCCAGAGATGGCCCTGGAGAAAAACGCTGTGTTTTCCTGCTATTCCTGACCTTCCCAGGGATTACCCCTGAGAAAACGCTGCGTTTTCCTGATATTCCTGATATTCCTGACATTTCCAGAGACTACCCAGGCGCCGAGGCCTCCTGGGGCTGCCGAAACATTGCCCTGGTGGAAAACGCTGCGTTTTCCTGATATTCCTGACCTTCCCAGGGATTACCTTTGAGAAAACGATGTGTTTTCGTGATATTCCTGATATTCCTGACATTTCTAGAGACCACCCTGCAGGCTCACGGCAGTCTCTGGAAATGTCAGGAATATCAGGAATATCAGGAAAACACAGCGTTTTCTCAGGGGTAGTCCCTGGGAAGGTCAGGAATATCAGGAAACCGCAGCGTTTTTCACCAGGGCAATGTTTCGGCAGCCCCAGGAGGCCTCGGCGCCTGGGTAGCCTGTGGAAATGTCAGGGATATCAGGAATATCAGGAACACGCAGCGTTTTCTCAGGGGTAATCCCTGGGAAGGTCAGGAATAGCAGGAAAACACAGCGTTTTTCACCAGGGCAATGTTTCGGCAGCCCCAGGAGGCCTCGGCGCCTGGGTAGTCTCTGGAAGTGTCAGGAATATCAGGAACATCAGGAAAACACAGCGTTTTCTCAGGGGTAATCCCTGGGAAGGTCAGGAATATCAGGAGAACACAGCGTTTTTCACCAGGGCAGTGTTTCGGCAGCCCCAGGAGGCTTCGGGAAACCCCAGGAAGCGTTTCGGAAGACTCGGGAAGGCCAGGAGGCCTCAGGAAGCCCCAGGAAGCCCCAGGCCCTCCCCCCCCAGGGCGCGCGAGGAAGAGGAGTAGCAAACAAAGAAATATGTATGATCATGTGGGGGGGGGGGGGTACCATATATAGATATATATATATACACATTTTTACATATATATATATATATATATATATACAGCTAGATCTAGATATTTATCGATAGATTGGGATGTCGTTATCGCTCAAAACTTCCTTCATGATAGGTTGTTGCTTTAGCGACCCGCCCGCTCGACCTGGCCGTCTGGGCCCGCCCGCCCGACTTGCCCGTGAGGATCCACCCACCCAACACGCCAGGCTGGTTATGCTGCTTGTGCTGCTGCTCCTAACCCTCCTCCTGCACATATCTTTCATACTGCATCCTTCTCCATCCCCCTTGTCTCTTCACTCCTCCCCTCCATCTGTTTTAGGGGTTGCGCCAACTACACACGGCAGGTAGGGAAAACATACCCTCAAGAGGGGGTACGATCGAAGACGAAGAGGGCGGGTACAAAGAGTTGGGATATGCGTGCTGGATGACACGCGAGCAGATAACAGCGACTTGTCTCAAACTGATTGTTGTTGGTGTTTTCATTGATTCATTCTTCAAGAATGGTTATTGTTGATCCCCCCACTGGTGCTTCGGTTTTGTCACTTGAAATGCTCCCCTCGGGGCTCGCACCGTGATTTTGTTTTGGGTGGAATCTTCGTTCTTAGACTGCGTGCCTCAGTCTCGTGGGATGGGCGGCCAGCCCCAGGGTCCCAGGGCCGAGGCTTCTGGGGTCCCAGTGCCTCTGGGGATCGGGGCGCGCTCTTCTTTGGAGCGCGTCTGCTTTAGATCCTCTCGGACTCAGACTCCTGGGAGGTCAGCTTCTGTCTTTGTCCTGGCCCGAAATAGCGCGCGTTTTTTTCTAGATTCTTCCGGCTGCCTTTCTTGGGAGGTCAGTTCTGACTGTGCCCTGGTCCGAAATCGAGCGCGTTGTCTTTCGATTCTTTCGGATGCCACTGCTGGGAGGTCGAATTCTGACCTTGCCCTGGCCCACCGAGCGGTTTCCCTGGGGCCCTCACAGATCGATGCGGCAGGAGAGATGCAGCAGAGAGACGGGGTAAAAAGCTCTGGTCATGAGCTGGGGCGGTGCCGCATTATGTTGCGACATCAGACTTCGTGGTGCGAGAACCGCTGCATGGAGCTTGGGTTCAGCCCCGCCACTCCACTGGGTGCTGTCCTCGGAGGCCCCGAAGAAGTCGGCTGCGTGGGCCGATTCGCTCACACCACTGCCTTCAACGTTTTGCCCGCGCCGACCTCAAGGACGTGCAGCCTGGGTCGGGGGCGTCACAGGGGGGGGGGGGGCTCGATGTCTGGCCGGGGGGCCCAGACCCCCCCCCTAAGTGGATCGTTCTTGGGCCCCAGAGGAGGGGTGGCGGTGCACGAGCCACCACTGCGAGCCAGCGGTTGTATACACCGCCACCTTCCCGGAGGGCACAGGGGAAACTCGTCGGAGCGTGTTGACAGATTCGGGGTGGACAGAACCCCCACCACGACACGCCGATTCGTGAATTGCCCGTTTTCGGTTCTCGAGAGGGCGCCGCGATCGTCATCTTCCAGGCTTGCGCCCGCCAGGTGTGGGCCCGAGGCCGTTTCCACGAAACCACGATTTGCGAAAGGGGGTTCTGTCTGTCCCCGAGTCGGAGGGTGCCGGTAGATGTCCGCTGCGCACAGCAAGGGGGGAGGCCGCACGCACAGAGAGAGACCCAGATTGGAGGGCTGGCCGCTCTCCGGCAGAGGCCCGTGCAGGGCCTGCCCTGCGCGTGGTTCTACGGGGAGTGCAGCGACGGCGAGGACATCCGTCGCCGCCCTCGCCGCAGCAGCCGCCGCCGCCGCCGCGCGGATGGAGCAGACTGCGCACAAACTCGGCGGCGAGCGAGGGGGGAGGTGGGGAGGAGGAGGCCTGCTCAGAGGGTGGCGGGACTTCCGAGAAGCGGTCGCGCCTTCTGAGAAGTTGCGTCTGCGTCTTCGGGGAAGGCTTAGAAAACTTCTCAGAAGGCCGTGGGACTTCTTGGCCTTGTGAGAAGGCCTGCCCCTTCTCACGTCCCCCCCAGGCTCGCCGCCGCCGATCCCTCTGGGCCTCCCAGATGGGCTCCGAGTAGATGGGGTCGGGGGATCGCGCCGCATCGGCGATGCATTGGCGATACGGCTGGATGTGGAGCCCGGTCTTCTCCGCGCCAACGTCGCCGGTGCATCGCCGATGCATCGCCGATGCTGCGCGATCCTCCGACCCCATCGATTCCGGTCACATTTAGGAGGCCTCTACCGCCGCCGATCGAATGAACCAATCGCCTGGCAAAGGACCCAACCATGTGAAGTTGTGAGTACCGCAATTGTGAATATCGTCTTCGGTGGCGCTCCCTTTGGGTCCACGAACCGTGTGAGGCGTGCGCCAAAATGTGTGGCGGGGTACGCAACACGAACGAAGGCGACAGGTATGAGTACGAGAGACTGAGCACGGGTGAGCCTGAGCACTTCAGCACTTCAGCACTTCAGCACTTCAGCTGCTCCAGCAGGAGATAACCAGGTGCTGGGCCCCCCAGGGGCCACGACACGTGTTGCGCCCACGAAGCGTGTGACAGTTGTGCCGAAATTAGTGCGGTGGCGCCATGCAAACCCCGCATCTGCGGACTTCGGCGGAGCTGCCTATGGAGCCACGAAGCGTGTGAGGGTTCTGGTGACGACATGGGTGCGGTGGCGCCATGCGAACCCTGCCACTGGAGTCTTCGGCGGCGCTTCTTGTGGGGCCTCGAAACGTGTGAGTGGTGTGCCGAAATTGGTGCGGCGGTGCCACGCGAGCCCTGCCATTGGTGCCTTCTGCGGAGCACCCCATGTGGCCACGAAGCGTGCGATGGGTGTGCCGAAATGGGTGGTGGGGACGCACGGATGAGGATGATGGGAGGATGGGAGGATGGGATGATGATGATGATGATGATGATGATGATGATGATGATGATGCTGATGCTGATGCTGATGCTGATGCTGATGCTGATGCTGATGCTGATGCTGATGCTGATGCTGATGATTATAATTATGATTATGAGTATGATGATGATGCTGATGCTGATGGTGATGCTGATGGTGATGGCCATGATGATGGTGATGATGATGGTGATGATGAGGATGATGATGAGGGTAATTAATGATGAAGATGATAAGGATGATGATTTTCATGATGATGATGATGATGGTGATGCTGATGCTGATGGTGATGGTGATGTTGCTGATGATACTGGTACTGATGCTGATGCTGAACATGATGATGCTGATCATGGTGATGATGATGATGATGATGATGATGATGATGATGATGCTGATGATGATGATGATGATGATGATGATGATGATGATGATGATGATGATGATGATGATGATGATGATGATGATGATGATGATGATGATGATGATGATGATGATGATGATGATGATGATGATGATGATGATGATGCTGATGATGATGATGATGATGATGATGATGATGATGATGATGATGATGATGATGATGATGATGATGATGATGATGATGATGATGATGATGATGATGATGATGATGATGATGATGATGCTGATGATGATGATGATGATGATGATGATGATGATGATGATGATGATGATGATGATGATGATGATGATGATGATGATGATGATGATGATGATGATGATGATGATGATGATGATGCTGGAGGAGGGCGGAGAGTGAAGAGGATAGGAGAGGAAGGAACTCGGGGCGCTATCTCTTCAAAACGAGTACCTAACGCCACAGGATGCTTGTGATAAGCAGCATAATCGACCGCCGCCGCTCGAGTGGACAAAAAACAGCATAAACATGATTAGAAGATTTACGCTTCGCGTAACCCCGCCAGCCCGCCCAGAAACGAGGCCCAGACCAGGTCCAGGGGAGGGGGGAGGGGGAGGAGTAGACCCCTCCCCGAAGGGGAAGACTGGGTGGGTGGAAGAGGAAACGCCCTAAACCACTTACGCCCTAAAGGGCTGGTCGGATCTCTCGGAGGTCGTGCGGATTTCTTGCATCTGGCGGCGCCTTCGGCGCCGCCTTTTCGCGCGCTCCGCGCGCTGGGCTCTGGGTGCCCAGCGCCGATCCAGGAAAGCCCCGAGGACTTCCAACAGTTTAGGTCTGTGCAGTTCTTTGTTCCTCGAACTTTTCCTGGTTTCTCTTGATCTCCGAAAGTTCCTCTGAGACAGGACCGCGTCGTGCTAGCAGCAGGGCGGGCGTTCTTCGTTGTTTTCTCGGTCTCCCGGGGGCCCTCGCCAGGCCGCGAGGCAGTCAACCACCGACTCCGGATGAAAAGCGGGCCCTGGGGAAAGGGTAATTTGGAAGGCTTCTTGGCCGGTACCGCCGACCCTGAAGGGGGACGACGACGACGGCGGCGACGACGGCGACGGCGGCGGCGGCGGCGGCGGCGGTGGCGACGACGCTGACGACGACGCTGACGCTCTGGAGCCCCTCTTTGAGCTCTTTCGGGAGCATATAGGTTTTTATGTTCGGGCCGGGGCAGGGGCAGGGGCCGAGGCCGGGCCCCGGGGGGGGCGGGTGTGTGATTACAGTGGCGTCCTGCCCTGGTTTTCAGACTCCCCCCATGCCCGGCAGTAGGCATTTTGGATCAGGGTGGCGCTTACCGCGCCCCAGGCCCAGCAGCTTAGCATAGCGTCTGACTGCTGCTCTCCAGTAGTTCTGGAGAGACCCGAGTCCAGTGGAGAAACATTCACATCTCGTTTGATCTCGTTGAATCAATTCTCAGACCGTTTTTGATACATGTTCCGCGTGCGGATCATGTATTAAACATGCCGGGATTTGGTATTAAAAACAACGATGAGTTCATGCATCAATTCATTCAAAAATTAGTCATGTATTATTATTAAATCCTATATGTTTAAAATCCCATGTAATAAAGACTGCCCTGTATGGACTTCCGGAACGGCGCATCGGAAGACAAAGGAGACACCGCAGGCATGGACGTCCACGGCCACCGCCCAGGGAAGCGATCATCCGGGGCCTCGGGAGGCGTTGGGTGTGTTCGTCTTCGGGCCTCCTGCGAACCCGACGTTTCCATCTCTCTCGCCCCCTTGGGAGCCGGGATGCGTGTTCCCCAGGCGATGGATATGCATGAATCCGCGCCTCGCAGTCGCCGCCACCGCTGCCGTCGTTGTCGTCGTCGTCGTCAGTTTCGTCAGCGTCGATCTTCGTCGTCGTCGTCGGCGTCGTCGTCGTCGTCGTCCTCGTCCCCGTCCTCGTCCTCGCCCTCGTCGTCGTCGTCGTCGTCGTCAACCTTGTCTGCGTCAGCAGCCTCGTCACTCCTTCTTCTCCCCATAACCGCGCGCTCCCGCGCTCTGGGGGCGCACGGGGGGGCAGGCGTCAGCAGGACATCTGGGTATCCGGATGGCTCGGATGGCTAGATGTGTTCGGGGGTCTTGGGGGGGATGAAGCGCTTGCGGAGTTCTCTGGTGAGTTTTCGGAGGGTGCCAGTTGCCTTCGGAAAGGCGTTGATGCTTCGCGAGGTTCCAGGTGGTGCGTTTCGGGAAGGGAGGGGATGAGGAGGGGGAGCAGGATCTTGAGGAGGCGGAGGAGAAATGACATGAGGGGAGTACGACGGGGGGGAGGATAATCAGGACGATCAATGAGTGTGTGGGGAGGTGGAGACGACGGAAAGTATAGGAAGAGGACTTGTGTTGGAGGCTGGGGGGGGGGGGAAGGGGAATGAGGATGGGGGAGGCGGAGAGCGGGGAGGAACATGTGCAGGGGGCAGAATGGAGAAGGAGGAGGAGGAGGAGGAGGAGGAGGAGGAGGAGGAGGAGGAGAGGAGGGGAGTGGAGGAGGACGGGGAGGAGGAGCAGTTGAGCAGAAAGAAGGGGAAGGGAGGAGGAGGAGGAAGGGAAGGAGGATAAGAGAGAGGAATGCGAAACGATGGGGGATGGGGGAGTAATAATCTGGGGGAATGGGAGGAACACGAGACGGAGGAGGGTGAAGGAGGGAAGGAGTAGACGGATCGGTCCTAGAGTGAGGAGGAGTAAGAGAGAGGGGGGCGGAGGAGGGGAAGGAGGAGATCCGACGGAGGTGCCTTGGAGGAGAGGGCGGGGGAGGGACACTGATGAGGGCCGCGCAGGGCCGACGGAGGACGGTGAGGCGAGGGCGGGCGGCGTCAATTCCTTCCCGCGTGCAGGTGCGGCTGCGGCATGCTAATCTACAGTTCGATGCAGGCGCGACGTCGATGCTCCCGCTCCTCCTCGCCACGGCGGCGGCGGCGGCGGCCTCCGCTCGTGGCGCCCACCGCGGCGCGAGGAGGGCGCGTGCCAAGACGGCAGGTGCATGCCAGTCAGCTGGGCCACTGAGCAGGCCGCCGCCGCGACCCCCTCCTGCCTTCGCCGTCGTCGTCGTCGTCGCCGTCCTCGTCGTCGTCGTCGTCCTCGCCCCCATCCTCGTCCCCGCCCTCGTCCTGGAGCTCGGCGGCGCCTGCGCGTCCTCGCCGTCGGGCCCCTCCTCCTTCCCCTCTCCGCTGGAGACCTCCTGGTGGGATGCTGAGGCCTCCTCCCATGCATGATTGTCGAATCCTCAATCCTCCCGTCGTCTTCCACCTCTACTGGAAGAACGAACAACAGCATACAGACATCGACATGTATGCGTGGTCCTGCAGAAAGCCATGCTCATGTCGCTGTCTGTTCCTCTGTCTTCGTTCTTCCCTTTTCGTTATCCTCGCTGCTATCATCCTTGCCGTTCCGCCTCTCTCTGCTCCTCCTCCTCCTTCTTCTCCTCGTCCTCCCCCTTCTTTCTGTAGCCATTTGGCTCAAGTCATTCTGGCGCAAGCCATTTGGTTCAAGGCGCCTTGTGGCCAGGCGCTAAGGGCGGGTGGCGGCCGCGCCCCACGGCCCTTGGCGGCCGTTTCTCCCTTCTCCAGTTCCCATCTCCCCTTCTCGCCATGGAGGCGATAGCCAAACCATTGGACAGGTAAATCCCAAATACCCACCAGTCCAGTTGAGAGCGAGGGGAGCGAGGGCCGCTCCGACATCCCGCCTTCCCCAGGCAATCACGATCACGACCGAGTCGGACGTGATTGCCGCTCTTAAAGAGCTCATTCAGCATTCTCGTGCAGCGTGGATTCGTTCAACCAGCAATTGGATCGAGGCATCACGGAGATTAACCAGCAGACTTCGTGAATCCGCAGCCAGATGTTGCAGGCTGAGAAGAGATGTCCCAGTATGCAGGCAGCTTCTGCAGATATCGCGAAACAGACTATGTATACTTTCGCACACACTCGTGCTATCCAGGAACAGGCTCTCGAGCAGGCCGTTCAGGATCGTGATATGGCTGAGAAGGAGATGGGGAAGGAAGTGATGGGGTCATTGGTACGGCGAAGGAGGCGCTAGCGGCGTTGAGGGAGGCGCAGGTCGGAGGCCCAGGCACCACCACGGTGAGAACGGTAACTCCTGATGATGGTGAACTTATATATATATATATATATATATATATATATATACATATATATATATATAGTGCGGCAAATTCGTGCCGCATTGAGCCCGGTGACGTTCGGAGCCTTTCTTGTCCTGTGGTCCTGGGAGCCTTTCTTCGCCGGGCTGTGGCCTCGATATCGTGAACAAATGTGCGCTGGTCAGTGACATCCCGCGTGCCCAGATTAGGGCTTCCAGCTGCACTGAGAAGGTCTACGTCGATTTCCCAAGCACTATGACGGCTTCCACATTCCACGCGAGGTGCGTGTCTGAGGGGCCCTCTATCTTTCCGGATCCTGGGGTCGGGGCGTGCCGCGAGCTCCGCGCGCGCCGCGACCTACCCCAGTCGTCTCGCCAGTCGTTCTATTACACCGAGAATCGGAGGTAAGCAGTGGCACGCAGAGATCTTCGGGCAAGAGCGGCGCGCCGGCTCCACGGGGCTGTAGGAGGGGGGGGCGGGGGGCCGGCTTATGCGACCAATCGAGCCATCTCTGTTCCTTTCTTCTTGGCCCTTGGGCTGGCAGTTCGGACGCGATGGTGGACGACGCAGGCTTGGCCGGGATCGAGGGGGCAGCGCGCGCGCCTTGCTTGCGCGCCCGCTTCTCGCAGATCCGCCCTAGCCGGCGAGTGCAATAGCTGCCTTGAAGGAAGGGGGCTCAACGGGAGTAGTTACGCGGCGCCGGCACCTGTGAGTTCAATTGGACCCCACATCTCCTAAGAATCCGGATAGTTGTCATTCAGTTGATACAGCATCGCAAGTTTCGCCCCTTTTGGCTGGGCTTGCTGGCGGAGTCTTTCGCCCTTCTACCCCGCTCGCGCTCTGCGCGCGGAACGCTCGCGCCCCCCTTAGTTTCATCTCGCCCCCGTCTCCCAGAGCGAGCTCGAGACTTCAGCGGGCAGAGAAGCTGCGCGAGGGGCATTAGATTTCATTCGCCCAGGAAGCCAGCGGCGCCAGGGCCGACTCGGCCATGTTAGCTGACGAGATACGCTCGGGTGCAGTATGGCAGTTTCATGGAGGACAGGGCCGCTGGAGGGATTGTCGCGTTTGTCCATGGGGATCCAGTCGTTCTGTTCCCGAGTGCGCTTCCGATTGAGGTGGGAAAAAAGGGGGCCTCGAACTGCGTGGCTCGGGGCCGGCGGTTGGCCTCGCGATTGTGCATGTGCGCATCCCCGACGCATGTGATCGCGTTCGCGTGGGTACGCGGTATATGCAGAGTCTGGACGTTCCACCCCCTGGCACTGGCAGCAGGAGACGGGGCGGCCGTCCCGATCGATGCGCGGTGACCGGGGGGGGTGGCCCCGCGGAGGGTGAGTTCGGCCCATGGGGATCGATTGCAGCGCGGCGCCTTCCGCGAACACTGCCGCCCCCCCGTGGAACTGTTCTGCCTGACTCCACGCGCAGGGGCGCAATCGGCTTGACAGAGTCTACGCCGCCTGACCGGCGGTCATCGTCGATGGACTGTCTTGCATCGGCCAGCGCTGCGGGGGCCCTGGCCCGCGAGGTGGCGCCGGACCGTGCCCCTGTAGCAGTGGCGATCGCCTGCCCCGGGCCCCGAGGTCCCTTCGCTGCGCCGAAATGAATTTGTCAGCGCGTCGGGGTCAGGGGGATGATTTCGGAACAGCTCAGGCGGCCATCCCTCCCAGATGACCTTTCGGAGCGCATGCGGAGAATGATTGCCTGATTCGTTATCGCAGCGGTTGAATTTCGGCAGTCTCTGAAGAGTCGACGAGCATCGACGAATGAGCGCCCTTTGCGGTCGCTCGGAGGGGGGGTGGAACCGGCGCCCCCACCCCCTGGATGGAGGGGGGGGGTTCGAACCCCCCCCCTTCCCTGGCGGAGGGGGGAAGGTTCACTCCCCCCCCATCCCCTAGTGCCCCTCTCTCCCTCGCCTCGGGCCGTCGCCTGCGTCGGCGGCGGCCGGCGGCGGCGGCGGCGACGATTTCTTTTTCCTGGCCGGCGCCAGCGCCTGCGGCGGCGGGCGGTGGCGGCGGGGGGCGTCGACGAGGACGACGGTGGTGGCGGTGGGTTGTGGCGGTGGTGGTTGTGGTGGTGGCGATGGCGGTGGTGGCGGTTGTGGTGGTGGTGGTTTGTTGTGGTGTTTGTGGTGGATGGTGGTGGTGGTGGTGGTGGTGGCGTGGCGGTGGTTTGGTGGTGGGGTGGTGGTGGTCTGTGGTGGTGGTGGGTCGTGGTGGCGGTGGTGGTGGTTTGGTGGTGGCGTGGTGGTTTGTGGTGGTGGTGGTGGGTTGTGGTGGTGGCGGTGGTTTGGAGGTGGTGCTGGCGGTGGTGGTGGTGGTGGCGGTGTGGTTGTTTGTGTTGGTGGTGTTGGGTTTTGCTGCTGGTAGTGGTGGTGGTTGCGGCGCTGGTGGTGGTGTGGTAGATAGTGGCGGTTGAGGTAGTGGTGGTGGGTTTTGGTGGTGGTGATGGTGAGTTGTGGTGGTGGTGGTGGTTGTGGTGGCGGCGGTGGCTGCGGTGGTGGCGGTGGTTGTGCGTTGGGTTGGTGGTGGTGGTGGTGGGTTGAGACGGTGGCGGCGGCAGTGGCGGCGGCGGCAGCGGTGGCAATCGTCGCCGCGCCCCCGCCGTCGCCGGCGCCAGGGGGGGGCTTCGAACGCCCCCGCCCCCCCTGGGCTGCCTCTGGTCATCGTCGCTGCGTACCCGCCGTCGGCGCCGAGAATGGGGGGGGAGTTCGGGGGGGGGGGGGATTTGGTGGGGAGGGGGGCCCCCTGGTTCTGATCGACGGCGCCGAGCGTTGAGGGGGGGGCCCACTTCCCGGTTCGAAACGCGCCGCCGAATTTTCCCGAGGCGAGCACCCGTGAAACGCGCTCTTGCGCATCGACTGACGCCGAGCGCGCCCGCGTCGCATTCGTGGCAGAGGGCGGCGGCATCTGCGCGGACCCCGACGGCCTGTGCCCCCCGCTCGGCGATTTGACGAACGGACGGCTCGAAGGGAAAGCATGGGGAAATTTGGCAAAGCTGGGGGGGTCAAGGAGGTTGAGAGCGATTTGGAGAAACGTTCGAGTGGCTCACACAGGCGGGCGGGATCAAATGAGACGTCGGATTGATCCGCAAACGGGGGGCGGGGGGGCTGGTCAAGAATTCCTCGCTGCGCCCGAACCTCGACGACGCGGCCCGCGCGCTGGCCCCCCATTGGGAAGGTGTTTTTGCTTGCTCCCCACGAGATGGACAGCGCTGGCCCGCGATCCCATCCCGCGCGCAGTCGGCTGGCCAACTTCCGCGCGGTGGCCCTGGCGAAATTGAAAAAGCGCATTCAGTTCGAGCGACGCACTGCCTGTGGGCCCGATGTCATGCCGCGTGGATGTCGGGCGCTTCCTGAGGCTGCTGATGTTTTGTCGGATGTTCATGGGGCAGTTTGCGATAGCGAAGGCGCCGCGCTCTCAGCGGGCTGTCGGATAAGCAGAATGGCCTTCCCACCGAAGGAGGAAGAGCCCGCCAATCAGGGCGCTTTTGCTTTTGGGCTGCCTGGTCCGACCTGCCCACCTTTTCGCTCCAGCGCGGGCGCCATGATCTTGTCGGGCGCGTTCCGCACCGGGCTGAATGAAGTTGCGCCGCAGACGGTCATGGAGCGGCAGCGAGCGGGCGTGAAAGTCCGCGATGTCATGGATAACGTGGCTGAGGTGGAGCAGCTTTCCCCCCCCCCCCCCAGTTTATGCGTAGGTTTGATGACGCTGGTGTCTTATGTCTGGGTTTTCGGGCGGCGTTCCCTTCGATTCTCTCGGCGTGGTGCTTCTGAAGGCCGAGGGCGCTCCGCGGGCCACCATCGAGATTATGTTCCTGCATCGGAGTGACATTGCGGTGGTCAATTTCGCTGGGGCCACTGAGATTAGGCCCCCAGTCGCGTGGGAAGTAAGCCAGGGAGACCCTTCGTCGATGATTATCTTCTCTGCGGCGTTGGGCCCGGTTCTGACGTGGACCAAGTGCCATCGCGCGCCCAGGTTGGATCTGGAACTTGCGTGAGTATGCTGAAGATTGCTGCTTCGGTCTGCAGGGCGCCCTTGTCGATCAGATGCATGCGCTTCTTGCGATGGGCCTGTCCTCGTTCGCCGCCGGGCGCTCGCTGGGCATCCGCGCATGGTGCGTGCTTGTGTGCGGGGCGGTGTCTAGCGCGCGTCTCTCTCTCTCTCTCTCTCTCAGCGCATGGGGGGGGGGATGGGGGTCGGTTTCATGCGATGCAACTTCGAGACCCACGCGTTCTGCTTTGGATTTCTGGCGGGGCCAACAGCTGATGCGGTGGCGCGGCGGGAAGTCATGAGTTAGTTCTGGCACTGGGCGCGGCATCGTCGGCCCCTTGTCTTTCGGGCTGCCATGCGCGAGTCGGCTCTTTCATTCGAGCTGCGCGTTGGAATTTCAATATCGGTTTCAATAAGTACGTGTCACTCCAGAGATGGCCAGGCAATATCGGGAGGCTGTGCATCTTTCGACGGCGGGCCCTAGGCGTGCGCTAACCCGTCGCATGCTGACCCATTCTGCGGCTTGGGAATCTCATCGGACTGTTTGGGTTTGCGGCTGGGGTCGAGGGCGACTAAATAATCGCGTCTTGGCCAAGTATGAGACGATTCATCTAGCTTTGCGCGACATGGCTGATTAGCGGTGCGTATGATGGTGAGATCTGCCGCGGTCGGCAGCTTTCCCCCTGGCGCAGGAACTCGATGATGAGGTCACTGATGGGGGGGGGGGGGGGGGGGCGCTGCTGACCCCCCCCCCCCCCCCCCCCCCCCCCAACTTCAAACGGACGGACGGGGGGGGGGGCCATGTAGGGCCGCATATTCTACGGCTTCGCGCGCCGATGGCCCCCTTGATCCGCGCGCAGGTTCGCGTCGGACGATGGCTGATGGAAATTAGGGCGCCCGTTCCATGTCGCCTTCGGTCGCGGCTCCGCCTTCCAACTGGCGTTCTCAGGTATCTGTCTAGGGGGCGCGCGCCTCGGCCACGTTTCTCCGCGTGGACAGAGGGCGTCGTTTCCGCTGCGAGTGGCTTGGCGACCGTCCGTCGCCACGACAAACGCTGCCCTGCGCCCGTGTCTTTCGCCTTTTGGGCCCCAGTCGTTCAGAACCTGCGAGGGCGGTGGAAGGGGCTTCTGTTTGACGACGGGGCTTGGTTCTCCGCTCTCGCTCTTCTGGGGCCCGCGCGGGGGCTGGATCGTGATCCCGCTGCTGGTGCCTCTCCTTGTGCCTTCCTGACGACCCATGCCCACCACCGCAAAGGCGTTGTACTTCCTCCGCGTCAGGATTTCCTGCGAGGCTGAAGTTCCCTGCTGGGTGGCACAAGATTAGCTGCCACTGTTTCCCGCAGGCGCTCCTGGCCGTGGGCCCCCAGGGCCTCGGCCCCCCTGGTATTCTTTCTGTGGCCCTGTTCCTGCCATGTTCCTTTCCCGAATGCCATGGCGGCGATGCGCCAGACATGCCGCGGCCACCGCGGGCTCTTGGAATGCGATGGTTGCGGGGGCCGCTCCGGCTGCCAACCGCGCCGAGGCGCCGCGGGGTTGCGTCGCGCCCCCTGGCCCTTCGGCGGCGCAAGTTCTCCATGTGTTTCGGTTTGGCACATTCGCTGCGTCCTGGGTCTTTCCCCTTGCCTCGCATGCGGGCCCCTTGCGTCAGTGCCGTTTCTCGGTGGCGCCCCCCCCGCCTTCGGTCGTGGCCCCCTGCCAGTTCCGATGGCGGGCGCGGCTGCGCCCGCGCCCCCGCGCGCGAGGCGCCTCGTCGCCCTCGCGTGGGTGGTGGGGCCTGCCAATCTGCTGTGGATCAGCGGCCAGTGCCCTTCCTGTCTCTCCTGTCCTGCTGCTGTTCCCTCCTCCCTCTCCGCGTCCAAGTGGGCGCGCGCCCGCCAAGCGGCGCACTCTGACAATGACTACGGATGATGGAACGTGCACGCCCGCCCGCCCGGTCTGAGTCCGTCCCGTCTTTTTCTTTTCTTCCGGGATGCGAATAACCCAGTAAAGTGCGCCGGTAACAGGAAGGCGCGGTCATGTGCACTTCAGTGTACTTTTACCCGGGGCCGCGGCCGTCTGGACCGAAAATGCAGCCAGTGTTGAGGCGAGAGCACGTTTCCTTAATGAGTTACGAGAATGTGTCGGGCGACGCGGCTGCCGGACCCCGCATTGTCGAGCCCCTCGCCCCCCTTTTTGGTGTTTTTTCAAAATAATTGACTTGGCGTCCGCGCGAGATTCTTCGCCGATCGATGCTGGTCATTCCACGGTGCTTCTGGAGTCGCCATTGGATTATTCCACGCGCCAGCGACGGGGGGTCCATGGCCGATCGAAGAGATCCGCGCGGTCCGCCGAACATATAACTACATACATACATATATATATATGTACATATACACATGTGCATATATATGTATGTGTATGTATGTGTGCGTCTATATGTGAATATATAGATGAATATATATATATATATATATGTACAGACTCGCGCTGATGTAGCCTATGTTCATACATACATATATACATACACATACACATACACACATATATATACACATACACACATACATTCATGCATACATATACACATATATACACATATCTACCTACCTACATACAAACATACACACATATACACATTCACATACCCATACATATAGATATACGCATACGCGCACACATACATACACATAATCAGTTACATATACATTTACGTATACAGAGGTCGGTACATCTACATTCATATATACATATACGTATCACATATCACATACTACAGATTACATATACATGTACATGTACATATACATATACATATGCATATACATATGTATACATATACATATACATATACATATCCATATACATATACATAAACATATGCATATTCATATGCATACGCATATGCATAATGCATAATTCATAATGCATCATGCATAATGCATATGCATATACATATACATATACATATACATATACATACACATATACATATACATATACACGTGCATATGCATATGCATATACATATACGTACGTACGTACATTCATACATACGACAACACGCCGCTGAAATAATGTCTGCTTCAAGCTTAGGAGGGGGTGATTTTTGGTAGGTCTCTCAGATCTGGGTCGGGGGGGCGATGCGTGGACGAGGCCCCGCCGCGTCGAGAAAAAAATCCATTTCCTTGTTTGGCGTTCCCCGTCGTACCGCGGGAACTGCATAATCCTTATTATCAGCATCATCTTCAGCATCATCATCACCATCATCAACATCATCATCATCATCATCATCAGCATCTCCTTCCCCATTCCTCTTCGTCCCAACACTTGTTCAGTCGGGTGTCTCGCGCGTCGGGCGAGCGAACTCGGGGTGACCCAGCGAAGTCCCGTGGTGTCGGGCTGACAGGTTTGAATCGATCCACATTCGTGCTAGATGTTGCCGGGGGCTGCCAAGAGTCAGGAGGGGGCGATGACTTGGGAGGGGTGAGTCTCGTGGGCTGGGCCATGATATCTCCCCGGACGTCATGGCCCCCCCCCGTCTGAATCCAATGCGTTCCCTGATTCTCTCTCCCTGGGCCCGCGTGCAAGCCGCTGGCCATGATTTGCGAAACCCCGTCGTTGACGGCCTCCCTCTTGGACGGACGCCCCACATGTTGCTGACAACGTTGTCTGTATTCGAATACCTACTCTTCGTCGGAACATCCGCGACACTCCAGAACCATAAAGCTGTCGACGACATCATCGGACTCCTCGTCTTCCTCGTGTTCATCGACCTTGCCCCCCTCCTCTTGCTTCTCCGTTGCTCCATCACAAGCATCGAGTGGATTCGAGTGTCGCCCTCGCTTCCCATGTCATTATCTGGAGGTTCCCGAATTTTCTCGGCTGTTTTCTGAGCATCCTGGTACTTACCGATTGTTGCTGGAGGGAACTTCATGAAATCGTCGTGTTGGCTGGCCGCTCCTGTTCATTTCTCCAGATGTACGGGGAGGCTTACGGGGAAGGGAGCTGGCTGAGGAGGGATTGGATGGCGGGGAGGATGACGCGGAGGAGGAGGGACAGTGGAGGATGGTGAGGAAGAGGGGACACAGTGGAGGATGGAGCGAAGGAGTGAGGAGGTGGAGGGATGGGGAGGGATGGGATGGGAGGGATGGGGAGAAGGATATGATTAGGAAGTGGGGATGGGGAGGAAGACGGGGGAGAGAGGTGGAGGGAGGGAGGATGGGGATGAGATAGGAAGGATGGACCGAACGGAGGTGGTGCAGTTCGAGCTCAAATGTCGGCGGACGTGCAAGTTTGCGCGTGCGCGGGGGAACCAATATTTGTTGTGGCCCGATGAAGGCCTTAGGCCAGCTCTGCTGGCGCGGCTTCTGTACGGCGCGAGGCTACATCACGGTCGCATGGTACTTTTCGAATGAAGTCGAGGTTGATTAGTAGGCCGACCCTGCCAAACGGAGGGTACCTTTGTGTCCTGTGCTTCGCTACCCATGCCCTCTATATATTCCTATAGCGATGTGACTCTTGGAAGCGTTTTGTGTCCTCTCGCGTGTCTTCTCCAACCCACCCCCCCGACTGCATCGCTGGTCACCTCTCCCGCGCTCGCTGCTGGGAACGAGGAACCGATTCCCCCCGTTACCCCCCCCCCCTGGGCGCGCGCGCTCGTTTCCCGGTCCTCACGCAACAGGGGTCAGCGCGGACGGGCTTCGGCCTCTCCCCGCGGCCACGCATGAGAGGGCAGGGATCGGCTCAACGGTACCCAGAGGGCGACGCGCGCCAGCGGACGATGCCCTGCCGCCCGGCGGTTCGAGCAGAGATCACGGCGGCCAGTTTTGTGCACGCCTCAGACTTTCAGCTGTCGATCCCGGGCACCCAGACCACTGCCGGCTGCGGTCACAAGGGTCGGCCATGCGCGGAGCGGGGTAGAGCCGGACCGAGGTATAAGCTCGAGGTCGATTCGGGGAGGGTACCCTAATGCTTTCCGTGCTTGTCGGATGTTCTTGTGTATCCTGGGGGAGGATACTTTCGAATATTCTTCAGTTTGGCTGGCGGAGTGTCTCATGTTCTTGCAACTCTGCTCTTCTGTCTTAGGTTTGACTGAAGGGGGCGGAGGAAGGCTTCTTGGAAGGAGGCCGCTCATTAGGAGGCGCGGGCCCTACATCTATAGACTGTGGGTGTAGGGCCGTCGCCTACTAAGAAGCGGCCTCCTTCTAAGAAGCCTCCCCCCTCCTCCATGTGTACCTCTTGTGCGCGCCGCCACTCCCCTCTGGCTGGCCCTGGCTTGGAGGGCGTGTTTCACCCTGGGGGCGATAGCGGCCGTTGCCGGGGGGGGAGGGGTGTGGCCGGTAACGTCACGTTTCTCGCTGGCGCTGTCTGGGAATGTCTAGGGATGGCCAGAGACAGCTCGGAGGACAGCACGGGTCGTGACGTGACTTTGGAGAGGGGGAGGCGGGCGGCCGGGGCCGGCAGTCAATGGCCGTTGTCCTGAACATTGAGAAGACGCCCTTTTGTGGAGCCACTACGTTGCTTCGTTCCCCTTGCTCTCCCTTTCGCGGGAGCGTGAGCCTCGCGCGCGTCTCCAGAGGAGCACCAGAACTACACGCAGGCGGAGTGCGGGCCAGGCAAGACCCTCCAGGCCCCGGGGGTTCGGCCCTACACATCCTCGCGCCGTGAGAAAGACGACTCGAGGCTCTCGGCTGTGTTCGGCCTTACTGTTGAGTCAGGTATGTCCCTCTACAGGAGGAGTATTCCAGAACAGTAATGTCCGGTGACGATTCGTCGTGATCTGTTGACTATTTTGGATGTGTTCTTGGAATTTTTACATTTCCAAACACCGCGTTCAGGTGGACAATGCCCGACCTAACAGTCTGAATTTCTTGGGCGCCCGCAGGCCTCCTCTAGAAGGGGTCCGAGCAGATGGGGTCGGAGGATCGCGCCGCATCACCGCTGCGTCGGCGACGCGGCTCGATGCGGAGCATGATTTTCTCCGCGCCGACGTCGGCGATGCATCGCCGACGTCTCTGGTGCTTCGCTGATGCATCGGCGATGCGGCGCGATCCTCCGACCCCATCTTGTCGGACCCCATCTTGTCGGGGCCTCTAGTTCCCTTGCCGGGCCCCGGGACCTGCAAAGAACGACCCGGGATGAAAGCGGGTCCTTGGGAAGGGGTCCAAACCTCTGGTGAAGCAGGTTTTGAATCAAGCACGACGTCAGATGTTGGGGGGGTCTGCTCAGGGCAACGTTGGGGGGGGGGACTGGGTTCAGGGGGGGAGTCAACGACCCTCAGTTGCCCAGCCGACGGGCCCGATGGCCCACCCCCGCCCAGCAGCGCCCGCATCCGCTGCGAGGGGCCCATCGGCGATGGATCTTCGACTCCAGCTTGACGTTTCCCCCCCCGAGCCGGGTCCCCCGCAGGGCAGGCCAGCCACGGGGGAGCCGGGGCTCGTCGCCCCTCCCCGAGGGTCCCGTCGGCTTCGGCACCCCTCGTCGAGAGGCCGTCGAGGCGACGTGCTCCCCCAGGGAGGCCGCCTACGATCCGATTCGATGCGATTCGATTCGGTGGCTGGAGCCGCGATTCCAATTCGATGTGATCCGGCTATTCTCCGGCATCGGCCAGGGCCAGCCGGAAGCGGGGCGCGGCGATTCGATACCGATCCGATTCGGGACGATTCGTTGGTGAGACGATCTGCTCTCGATCCGATCCGATTTCGCGATCCGACCCAGCGCAGACCTGGGAGGGGGGTACAGTGGAAACTCGGGACTCAAGAGACGGGGGTCAATGCAAATGGGGGTCAGTCAGAGCGCCAGATCTTGCAGGATCCTGCAGAGCCACGGGTGCACTGACCCGGGTTTGGGTGCAAGATCTTGCAGGATTTTGCAGGATCTTGCAAGGCCCGACTGACCTGGGCTTGGGATGGACCCGGGTCGGGACGTCCCCGAGAAACTCATGCAAAGAAACACCTTGCTTGCCTCCAGGGTGCCCTGGGTTTCTCGGGTTTCGATGGTTTTACGATGGAAGCGTGACGTTCCCACACCAAAAATCAAGTCTTGACGCTTCTCGTATCCCCACCAGCCCATCAAGAAACATATCGCCAGGCGAGTTGCCTTGATCAGGGAAGTGTAGAAGCATGCAGTGTAAGAATCGCCTTGGACTTGTTTTCTCGGAAGTCTCTGCCTTGGAAGTGTTTTCTCGGAGGTCTCTTGGGGCCGTCTTGGGTCTCTCTTGGGGTTCTCGCGGAGCCATTTGGGGCACTCTTGGGTCCCTCTTGGAGATCTCTGGGAAGAGCTTGAGCAAAGAGGGGGGTTCCTTAATTTGCCTCCCCCATCGGAAGCTCCCCAAATCGCCTCTTGGGCCCCTCTTTGAGCGCCCTTGGGGCGCTCTTGGGCGCTCTTGGGGCCGTCTTGTGGCTCTCGTGGGCCTCTCTTGGGGCCCTCTTATGCTCTCTTGGAGCCATCTTGTGGCCTCGGAAGGCCATCGACATCGACAACAAAAATGCGAGAAGGCGATATTCATTGATTATCGTTAGGCTTTTGAAGGATGTTGGCCTCTTGGCGGCCTCCTGGGGCATGACCATTTGGAGCCGCCTTGGAGCGGTCTTGGGGCCTCTTGGAGCATCTTGGGGGCCATCTGGATCCATCTTGGGCCATCTTGGAGGTTACATAAGGCTCTCTGGGGCCCTCTTGGGGCCGTCTTGGGCCGTCTTGGGCTCCAACGCCTCGCGAACCCCCCTCCAGGTCCAGGGGGGGCAGGGTACGAGGGTCGCTAGTACTGATGCCAAGAAATCCTTATTGGAGCTGATCAGAGCGATTGAAGATTCTGCCGCCCTGCCCTTTGCCCGAGCCTGCTGTCTGATTGCCCCGCGTGACAAGCCTCGCGGAGGGCCTCGACCCATTGCACTGATGGGCTTTTCATTTGTTGTCTTGCTTCGCCTGCGCCACCCTGAGGTGTCGGCCTGGGACAGGGCCGCTGAGGGGGTTCGGGATAAGACGGCGTTCTTTGGGGGGGTGGACGAGGCGGGGCGGGCGGGTGAATTCGACTCTAAGATTGTCCTGTTGCAAGGTTTCCTGGCCGGAGGCGGCCTGGTCGACCTCGCCGCGTTTACGATCGCGTACGCACAGGATTTAGTTGCACAATCGAAGGGTCTCAATTATCCTCCTCTGCGTCTCCTAGCGCTGGCGTTTGAGGCTCATCCAGGATCTGGGCTGTTGACATTGGACCGAGGGGTGCACGCGCGTATTCTGCCGTCAGGAGGCGTGCTCCCAGTATGCGACCAAAGGGTCTCTGGGGTCGCGTGCCCAGCTACACGCGCCTTTAGCTGCAACGCATGCTGTTTTCCGAGGTTCGCACTCTAGGCAGTGGTTTCATGATATAGTTTCCAGGATGCTCAGGATTTGGCACACAATCGTTGATCTGGCATGGTTCCCCCACCACGCGTTTGTCCGCGCTCTTGCCAGGGGCCTCCTCGGAAGAGAAAACCAGGTTACGATTCCCAGGTGCCTTATCATGGCCTCTCATGCCTCGCTTCGTAATCAGTTCCCTAGCTAGCGACAGGTACTGCTCTATAAGTTGCTAATCCTGCCATTTCTGGCTTTGACTTGGGCCACGATTGTGCTTTTTGCAGTCGGCGTTCAGTCAAGGTGCGCACCCTGATGGTTGGGCGGGGACTGCAGGCTGCAGGCAAGCTTCGTAGGTCCGTGAGAACTGACAAGCGCTCGCCCAAGCCTTTTTACACCAGCTCTCCTTCCAAGTCGAATTCGTTGACGTTCAGGGCAGGTGTCCGTCTATGTTTCAGCGTCTCTAGAGCAGCGCGCGCGCCGGCTGCTTAGTAGCAATGGCACGTTGCTGCACCGCGGCAATTTGCTCCACCTCTGAGGCGGACCGCGATCCAGTTCAAGTCAATGCGCGTAGACTCGTTGCCATCTGGCGGGGCCGGCTCGGAAAGACTTTCCCGCCACAAAGTTGCGGCAGCATTTTGATGAGGCCGTTGAAGTTAGTCAGTGGAATGCCAGGAGGAGGAGGAGGAGAAGGAGGAGGAGGAGGTAGGGAGAGGTAGCGAGAATGAGTGAGGGAGGGAGGGAGGGAGGGAGGGAGGGAGAGAGGAGGAGGAGGAGGAGGAGGAGGAGGAGGAGGAGGAGGAGGAGGAGGAGGAGGAGGAGAGGGACGAGGACGACGGAGGAGGTAGGAGCGGGGAGGAGGAGGAGGAGGAGGAGGAGGAGGAGGAGGAGGAGGAGGAGGAGGAGGAGGAGGACCTCCTTTCCTCCACCCCCCCTCCTTCCCAGGGCCTGCTCAACAAGACAAACGACGACGCCCAGGCCGCCCGCCGCCCGCGCCCGCGCCCGCCACCCCCGCGGCCCCGCGGAGTTTCGGCTTCTGGTCAGCCCGCGGTCCACGGCGACTGCGCAGATGCCCGGGGAGGGGGGCAGGGGTGCAGTCAGCCCTCATAGTAGTAAGTCGGGCCTGTCCCTCTGCAGGAGGAAGATTCAAACATAGTGAAAGCATCGTATGGGGACAATTCTTCTGCACGAGGGGATGCACGCTTCTTCGCCCAGCGTCTGCTGCCTCCCCGTGAGCGAGCACCCGGCCCGGAGGGAAACGTCGACCCACGGTCGCCCGTTCGCCCTCGATCGGCGGGGGGGGGAGAGCGCGGCCCGTAGACGCTGGGCGGCTGGATCTCTCGAAACATACAGTTTTTTGATTCGCGGGTCGAGAGCGCACCTCGTCCGGTCGAAGCTAAGCGGGCCGCGCGAGGCATAGAGTCAACCCGCACAGTAAGGATTAGCGACTTTCCAAGGTCATATGCCCTTGCGTTCTTCCCATTCGGCCCATCCTTGGCCGCTTTAGCTGGCCGCGCCCCGCTCGCAGAGTGTCGACATGGCCTTCCAAGGCCCTTGCATCCTCGTCGAGCGTCCTTATTTCACGTGTTGACTGTGCAGACGACCAGGGCTCCAGAGACAGGGGTCAAAGCAAACGGAGGTCAGTCAGAGCGCGGGATTTTGCAGGATCCTGCCACGCCAAGGTTGCACTGACCCGGGTTAGGGCGCAGGATCCTGCAGAATCTCGCAGATCTTGCAAGGCCCGATTGACACGGGCTTGGATTGACCTGGGCCTTTAGATCTTTGAGTCTAAACCGATGAGAACGGTACGTTTTTATCCTTCCATCCGTAACCACTATCGATGGCCATCCCAGCTTGGCAATCATCAACGTGGGCGTTCCGGGGGATTGCATCCTCATCGCGAGTCCTTGCTATCAGCTTTGACTCCCAGCACGAGTAGCAGCACGAAGAGATGAGGCTCCGTGACCGAAGCCCCCCTCGGCCTGCGGCGGCGGGCCGGTGGCGCACCTCAGAGGCACGCGGCAGAGCTCGAAGAGGTAGCCGGGCACGACCAGGACGACGCCACCAGCGGCGGCGGGCGGCCTGCATGCAGACCGAAGGAGATTTCACTCGCAGGTGTTACCCACTTCGGGCATTCTGTGCCGAGCACCGTGTGGGTCGTCGGCCGCCAGAGCCTCGGACGCATCTGCAAGTGTGCCAAGCCGTTCGTCGAGGCGTACGTGCGCGTTTCATTCCGTCGGTGTGGGAGTTGATCCGCGGCCAGCGAGGGGGGGAAGTGGAAAGGAGGAGGCCTTCTCGGAAGGTGGTGGAACTTCTCAGAAAGCCCTCTGGCCTTCTGAGAAGCGTCCTGTGTCTTCGGGGAAGGCCCGAGGCCTTCCGAGCGTTCTGAGAAGAGCCGCCCCCCCACACCCCTCGCTTCCCCCACCCCCTCCTGGGCTCGCCGCCGAGAATCTCGACCCCCAGACCTCTCCCAGTGTGCGTGCTGACCCGAGTCTCGGGGCGAATCCGGCCGTGGCGGCGACGAGCGCCCCAGAGGCCCGAAAAGCCTTGAATCCTCGAGGAGGAGGGCTCGACCTAAACGGTATCTTGGCGATTTCGTGGGCCGTTTTCGTTTTGACTTCGTTTTGCAGCGAAGGCGGAACTAACACAAAACGAGGGAAACGACATCAAAACGAAAACGAAACACAGTGTTTCGGTCGAGCCCTGTCCTCGGGGCTGGAAACGCCAGGACCGGGTCCGAGACTCTTCCAGGCTCGCCGCAGAGACGAGGCGCGGGCCGAAGCCCGCGGCCCGGGCGGCCCGGGCAGGAGCGTCCCCCGTCGGCGCCAGCGCCCCACTCGGGAGCGGCCAGGAGGGGGGTGAGGACCAGGGAGGGGTGGATATCATGGCGGGAGCCATGATATCATATCTCCCTGGATCTCATGGGGTCTCTTCGTATTTCATGCGTCCCTGTCCCCCCCTGGGCCGCGCACATGCCGCCGGCAATGAGTAGCGCCCCCCCTCTTGGACGCCCCCGAGATCTGGGACCGTTCCTGAACGCACTCAGAAGACCGCGAAAAGCCCGAGACATCCTCCGGAGCCGAACGACGACGGAGGAGGAAGAGCAGGAATATGAGGAGGAGGACGAGCGATGGACATCGCCCAGCATAATCTGGCAGCCCAGCATGCCCTCGTTTCCGTCCTCGGCGCTTCTATGCTGCTCGGTGTCGGTGGCCCGCCTCTTGTGCCTTTGGGCGTGATCTCGTGAGGCGGCCATCGTTCGCGGCAGGTGAGCGCCGACCGCGAGTCTTTCAGCGCGCAGGACAATGTGCACTACGAGAACAGGAAGGGGCCGGGCTGGTGGGCCCACGAGGGACGCGGGCTGAGGAGGGTGTTTTGCGGAGCCTGCGGGACGCGAGGATGAGGCGAGGGACGCGGAGCATGCGGGATGCGGGGATGATGAGCGCGGGGAGGGGCCTGGTGGATCCATGAAGGTCGCGGGGATGGGGGACGCGGGGAGCGCGGGACGAAGCGTTTCCACATGCTGAATATACGTGGCGGCACGGGGCATTCCGTAGGCGCACGGGCACCTCCCTCTGCGCCAGAGGTGCTCGCACCGAAGTCGTGCGCGGACGCGCCGGATACGTTCTGGGCGAGTGTGGCGCGCAGCGTCTACTCCAGGGGGCGGCTGTCCCGCCGTGGAGTGGAGCCGCGGCAGCGGCGTAGCGGAGCGGCGCAGGAGGAAGAGTCTCAGGCATTCGAGAAGGAGGGGAGAAGGGGGGGGGGGAGGGCAGGCAGGAAAGGCATTCGAGAAGGAGGGCAGGCAGAAAAGGCATTCGAGAAGGAGGGAGAAGGAGGAGGAAGAGTCTCAGGCATTCGAGAGGGAGGGGGGAAGGATGGGGAGGCCAGGCAGAAAAGGCATTCGAGACGGAGGGCAGGCAGAAAAGGCATTCGAGAAGGAGGGAGAAGGAGGAGGAAGAGTCTCAGGCATTCGAGAGGGAGGGGGGAAGGGGGAGGGGAGGCCAGGCAGAAAAGATGTGATTTTGTGAAGGGCCAGGGTCCAAGGCGCTTCGCTCCCCTCGTCCACCTGCTTGCGGCCCCCGTTCCGGCCCGCGGCACGGGGGCCACATACCCAGACGACCGGCATATATTTTGTCCCAGCGCTCCCTTTTGGTTTGGGTCCTCGTTCTGAATGGCGCACTGATCGTCTCCGTTTTCCTTCGTTCTCCTGACTCCGCTCCATCCTCCCGCTCGCGCTGCCTGGTCGCTGCCACCTGCGCAACCGCTGCGCAACTATCAACGCTTCCGCGGGATCTTGGGAGGCCCAGCGGAGCGTACATCGTCCGATGCACACCCAAGCAAGACCTCGCGACTCCCTGGGGGGCATCCGACCTTGCAACTGTCGCCAGCGGCTGGCCACGCCCATCCAGTCGGGACCTCGCAGATCCTTGTGGACGCAATTGTCGTCATTTTCGTTAGCACGGGCAACCAGTCGGGACCTCTTGGGACGCTGAGGCGATCCGCCATTCTTGGGCGAAGCGTTGAATGGCACTGCAGACCCCTCATTGTGTTCGGTCTTTTTGAGCGTTCCGATGTTGAACGGGCGAAGAACGATATAACATAAACTTGTTCGCTGTCGGGGGCGCCTGCCCTGGAAAGCTTATAACCTGACGGCGGCAGTGGCAGCGCCCCCGGTGACGGAACAGTTTATTTCGTACCGTTTTTTTCGCCCGCTAAGATGTCTTTTCGCATCGTGTTTAGAAATGGTTCGGTATTGCCTTCCAATAGTTGATGTTCTCAGGGTTTGGGTTCGAATAACTCAACCATTTTGTCTGTTCGGGCCTCTGGCAGCCAAAGACGCCACCAGAGTTCCTCATCGGCTGTCCCCCGAGGAGCCCCCAAGAGAGCCCCAAGACGGACCCAAGAGACGTCCCGACAGGCCGCCAACAGAATCCCGAATACCCGCCATCCCGAATGCTCCGAATAATTAGGGCAAACCAGAGATCGCCGACAGGCGAACACCACACATCTTCGTCAGGCTTTTCAGCGGTTTCAGCTTCGGCCCTCAGAACGTCTCCGACCTCTGACGGCCCACGAGACCTCCAAGGTCGCCCCAATCGGGCCCTAAACAGGGCACTTGGGGAGCGATGAGAAGCTGTAGGAGGATCACGTAGGAGGAGTTTGGTGATGGTAGTGCTTCTGATGATGAGAAGAAGGAGCATCAGCATGTGGATCTGGAGGGTGCGGAGGGTGAATCTGATAACTTTGATTATGATGATGCGACGGAGGAGGGTATTCACGTATGGGTGAGACGGATGGTTTTTGGAGGTTCGCGGCTGAGGACGGCGAGGAGACGCAGCAGGGGGAGGATGAGTTTGAGTATGATGACAACGATGAATGTATTAATAATACATGTTGTTGATGATGATGATGCTCATGTTGATGGTGATGATGGTGATGGTAGTGGTGATGGTGGTGGTGATTGTGATCGTGATGATGGTGACGGCGATGCTGATGCTGAGTCTAGGATGAGGATGATGAGGATGAGGATGAGGATTAAGATGAGGATGATGATGAGGATGGTGATGGTGATGATGATGATGGTGGTGGTGGAGATGATGGAGATGATGATACTGATGCTGATGATGAAGACGATGATGATGCTGATGATGATGATGATGATGATGATGGTGATATTGACGATGATGATGGTGGTGATACTGACGATGACGATGATGATCATGATGCTGATGATGATGACAATGATCTTGATCATGATCATGGCCGTGACCATCATCGTTTTTGTCGTGATTCTCCCATTCCTTGTCATCCTCTTCCTCCTTGTCAAACCATGTCGTACAAGATGGAGTGAGGTGCGTCTGTATCCGTCGTTCCAGGCTCGGGGGGACAGGCCCATTGTCCCACGGCGGTGCCGAGGCTCCAGGAGCTCTTTTTCCCGCTCCAAGACGAGCTAGATGTCCTCCAAGACGGTCACGATGGCTCAAGATGGCCTCAGAGATGCCTTCAATACCGCCAAGAAGCTCCAAGACGCCCAAAGAGACCCAAAGAGGCCCTATAGAGGCCTCCCAATAGGGCCCCAACAGGTAAACATGGCCCCATTCCCGCTCTCCCAAGTCGGACCACGAGGCTCCCACGAGGGCTCGAAGACGGCCGAAGAGGGCCCAAAGACGGCCGAAGAGGGCGAAGGGTCTAGCCGCGACCCACCCCGCGACCCAGCCGCGACCCACCCGCGACCCATCCGCGACCCACCAGCGACCCACCCCGCGACCCACCCGCGACCCACCCCGCGACCCAAGGCATGAACGATTCTTGCCCCGGTGCCGGTGCCGGTGCCGGTGCTGGTGCCAGTGCCGGTGCCGGTGCCGGTGCCGGTGCCGGTGCCGGTGCCGGTGCCGGTGCCGGTGCCAGTGCCGGTGCTGGTGCCGGTGCCGGTGCCGGTGCCGGTGCTGGTGGCCGGTGCTGGTGGCCGGTGGCCGGTAGCCGGTGCTGGTGCCAGTGCCGGGGCCGGTGCTGGTGCTGGTGCCGGTGGCCGGTGCTGGTGCGGGTTCTTGTTTTCCCAGAACATCCTCTCCTTCTCCCTCCCGCCTCCCGCCTCCCAGCAGTGCCCCTCCCGCCCCTCCAGGGAGGCCCCGCCTGAGCGAGGAGGGGGTATTTACATGGTTTCGTGAACCCATGCTATTTGCCTGACTGGTATCGGAAACCCATACGTGGCCGCGCCCTCTCCCACCATCCCACCCCTCCAGGGAGGCCCCGTCTGAGCGAGGAGGGTATCGGAAACCCAGGCCCCGTCTGAGCGAGGACTCGGAAACCCACACTAATTACATGGTTTCGTGCCCCTCCCTCCCCTCCAGGGAGGCCCCGCCTGAGCGAGGAGGGAATCGGGAACCCGTACTATTTACAAAGCTTCGTGCCCTTCCCACCTCTCCATGGAGGCCCTGCCTGAGCGAGGAGGGAATCGGAAATCCCACCAGCCCTTTGGGCGTGAGTGGTTTAGAGAGCTTTCTCTGTTCTCAACCCCCCAACCCCCATTCTTCCCCTTCGGGGAGGGGTTTACCCCTCCCCCTACCCCCCCCCTGGGCCTGGACAGGGAGCCCCGAGTGTTCTCAGGGGGGTCCATTTCGACTCCTCGGAGGGCCAAAAAAACGACCCTCACGAGGATTCTGGCCCCGACGGGGGGGCCGAGTTTGGCCCCTCTGCTCGTCTTTGAAGCAGAAATCATTGATTTTACGAAGGTTTGGGCCCCATTTTGGCCTTCTGAGGGGGCCGCGCTCATCTTCCCTCATAGCAAAATCATTGATTTTACGAAGGTTTTGGGCTCATTTTGTCCTTCTCAGGGGGCAGCTCTCATTTGCGCTTCTGAGGAGGTCGCACGAGGCCCCAAGATGGCCCCAAGAGGCACCCAGGAGGCTCCCAAGAGGCCTCCAAGAGGCCCCCCAAAGGCCCCCAAGCGGCCCCAAGAGGCCCCCAAGAGGCCCCCAAGAGGCCCCCAAGAGGCCCCACGAAGCCCCAAGAGGCCCCCAAGAGGCCCCCAAGAGGCCCCCAAGAGGCCCACGAGGCCCCAAGAGGCCCCCAAGAGGCCCCCAAGAGGCCCCCAAGAGGCCCCCAAGAGGCCCCAAGAGGCTCCAAGAGGCCCCCAAGAGGCCCCACGAGGAGCCCGAACGACTCACACCAGGACGAGGGGCCCGAACGACTCACACCACGAAGAGCCCGAACGACTCACACCACAAGGAGGGGCCCGAACGACTCACACCAGGACGAGGCGCCCGAACGACTCACACCACGAGGAGCCCGAAGGACTCACACCACGACGCGGGCCCCTCACGACTCACACCACGAGGAGCCCGAACGAGTCACACCAGGAGGAGGGGCCCGAACGAGTCACACCAGGATGAGGGGCCCGAACAACTCACACCACGAGAAGCCCGAACGACTCACACCAGGACGAAGAGCCCGAACGACTCACACCACGAAGAGCCCGAACGACTCACACCAGGAAGAAGGGCCCGAACGACTCACACCAGGACGAGAAACCCCAAACGACTCAAATCACGAGGAGCGCTTTCTCTCCCTCCTCCTCCGCCTCGTCCTTCTCCCGCTCCCCTCACAAGGAGGATGTACAAGGAGGCGGGAGGAAGGAGGAACAGGGGAGATATGCGGGGCCAAGCGGACACACGCCTGAAAAACACGACTGTCGGCATGCTTCGCGAGAGTTGTTGCTGTGAGATGGGCTGGTGGGGATACGCGAAGCGTAAAGAATTAATAAAGATTACATGGTTTCGTGCTCCTCCCACCCCTGCAGGCAGGCCCCGCCTGAGCGAGGAGGGTATCGGAAACCCATACTATTTACATGGTTTCGCGCCCTTTCCATCCGCCTGAGCGAGGAGGGTATCGGAAACCCATACTATTTACATGGTTTCGTGCCCTTCCCACCTCTCCAAGGAGGCCCCGCATGAGCGAGGAGGGTATCGGAAACCCATGCTACTTACATGGCTTCGTGCCCCTTTCACACCTCCAGGGAGGCCCCGCATGAGCGAGGAGGGTATCGGAACTCATGCGATTTACATGTTTTCGTGCCCCTACCACCTCTCCAGGGAGGCCCCGTCTGAGCGAGGAGGGTATCGGAAACCCATGCTATTTAAATGGTTTCGTGCCCATCCCACTGACATGGGTGAGGAGGAGGGGAGAACATTACCTATCCATCTCACGTCCTACTCCTCCCACTGAGGAGGGTGAGGAGGAGGGGTAGTTCTGCGATGAGGAAGGCTTCATCATGATGATGGTGATGACGATGGTTACACGGCTGTTCACGATGACGGCGATAATGGTGATGGACGATGACAATGTTTTTTTTTGGCCACGGCGGCCTGACCTGTTTGACAAAGCGGCTGCCTGGGCAGCCACTTCTGAACCTAACGCCAGAAGAGGGACCAGCAAGCGACCACGGACTCATCTCCCAAGGAGGGAGGATGTCCCTTGGCCACGCGCCAGTCCCCCAGGCACTAGTCTGACCCCGACTCCGAGCCCTCAGGGCGGTTCGGACTCAGAGGAGCAACATCCTCCTCGCTACGCAGCAAGTCGGACACAACCCTCAACTCCGCACGGGGGTCAGACACAGCGGAGGTGTCTTGCACGGGAGCCTCTGTCGTTGCACCAGGCTCCCTGACCTCCAACAAAACTCGGGCTTCGGCTTCCTCAGCCTCGAACAAAACATCAAAAACTTCATCTCCAGGTGCAGGCCTCTGCACTCCTAGAGCTTCTTGTTGCCCTTCCCGCCCACCGCTCCCACAGTCCACCCGCACCCCCGTTTCTCTCTCAGCAATCCTAGCCCTCAGAGGGGCCAAACAAGCCAAGTGAGACGAGCACGGAGGTATGAGATGCACCCGCGAAGCGGTCGCAAAGGCACGCACAGCCGCTCCTGACGCAGGACGTTCAGGAACCGCACAAGAAACTGGAACATTACGCTGAGGATGAAGGCCACGCTTGAGCCTACTCAGCACACTGGCACCCGCACTGTGTTCCCTAGGATCACACTTCCCTGCCAGATTACGAACTTTTTCTTGCGAGTAGCTACCACAGAGCATGCAGAACACTAGGGGCAGCTTCTCATCACCTACTTGCGTACTAGCTAACTTGTGGCCGTGGGCGGGGGCCTCAGAGAGCAACTTGGTGAGGCTCCTCGAGAGTCCCTTACACCCCACCTCTGGCCTATCTTGGAGGTGCCCCCCCCATAAAAACTTAAACACTTGGCACACCTGTGGCCCCACAACCAGGGCTCCCAGTCATGCCAGCTCGTGGCGCACGCAATGACCTTGCGCTGGCGCTCACGTCGAGGTGGGCGCTGGTGGTGCACCCTCGGAAAACACGGCCAAACATTCGCCACAAGGCGGGCAACCGTTTCGAGACTCTCGATCGAGCTATCTAACTGCTGCCAGTCGGCAGGCGCGGGTCTGGGGTGCAGGTCAAGAGCTCCTTTCGCTTCCCGATCCGCTCGCTAATTGGCCTGGCCAACCCACCGCTCTGGTGGGGGCAGCTGCTCGATGTCCTCTAACTTCCTATGCGCAGGGGTGTGAACAGCTGGGGCATACTCTTGATTCCTCATGTGGAGCAGGGCCCCCCTTCTCAACCCTCCATAACGTTGCTTGGCCGACACTTGACATGACGGTTCCATGTTATGCAGTTTGACGGCATTCATACAGTCGCTGTATAACGTCGGCCCATGATTTGGTACATATATTGGTAACAAGGCGAGCTGGAGTTGTTCTGCCGCTTGACTGGTTTGGGGTAGACTCGGCCACACAACTCCTTTTGCTACATACCTCTGCACCCCCTCCGCATCAAAGAACACCCACGAGTAAGCCGCCCTCGAGAGCTCTCTGATGGTGTGACGAGCGCAAGACCCATCTCCAGCTTGGAAGAAGGAGGGCCCATCAAACTGATCCCACTCCACTTTTTGCCCACTCATATCGAAAAGCTCTGGCTCGTGCACATCCGAGAGGTTCGGCCACTCGGCCGCTGGGTGCTGAAACTTGAGGGCCTCGAAAAACTGCGCGTCCCCGCTCTGGGCGCGCTCGAGAAAGGTCGTGGAGACATCCGCGGCCTGCCGTGCCGCGACGACCTCCGCGCGCTGGCATCTGAAGATCCTGTGGCCTACTGAATCGGGCTCTTGACATAAGGGGCAGAGGCCTGGGGTGATGTACCCTGACCGTAAAGCCCTGTCTTCGGTCCAGAGCCCTTCACAAAAACACGCCATCACTAAGTATTTACCCTGGGCATTGAGCCCGATACCTTTGACCCCCGACTTGGTAATGCGTCGGATTGGTTCCACGCACACTCTGGTCCCAGGGGTCCACCCAAGGTTCCAGCCCAGCACTCGTTCGTGGTGCCTCTGAACCCCCAAACAAAGCCAGTGCCCGATCATGGAGGGGGTGGAGTACAGCAGGGATATCTCCACGCCATTATCATCGCGCCAGTCGAGGGGGGTATACGCTTCCCACCCGATACGCTGCAGGGAGAGGTGCATTCTACTGATCGGGCCTTTGCTTTTTGCCCAGTTGTGGCCTGTGGGCGAGACGGTCCGCCACATACTGCGCAGCTCCAGAATCGAGAAAAAGGCGTGCTCGGGCCGCGTGGTAGCCGTCCACACAGCATGCGACCACGCCAGCGCAGGGGCAATCATGCTCCTCCACATGGGGTCGCCTAGGAGCGCCGTCTTGGCTCTCAAGGAAGCCCCGGCATGCCTGGGCGCTTGGAACGACAACATCACGCTACGCGCTCGCTTTCAGCGTCGCTCATGCCCACAACCGTGTCCCCGAAGCTTAAACCAGGTTTGACCCCCGCCGTGTAAATCTTGCCAATCCTGAAACGCTCCCTGGGAAGGGCCCTCCGATATTTACACAAAATTCTGTGTCTCTTAATCATGTCTTTTATCCTGCCTCGTCTCTTGCTCAGGTGGCCTTTCTTACTCCGTTCGCCCCCTGGGGCGAGATCACAACCTAAGGTCACCATGTGGGTCCCGACTTGACCCGCCAGTTTCTCGAGCTGCTCCCCGAGGCGACGAGCAACACTGGGCGACGAACCAAAAGTCATCAACTTATCTTGGGCAAGATTGACTCCGAGCTCCTGCTTGAAGACGCGGTGCAAGTCCTGCGCCGCAGCAGCAAGAGCGTGGATGACCTCAGCCTCGGTGCCATACGCTGAGACCGTGTCGTCGTCCACGTACGACGCCAGATCAATGCTGGGGTTCCGCTCCACGAAACCGTCGAAAGGCTCGAGCGCGTACACTCGCACGAAGATATCGTTAAACATCGACCCTGCTGGCAGCCCGCTTTCAGCGTGCAACGCCGCCAGCGCATGGTCCGTACCTAAACGCAAGATCCGAGGGCCTCTCCAGAAGTTGAACGTGACTTTAAGCACCACTGGATCAAGGCCCGCTCTCTGGCCCCTATCACGGAGGAGTCTCAGGTCGAAACTCTCGTAGTGTTTCGACCCATCCCATGAGAATCCCGCAGCGACCCCACCGTCGGCCACTCGGGCCTCCGCTTTGACCGCCTGGTTCCACACACTGCATTCCGCCGACTTCCCAGCTCCGAAGGCCCAGTACCTACGCGGGTGTCGGTCGTTGAAGGACGTCAGCTTCGGTCGTCGGAGCCGTTCCCAAAGCCTAACTGGGGGGGAACGCAGCAAAATCGGGCGCAACCCACCCTTCGGCTTTTCCAGGAGAGGGAAGAGCATCCAGTACAACGCCCGCGGGAAGAGACCTATCTTCTCAACGCACTGAAAAATGCAAGCCAGGGCGTCGAGGCCAGTGTCCGACATGCAAGCGAACTGTCGCACGTGCACCCCATCAAGGGACTGAGCCGTGTGCGGCGAGAACATCTTGGCTGCTGCTCGCAGCTCCGCCGCGGTGGCTCTCTCAAAACAGTGCCTATCTGGGACTTCAACTGGGGGTGGGGTGGTGGTGGCATTCCAATACCCCCCTAAAACATTGGCTTCATGGGCCAGTAAATCACGCGGGTCCGACGTGAAGGCCCCAGGACTGGTTTCAATCACCGTCGGTTGCCACCGAGCCTTCAACCTCGTAAGCCGATGCATCTTTCGGGCCGACCCCGCCAGGGCCTCGGTCTGCCATTGGTCCCAACTCTGCTTCGCTTTTTGGTCCAGCCCATCACGGGCCGCTTGAAAATCCTCAGCCCAGTCTTCTAAGGTCTCCGAGCAATGATCAATCCATCCAGCAAGGGCCACCAAGTCTTGCGGCCAAGCCGCCGCCAGCTCACGCGCCTTGCGGACAGTGAGATCCAATCTCGGAGACAAGCCCTCAGCTTCAAACGGCTGAGAAACAATCTGCACAAGGTTAAGGGCAGCCTGCACTTCACTGTGATCAATGAATTTGTCAACTTGCGTGAGAATGCGCTGACTAGTGTTCCTGAGGTCGGTCATCCCCTGTTGCAGCCGCGCCCATCCCTCCCCAATGCGCACATCATCATCATCTTTGCACTTCGGGGGGGGGGGTCATAACAGGCACCCACTTAGCCTGAAGCTGCTTACCTTTAAGCCCTTTACGTTTTATGGGGGTGCCCGTTCTACTTTCTAACTCCAACTCCATCGCATCCGAGAAAACTTTCCAAGCTCGGTCCAGGACCCCCCAAACAAGCCCAACATCTTCATGGTCGGCCCTACGGTTCGCCTCCTCGGCCACGGCTCGGGCCACAGACCAGTCGATCGGGGGTGGGGTGGGGCCGGAGGGCAGTTCAACTGGGAGTTTCTGGTGAGTCTGGTACACCAACTGCCGCAGCTTGGTTGCCCCAGGCCTTAATCGAAGCTGTGCAGGGCGGTGGGGCCGCTTCGGCCACGTGCTGTCAACCTCGGTGGCCTGCGCAAGCTTGCAGAAGGCCGCCGACGCCATGAAATAATCGATCTTGGTGTTTGCTTTCGGCGTAGCGCACGTTTCAATACTGGGCTGCATTATCATCATGGAGGCCTTGCGAGGCATGCCAGACGCCTCTGCAACAACGGCCGAGAAATTCCAATCAGCAGCAAACACCGAGAGATGTACACCTTCTAAGACTGCACCTGCGTGTCTTAAAATCTGGAGGTTCCGCTTGCTCAGCCCCTCACTGGTGAACATGTACGCGCATCCCGCTAGTAGCTCGGGCCACCCTGGAATGTCGATCGTAACAAAGATCAGCCTGTGTTGGATAAGTACGCCTCTGGGCAACTTAGTGGGCCACCTCAGGCCGATAGACGTCCTTGCCAGTATAGCTACTCCAGCTGACGTCTGACCACCTGCACACTTGACCGAAGGGGCACAGAGCATGTTCCAGCCTAAACTCTTAGCAGTCGAAGTTCTCGCCGCCAGATCCTCTTCGGTAATACCTATTTCCTGCGCAAACACCACCAGAGCCTGTGTACTCCTCAGTCTCTTCTTGAGCGTGCCCCAGCTGTTACCATTATACGATTCAAACATGAGCGTCTGACCCTCCAGGTCGGCAGGGGCGGCGGCTTTAGGCGGTGAGCCAACTCCGTGGGCCGCGACGCGCAAACCAGTGCACTTGGGCCCCAGGTGGGGCCGCACACGGGCACCGTCAAACAAAACTGGTGGCTGCTGGGACTCAGGGGGCCTCAGACGCTCGGGCACACCTTTGTGCCTGACGACTCGCGTCTCATCGGCCTCGCTGAACTTGATACCCTGGCCGTACTGCAGCACGTCCAACAGATACCACACCGCCTACAGGTCCACGAACGTCTGACGTCTGAGCCACCTCTCGTCGCACGTAACCCCGAAGAGATGCACAGCGTCATCAGGCAAGGCTTGGGAAACTTCTGACCCTTCATCGTCAGTAGCCTGTCTCTGATGCAGGACCAGGAATATCTGGCTTGCGTCTGACACCCTCAGATCCCGTAGAGCCTGAGGTATAGTTTTTCTCCCTGCGTGAAGCAAAAGGTTTGGATGAGAAGCTCGCCATCGGCCTCGTCGAGCCATGCCACCTAGCCCAAGAAGGCGAGTGGCTAAAGCTGCGGCGCGGTCTTCGGCCTCTTGAGCTGAGCGCCCAACAGGGCTTGGGTGAAGGCCCGCTTGTCGCCACGGTCAGAAGCTTGACCAGGAAGTGACTGTACATGCTGCCTCTGAAGTTCAGCCACTTCAGCCCCCGCTGCAATCTAGCGTGCCCTGATCTCATCCGTCTTGACATTGAGCTATGCTCCTCCAGCTCTGTCGCGACCTTTTCCATCTTCGTAGTAGCTCGAGCCAAACGATGCCCCACATTGGTGTGCTGCGTGATACTCGGCTTCTTGCTCTCGATCTCCGAGCGCACCGCCTTGAGCTTGGTCTCAAGGAGCGTCCGTGCCTCGACCGTGTCGTCACTCTTGCCACAGGCCTTGATCGCACACTCGAGCTCGAGCACACGTGCCTGTAGTGGATCTTGTCCGTCGCTACCTCCTCCACCATTGGATTGTGTGCCCCCATGCTGACCAGGCCCTTGTCCAATAGCAGGGGCGCGGGCTGGCTTGGCAGCACCTCCGATGAACTGGTCCAGCTTCTTCTGCAACTCTGCCAGCTTGGACTCCAGTTTGGCCTCGCGCCTTGAGCCTGCAGCAGGAGGACGGCTGCGCCCAGGCTCCAGCCGAGGAGGGCTCCCGCCACCGTTGCCAAAGGACTTGGCGCGCTGCAGCACGAACGCGGGGGCCTTCGCCCCGCAGCGGCACCGCAGCCTGCACGCCCAGTTGCTGGTAAGCGCGCGACTCTGGCAGCCCCAGAAGGGTGTCTTGGGGCCGCGTACCACATCTGCACCATCCATGAAGGCCGCCGCACTGCTGTGCCTGCGACCGTGTCCCTCGGAGCGCCGAGGGTCGAAAGACTTGCACCACCAGGTGCTCACTGAAACGCTAGCTGAGGCAGCCAGGCCAATGGAAGGGGCTGCCCTTCCACCTCAGCCTTGAGCCTCGGGAGTCGGGACGGGAGGTAAACTCCGTCTTGAGCCAAAATGGCTACGGGGACGATGACAATGGCGATAACGGTGATTATGATGATGATGCTGATGATGATGACGATGATGATGATGACGATGACGATGATGACAACGATGGCGACGACGACGACGAGGATGATGATGCAGATGCTGGTGATGATGACGATGCTGCTGCTGATGCTGACGTTGCTGGAGCTGTTGATGATGATGACGACGATGATGCTGATGATCATGACGTCCACGATGATGCGGACGATGATGATGCCAAGGACGGTGATGGTGATGATGATGACGATGCTGATGATGATGATGACGATGGTGGCGACGACGATGATGATGATGACGATGACGCTGGCGATGATGATGATGCTGATGATGATGATGAGGATGATGATTATGGTTATGATGATGCCGATGATGCTGACGATGATGATGATGTTGATGATGTTGATACTGATGATGATGACGATGATGCTGATGATGACGACGACGACGGGGTGACGACGATGCTGCTGATGATGCTGATGATGACGACGATGATGCTGGTGATGATGATGATGATGATGATGATGATGATGATGATGATGATGATGCCGAGGATGAGGAGGACGAGCAGGAGCAGGACGAGGAGGAGGAGGAGGAGGAGGACTCGCTTGAACGAGGAGGGTCGCGGACAGCATTACTCTTTACCAGGTTTCGTAGGCCTCCCCCCTTCCAGCGGGGCCCCGCCAGAGCGAAGAGGGTATCAACAACCCGTACTATTTACAAGGCTTCGTTTCCTGAGCACCTGTCCTCCCTCCTCCTTTCTTTCGTCTGCCCTTTCGTGCGTACTTACTCGTTCGATGAGCTTCTCCTTCGTGTTGATGTTGTCGTACCCCATGGGTCCCACGAAACTGTTAATATTTTTTATGTGGGGAACTGCGTTTGCATAATTTTACCATTGATTGGACTGCAATCGATTCCACTGGGTTTGCACTTGATTGGCTTGCAACCGATTGGATTGCAACCGCTGGGGGGGCGCACAGGGCAGCGACGAGGAGGCGGCGACGGGACGGTGACGGCGACGAGCAAGGAACCGCCAGACCGACCCTCAGGCCAAGACGACGGGCGGCGACGACGCAGCAAGGGGGGGCGACGGCAAGGACGGAAAAACCAGACCGCCCCTCAAGCCCAGACGACGACGGGCGGCGACAGGGCGGCAACGGCGAGGAGGAGAGAGCCGCCAGACCGCCCCTCAGACGACCCAGCTAATACTAGGAAAGAAGAGAGAAGGCCCCCTAAGTGCAAGCACTGTTTGGGAAATGTCATGATGTTCAATGTCAATGATGTTTTTCATCCGGTGCCAGTGCTGGCGCCGGCGCCGGTGCCGGTGCCGGTGCCGGTGCCGGTGCCAGGGCTGGTGCCGGTGCGGTTGCGGGTGCGGGTGCAGTGCCGGTGCTGGCGCCGGCGACGGCGACGGCGCTGGTGCCCGTGCCGGTGCCGGTGCCAATGCCGCCGGCGCAGGCGCCGGTGCCGGTGCCCGTGCCGGTGCCGGTGCCGGTGCCGGTGCCGGTGCCTGTGCCGGTGCCGGTGCCGGTGCCGGTGCCGGTGCCGGTGCCGGTGCCGGTGCCGGTGCCAGTGCCGGTGCCGGTGCCGGTGCCAGTGCCGATGCCGGTGCCGGTGCCGGTGCCGGTGCCGGTGCCGGGTGCCGGTGCCGGTGCCGGTGCCGGTGCCGGTGCCGGTGCCGGTGCCGGTTGCCGGTGCCGGTGCCGGTGCCGGTGCCGGTGCCGGTGCCGGTGGGCGAGAATCGTTCTATAGTGCGCGACCCACCAGCGACCCACCAGCGACCCACCCGCGACCCACCCGCGATCGATCCACATTGGTTCGAAGAAAAGATCGGCGCCTGCGGTGGGCTCGTTCTATTGTTAATGTATGAAACTTTGGCGCCTGCGGCGGGCTTCTCCAGAGTCTCGCAGACTGCCGACGTCCCCACCGCCCCCTCACTCTTGTCCGCATCTGCGGGGTGCTGCGCATAATGTATATGCTACAGTGCGTGTTCGTTTGTATGTACACACATAGACACACGTTTTTGAGATATGGAAACAGATCGGTGTATAGATATGTATAAACATAGAGGCGTATATACAAATAGATGTAGAGAGAGAGAGAGAGGCAGAGTAGAAACAGATCTGGCCTGGGAGGGCATGCCGCGGAAGCCACCCGCTGGACAGGCCGGGGGCCCCGCTCCGAGCCGCCGCGCGCCCCGCCGGTGATCCCGCCCGCTCTCGGGTCGCGCAGGTGGTCAGGGGCGGATGGACTTGGCATCGCTCGGACATGTGCATTTTTCCTTCGGCGAGGACCATCGAGAAGCATCCTGGATCGTTTGGCGAAAAAGCCGCGCACGGAACCGAAAAAAACACAGGGAAGGGACGTCCGAGCGATGGCCAGTGGAGGAGGCGCCAGGGGGAGGCGCGGCGGCGAGCCAGGGGAGAGCCGGCGCTCCCGAGACAGGCCGGCGGCGGGCGAGAAGGGGAAGTGTCGGGCTCGAGGTGTTGGGGCGTGTTCGTCGGTTCTCGGCGGCTGTCGTGCCACTCACGGGATGCGTTGCAGCGGCTGCGCCTCGCCGAGAGCGTTACGGGGTGCGCGGATCGTCCTGAACTAGGGGGCCACATGCGGGGAGGGTGGGGTTCACTTCGTTCGGGAGCTCCCGAGCGAAGTGAACCCCACCGTCCCCCTCAGAAATCGTGGGGGGTAGGGGTAGGGTTTGCATCTGGCCCCCTATGAACGGCCGCCGGAGTCCCGAGTTATGACCCAAGAACCAAGTTCGGTGGCACGCCCGGGGGAAGGGAGGAGGAGGAGAAGGCCTTCTCAGAAGGCGGCGGGGCTTCTCGGAAGCCCTCTGGCGCTCCGAGAGGTTTTCTACGTCTTGGGGAAGGGCTAGAAATCAGCGAGCGAAGAACGGTATAAAATAAACTTTCCCCCGTCGGGGATACCTGCCCCTGGGCGGCTGGAAAGTTTCTACCCCTACGATGCCACCGTAAGGGTATAAACTTTCCAGCCGCCCTGGGACAGGCGCTCCCGACAGCGAAAAAGTTTATTTTACACCGTTCTTCGCCCGTTAAAGAAATGTTATCAGAAGGCCGAGGGACTTTCGAACGTGCTGAGAAGGCCCGCCCCTTGTCACGTCGCCTTTCCGGCTGCTCACCGCGCGCCCGTGTGCCACGCAGGCGCGGGGAGCAGGGCCGATCGCAATCGGCCGACTGACGCGCTGCGAGCTTCCGCGGCCACGGGCCTGCCTAAGTTAGGAGGGGAAAAACACACAGACACAATTAATCGTCGATCCCCAAGAAAATATAGGAAAATATGGGAATTGGGCGGGAAGACAAAAACCCAGAAAATATAGGAAAATATGGGGACTATTTTTATTTGTGTGTATTTATTTGTGTGTCTTGGGACCCCTTCACTAAGACAGGAGGGGGAGGGAGGGGGAGGAGGCAGGTATGAGGTCATCGGGTACGATAGAGCACACCTCGGTTCGTCAGTTGCTGGCTTCCGCCTGGTTCTGGGTGTCGCTATGGTTTCTTCGTGTTCTCTTTTCGGCCCCTTCCTGGAGGAGTGGACGTGGGAGTTGTGGTCTGCTTGACCTATCCGTTCTTGATGCATTGAAGGGAGGCAGGCAGGCAGGAGGGGAGGGAGGGAGGAGGGAAGGCAGAACGAGGGAGGGGATGGAAGGAGATGGGAGGAGGAGGAGGAGGAGGAGTCAGGAGTGGGGGGGGGTTGAAAGCTGGCAAACGAGTTGGCTCGCGACGGCGTGGTGTGATGCGACGCTGCATGCGAGGCTGGTCTGTGAGCCCGCCCACACTTTTTCAACGGCAGTCTCTCCATGCAGCCCGTGCTCGCCCTTGAGCTGGACAGCCTCAGAGTGCAGAATCCAGGTACCGCCGCTGACCAACCAGCCACAACACTTGCCAGGCCCTGGGGGAGGGAGGAATTTTCGGGCATCCTGGGAAGGGGCGCGACTCGAGGCTGGCACGTCCCAAGAGGGGAGGGAGGGAGGAGGAGCCACTCGAGGGGAAGAAGGAGGGGGAGGAAGAGCAGGAGGAGGAGGAGGCCTCGAGGGAAGGAGAAGGAGGAGGAGGAGGAGGAGCGCCAGGAGGAACTCGCCAGCGCCTGCGGGCCGCGCGTTGCCGACCGACGGGAGGTGAGAGCTCCCCCCCGGCTCCTCGCGGGCGTGGACCTCCGCCACGGGCTTCGAAGTGGCGGCGGCGGCGGCAAGCCGGCAGGCCCGCATAGAACATACAGTCGGACCGAGGTATAAGATCGAGGTCGGTTCGGGTATGGTACTCTAATGTTAAGTCGGGCATGCCCCTCTGCAGGAGGAATAGTCAAGAATAGTACAACAGATAGTATGGGACAATGTTTCGTTGTTTGTGGTTATGTGGGAAATGTATTATGTTTCGCCCAATTTCCACCTGTAGGAGGACATGCCTGAGCTAACCCTAATGTCCTTCGTGAGTGTCGGATGTTCGTGTGCCTCCTGGGAGAGGGTGCCCTCGAATGTTCTTCAGCTTGGCCGGCGTAGGGTCTCATGCTCTTGAAGGATATTCTCCTTGCCCAGGGCCGACCGGGTACGCCAGAGGCGGAGGCCAGTCAGTGAAGTGCGAGGCATGGACCAGGCAGGCGCAGCTCTGCCGCAAGACCCTTCCAGCGCACGGCGTAGACATCGTAGGGCAGTGCGCCAGTGTCGCAGCAGCTGTGTGTTCATGTCTGGCATCGGCTCTCCCCACAGCCCCCAGCGCCGCTCCAGGAAATTCGCGCGGACCTCCGAGAGGTTCTGTGAATGCAGTTGAACAGTATCATATTTCGCCTTGTGTTTCGTTTTCTTATTATTATTATTAGTATTAGTATTTCGATGATGATTATTATTATTATTACTATTATTCTACTCGGGCTCCTGGGTCCCAGGCCCCAGGACTGTCAGACAACGGTTCAGCGGGAACGCTGGTCCTTGGGAATTGGGGTTCTGCCGGATTCAGGTGGCCCTGGGATCCATCACCGTTCACTTAGGTGTTCGATCATGGACGCCTTGTTGGGGGCAACCATCCAGCTTGCGCGTCGAAGACCGCTGGAAACTGCCAACGACCGCCAGAAACCGCCAAAGACCTTGAGAAGTCCGCCGAAGACCGTTCGGAGACCGCCGACGACGGCCCAGGGCCGATGGGTAACAAGGGGTCCACGGCCGAACACGTAGCTTTTCCCTCACGACCCGTTTTCTCAATACCAGAGACGGCGGCGTGAGCGCCGACACTGACGGCGGCAGTGATGCTGCGCACGCGGGCCTGCGCGACGACTTTCCCACCCCCCCGCAGCGGCAACGGCCTCGGCATCATCCCGAAGGCGTCCCAGGGCAGGGTGAAGTCCTACGCGATGTGGACGGCCGCGGACGGCGGGGGCACTCGAAGAAAAACAAACTGCGTAACATTAAATGATCGGAGCCCTGCGCGATTTCTTGGATCGGCGCTGGACCCCTGCCGCGCGCCAGGGAGGGGGTCTAGCGCCGATCCAAGGCATCCTCGCGGAGCTCCGAGAGTTTCTGTGCATCGCTGTCTCTTCTGAGGAGGGAGGGGGGAGGGATGGAGGTGGGGAGGCAGAGGGAGGAAGGGAGGAGGGAGGTGGAGAAAGAGAGAGAGAGAGAGAGAGCGAGCTGGAGGGAGGGAGGAGGCAGGGATGGACTGGTCAGCCCCGACTCTCTACTTGTGGGAACCAGAACCAAGAAAACCAATAATTCCCAGAATGCATGACCAAATATTCGTTGGCCCAAGGGCCCGCGACAACGCATCTGAAATCGCAAATCGAAAAAAAAACATGTTTCCCAGTGACACATGACCAACATTATTGCTGAACTGTGCGAGTTTTGGGGGCAGGCCGCACGCGCGCGCGCCATGCACGTTAAAACTGCGCATCCATCCAACGCCTCACGCACCACGCGCGAGTGCAAAAACCCACACGAGTATTAATGTCTCACGCCAGCCAGCCGCAATTCAATGCAATTCACATGTCACGGGCGCCCGCTGCGCGGCTTATGCAGCGCGAGACTCCAAACGATCTTAGCGCCCTAGATGTTTTTGTTTCGAACCGTGCGCGGGGGAGGAGAGGGGGGGGAGGGGGTGGAGGAGGAGGGGGAGGAGGGAGAGGAGGGGCAGGAAGTGGGGAGGAGGGGGAGGAGGGGGAGGAGGAGGAGGAGGAGGAGGGGGAGGGGCAGGAGGAGGAGGAGGAGGAGGAGGAGGAGGAGGAGGAGGCCTATTGCCCCCTGCCCCAAAGCGAGATGCGGCCGCGTCTCGCTTTGTGGCCCACTTGGGGTCCTCTTGGAGCCCTCTTGGCGGCCTCTTGGGGCCCTCGCCTTGCGCCCCTCGCGGTTGCCCTCGTCGAACTGCTTCTTGATGGCGGGCACCGCTTTCATGCCCGCATCCACTCCTCCTCCTTCTCCTCCTTCTCCTACCTCCTCCTCCTCCTCCTCCCTCCTCCTCCTCTTCCTCCTCCTCCTCTTCCTCCCCCCCCCAGGTGGTCCGGTGGTCACGTGGTAAGGTGGTCAGCTGGTAAGATGGTCAGGTGGTGTGGTGGTAAGGTGGCAAGGCGGTAAGGTGGCAAGGTGGTTCTAGGGCTCTGAGGGGGGAGGGGGGCAGTTTACTTTATCCTCTAGAACTCCCTGAAAAATGATGCCACGCCAATGGATATCTACACGCGTTTTCTCGTGTCCTTAAGCGTCCGTTTTCTCTTTGTTGGTCGCTGACGAGGGGCCGACAGGCCCTAAAATAGCTAAGGTGATAAGGTGGTAAGGTGGTCAGGTGGTAAGGTGGTCAGGTGGTCAGGTGGTCAGGTGGTCAGGTGGTCAACTGGTCAGGTGGTCCGGTGGTCCGGCGGTCCGGCGGCCCGGTGGTCAGGTGGTCAGGTGGTCAGGAGGTCAGGTGGTAAGGTGGTGAGGTGGCAAGTTGGTCAGGTGGTAAGGTGGCATGGCGGTAAGGTGGTAAGGTGGCAAGGTGGGCAGGTGGTCAAGGGGTGAGGTGCTAAGGTGGTAAGGTGGCCAGGTTGTCCGGCGGTGAGGTGGCGAGGTGGGCAGGTGGTCAAGGGGCGAGGTGTCAAGGAGGAGGAGACGGCAGAGGAGAGAGGAGGGGGAAAAGGAGGAGGAGGAGGAGGAGGAGGAGGAGGAGGAGGAGGGGGGGGAAGGAGGAGGAGGAGGAGGAGGAGGGAAGACAGGGGAGGAGGAGGAACAGGACGGAGGAAGTGGCAAGACGATGGAGGCTCGAAACCGTGCACAAGCAAGCTGTTCTACGACGCCCCTGTGCAGCACTTCTGCACAGGGGGCTGTTGGGCGAGCCAGGGTCGGGAGAAACAGCAAGGACGTAAGCCACCGTGGGCCTGAGAAGGGAAGAAGAGGATAATGAGGAAAGCGGGGGGCGGGACGGCAACGGGGAGAGGGGGGGAAGTGGAGAAGTACAAGGAGGGGTAGGGGCCTGTCTAACAGAGGGGGCTTGTGTAACAGAGGAGCGCGTCTAACAGAGGAGCGCGCCTAGCACCACTGAGATGTTTTTAATCAGCTCGGCGAGGGAGTCCGTCTAACAGAGGGGGGCTTGTGTAAAAAGAGGGGCGCGTCTAGCATCACTGATATGTTTCAATCAGCTGGGCGAGGGGGCCTGTCTAACACAGGAGCAAGTCTAGCAAAGGAGCGCGTCTAGCTTCACTGAGATTGTTTTAATCAGCTGGGCGAGGGAGCCGGTCTGACAGAGGTGCCTGTGCAACAGAGAAGCGCGTCTAGCACCGCTGATTGTTTTGTTTCATTGGCTTGGCGAGGGAGGCTGTCTAACAGAGGAGGGCTGCGTAACGCAGGGGCGCGTCTAAAAGAGGAGCGCGTCTAGCACCGCTGAGTTTTTGTTAATCTGCTCGGCGAGGGAGTCTGCCTAACAGAGGTGGCTCGTGTAACAGTGGAGCGCGTCTAGCACCGCAGAGGTCTGTCTAGTCAGCGTGGCGAGGGAGCCTGTCTAACAAAGGGGCGCGTCTAGCAAAAGGAGCGCGTCTAGCACCACCAAACCTAAGAGGGGAAATGGCGTACCAATCGCAAGATTGGTACGCTATTTCCCCTCTTAGGTTGCTCGCGCTTGCGTCGTCGTTTGCCCGACGACGCCAGACCGCCAGACCACCAGGCCACCAGACCACCAGGCCACCAGACCACCAGACTACCAGACCACCAGACCACCAGACCACCAGACCACCAGACCACCAGACCACCAGACCACCAGACCACCAGACCACCAGACCGCCAGACCACCAGACCACCAGACCGCCAGGCCACCAGACCGCCAGACCACCAGACCACCAGACCACCAGACCACCAGAACACCAGACCACCAGATCACCAGACCGCCAGACCACCAGACCGCGAGACCACCAGACCACCAGACCACCAGACCACCAGACCACCAGACCACCAGACCATCAGACCGCCAGACCACCAGACCACCAGACCCCCAAACCACCAGACCACCAGACCACCAGACCACCAGACGTTCCAGAACGCCCAAGAGCACTGCCCACGAGAATATGTAGCGAAATCGGCGCCTCGGATTAGGGGCGTTGGCCCCGACCTCTGGGGGGCCCCTGGGAACGCTGCAGCCGAGGAGCCGAGGGGAAAATTTAACGCGAGAATGACTTGCCCTGCGGCGCCTCGGAACACGAGCCCTAGGGGCCCCCCGGGAACGTTGCAGCCGGCCGCCGCCGCCGCGCCGATGTCTGAAAACGCACGCGTTTTCAGACATCGCCCGCGCGCAATCGCTGGCGGCGAGGCAGCGGCGGCCAGCCAGGGGGGCGAGGAGGAGGTTGAGGAGGATGTGGGACGTTTTTCCTCAAACGGCTTTGAAAAAACACGAGGGGAAGGAGGAGGGAGGGGAGGGCAGGAGGGGAGAGAGGGGCCCTGACCCCACCTTCCCAGGATGTCGGAGTCCCGGGCGCAGCCCCAAGGCAGCTCCAGGAATCCAAACGATCGCCGGGGGCCTCCGGGAAACTGAAACGCGAAAAGTCCCGGGCAAGTCCCGGGGGTTAACCAACAATTCCCGAGGGGCCTTACCAATAAATATATGTCTTAAAACAAGACAGAACTTTTTTGGTCAGGCCCCGCTGGAATTCTTGGTCAAGCCTTGGGGGTCGCCGAGTCCCGGGCGAGTCCCGTGCCGCTGGGCGCCCCTCGGGGGCACCGGGGGCCACCTGGAGAGCACCGATGCCCTCCAGGAGGGCGCTTTCCTGATCATGCCGACTCGTCCTCTCATCCACCTCGTGTCGTCCGTCTTTTTTTCGTTGTTATTGCGTGCCCTCTCTCTCTCACATTATATATCTCTCGCCTCTTCTTCGCGTTCTCTTTTTGCCCAGCCCCTCTTCATAATCACCCTATCTCTATCTTATTGTGCTGTTTCTCTTTCTCTCTCTCTCTCTCTCTTTCTCTCTCTCTCTCTCTACATATATAATCTCTCGATCTCCTCCTCCCTCCTCCCCCATCCCATCGCTCCTCCTCGCTCCTTCTCCTCCTCCTCCTCCCCCTTGTCCTTCTCCTCCTCCTCCTCCGCCTCCCCCTCCTCCTCCTGCTCCTCCTCCTCCTCCTCCTGCCTCCTCCTGCCTCCTCCTCTCCTCCTCCCTCCTCCTCCTCCTCCTCCTCCCCTCCCCTCCTCCTCCTCCTCCTCCATCTCTTCCTCCTCCTCCTCCTCCTCTCCTCCTCCTCCTCCTCCTCCTCCTCCTCCTCCTCCTCCTCCTCCTCCTCTTCCTCTTCCTAGGGGGGGGGGGGGGGCTCGATCGGAGTTCCCAGGAGAGCGATGGTGCAATTGGGGCCCTCCTGGGGCCCCCGTGGACCCATGGAGGTTTTTTGGGGCAGTCGGAGGGGCCTAGGAGGGCCCCGAAGCGAGATGCGGCCGCATCTCGCTTTGTGGCCCCCTTGGGGCCCTCTTGGAGCCCTCTTGGCGGCCTCTTGGCGGCCTCTTGGGGCCCTCGTGGACCCTTCCCTGGGCCCTCTTGGGCGCTTTGGGGGCTCTCTTGGGGGCATCTCGGGGCCCCATTTGGATCGGCCACGAAGCGAGATGCGGCCGCATCTCGCTTTGTGGCCGTCTTGGGGCCCGTCTGGGGCCCTCTTGAAAACCTCTTGAAGCCCTCTTGAGGCCGCTTGGGGCACCGTTTGGATTCCCCCCAGGGTCTTCGGAGGGGCCCAAGAGGGCCACGCATCGAGACGCGGCCGCATCTCGCCCTGTGGCCCTCTCGGGGCCGCTTGGAAAGCCTGCTGGGGCGCTCTCGGGGGCCTCTCGGGGCCCCATCTGCATTATTCCCAGTGCCTTTGGAGAGGCCCATTGCCCCAAGAGGGCCACCGAGCGAGATGTCAGATGCGGCCGTATCTCGGTCTGCGGCCCTCGCGCAACATTCCCGGGGCCGTCTTGAAAGCCTCGAGGGCCCCGGGGGAACCCGGAGAGGTCGATGGGGCCTGGGAAGGACCGTTTCTTTGATGCCATCGGGCCGATGGGTCGCGGGCGGGTCGCGAGGGGGGCGGGGAGGGAGCGATGTATCGTGAGTGTGAGTGAGTGCGGGTGAGTCTGAGCCTAAGTGTGCCCGAGCGAGTCTGAGTATGAGTGAGTCTGAGTGTGAGTGAGTCTGCGTCAGCCCTAAGTCTGCAAAGGTCCATCTGGTTCGCGCTGTCCTGGGCCTGACCTGGGGCATGGAGCCCTATTGGGGGCGTCTTGGGGGGGGGGTGTGCAGGCGCCCCCCCCATTCCGCGGTGCTCCTCGGCGCCCCCCCCACTCCTCCATGCTCCTGGCTCCTCCCCATTCGTCGGCGCTCCTCCGCACGGACACGGCGGCGACGGCGACGGCGGCGGCGGCGGCGACGGCGACGGCGGCGGCGGCGACGACGACGACGGCGGCGGCGGCGGCGGCGGCGACGACGACGACCGCGGCGACGGCGACGACGACGACGACGACGACGGCGGCGACGACGACAGCGACGACGACGGCTACGGCGACGGCGACGGCAGAGACGACGACGGCGACGACGAAGGCGACGACGACGACGATGACGGCGACAACGCACACGCACACGCACTCCCTCTCTCTCTTCCATCTATCTCTGTCGCGGGTAGTTGGTGCCTCCAGTCGTAATGCAGCTGGATTCGTTTTCTAGGGACGCGGAGGCTCGCGATCGATCGCGGTCTCCCTTGCCCGCCTTTCAGCCCCCCACCCCTGGCGGGGCGCGGCGGCCAGAACAGCGGGCCTCGTCGGGGCCTCGGGGGTTGGAGGCAGTTGGGGGTTTCTGTTTTCGTTAGCGGGGGCGGAGGGGGGGGTTCTCGGGGCCTTCAGGGGAATTCTCGGACTGTGATGCTCGACTAGTCAGGTCGCGCTCCCTCTGTTGAGCGTCTCGTGGGGCCGTCTTGTCGGTCGTCCTGGGGTCTTGGGCCAAGGGTCGCTCCAGGACTCTAGGCCCCTCTTGGGCAGTCCTGCGGTTATCTCGAAATCTTGGCATGGCTCGGGGTGGTCTTTCGGATTCTTGGGGCTGGGTCACCGGGCTCCGCCTTGAGAGCTCCAGGTCTTGAGGAGGGAGGGGGGGGAGGAGAAGGAGGAGGCTGGGGAGGAAGGACGGGGGGGGTGAGGGGGAGAAGGAGGGAGGGTAATGGAGAGGAGGAGGAGGAGGAGGAGGAGGAGGAGGAGGAGGAGGAGGAGCAGCAGGAAAAACAGAAAGAGGACGAAGAGCGGGGCTCGCACGCTTGCCCTCGGCGGCCAGCTCTGTCCCAGCTCTCTCTGCGATTTCCGGATAAACAAAACAAAAAACTCCCGGGCCCGAGACTGGCAAGTCTTGAAGGACGTTCCCGATGCTTAGTGACCTGAGGAGAGGAGGGCGCGACGACGTCGACAACGTTCACTGCGGCCCACGCTGGCGCCTGCTCGCCTTGTCTGAATGATAGCCGCGCGGCGCTGGCGTCGCCTCCAGCGCATTCTTTGGCTACGGTTTCCCCATCGTGAAATCGTTCGTCCCACCGCATTCTCTTTTTTCACTGGATTGGTTCGAAGCGCCCCATGGCGCAGCGTGCGTGACGGATTCGCCACCTGCGTCGCGCGTTGCGCACGCAGGGCTCGAAACTTGGGCCACGTCGTAAAAGAGGAAGTTCGACCGCGGGAGTTTGCGTATTTGAGACGTCTTGTGACGGCTGTTTATAGATATTATAACCCTCTGGGCGTCCCCGCGGGACGCGGGGCCAGGCCCCCTTGGGGCCGCCTCCTGTTTTTTTTTTTTTTTTTTTTTTTTTTTTTTTGAATATCCGGTATGGTTCCCATAAGTAGAGAGTCGGGGCTGACCAGGGGATGGAGGGGGGGAGAGAGAGAGAGAGAGAGAGAGAGAGAGAGAGAGAGAGAGAGAGAGAGAGAGAGAGAGAGAAAAGCAGGACGGACGGGGTCTTGTGCTCCTCAGGGCACGCCGGAGAGGCAACGGGCCGACGCGCCACGAGCACCCCTGGGCGGTCGTCGGCCACCCGCAGGGGCGTCGCGCGCGAGGAGGCGGCCTCTCATCGAAGGATCTCTCGGGCAGAGAGGCTGCTCAAAGCTCCAAGTTCGAGGGAACAAAAACATGGATGAGGGCAGGCGGATCAGCGACGGGTCCCGTTTACATGCTGAATTGGCGCGCCGCGTCGCCAAAAGAGGCGGCATTGGCGCCATGTATAGGGGTTGAGTCCAACCCAGCGGCTGAGACGGCGCATGTCTGGAGAAGCTCACACAACGGTCGTCAAGTCGGCAGCGAGACTACGTTCGCTAAGGCGAAAGCAATCGTCAATTCATCTCCAACGTTCGTCAAGACGAGAGGAGCCTTTAACTCGGCACCGACACTTTCTTCGTCAATACCGAAGTCGTTTTTAACCATAAGCTTGGCCCCGACGCTTTTTTCGTCAAGACGGACGGGGCGGCGAAGGGTGCCGCCAGGGGTTCACCAACTCGGAGGGAGGCCGTCACGGGGGTTCGTCCCCCCAGAGGGAGGCCGTCAAGAGGGTTCGTCAACGGGGTTCGTTTATTTCGAGGGAGGCCGTCAAGGGCGTTCGTCAAGTTTGAGAGAGGCCGTCAATGGGAGTTTGTCAACTCGGAAGGAGGCCGTCAGAGGAGGTTCGTCAACTTACTTGGAGTTGGCGGCCAACTTCTTCCACAAAGACGGGGTTGGCGGCCAAATCCCTTCACTTAGATAGAGTTGGCGGGTCAAGCACCAGAGAGAGTATACATGGTCATCCGTCGCGGCGCCCAGTCACTTCTACACCTGCCGCCCGCGACAGGTTCAATATAGGGGGGTACGTTCTTTGATCCGTGGCTGTTGTGCCCACGCGCCAGATCCACGGATCCCTTATGCGCGTTAGCCTGCGCACGACAAGTGTAGAAGGGTGGGCGTGGGCTGACAAACCATTCAATTTTGATCCAGTGGCCGCTAATTCGCACAAGCCTGCTGGCGCTTCAGTTCAATTTGAGTTGATTTTCCATCGTTTTCTAGCCGTTACGTGTCTACGTTTGGGACTACAGTCCCTCCAGTCCACCACTTAGCGCTGGCACCTTACACTGCGCGACGTCATGTGCACTGTGCCTTCGACAGCGCTCCACCGCAATTCGCACTTCCATCTGCTGTTCGCGCCTGAGGATCCTCTGCGACGCAGGCTTTAAAAGTAGCCATGCCTTCGTTAGTCCTCGGTCGGACTGCCGACGCTGCCACTCTCAGGCCACCGGTGCGCGACGGAGGGAAGGGCACCGCTCCCCAACAGGTGGCGCAAACGCTCGGGGAGCTCAGCGTGGAAAAGGCCATCGAGGAGCAAGGAGGACCTTGCTCGGATGAGGCGGAGCGGGGCCCTGTTGCTATGTGTACGGCGGTGGTCCAGCTCTCGAAGCAGATGGACGGCATCCCAAGGCAGCGCTACCTTGAGGCCGTGTGAGAGTTGAAAGCAGCCAAGGCGTCCACAGTCGCAGCTGAACCCAGGGGCCAGCAGCGCAAATCATTGCACGACCAGCTCGAGGCTTGCAAGAAGAAGCTGGCACACGCCCAGGCATTTTGCAACCAGACAGTCGAAGCGATGGCCAAGCGGGCCAACGAGTATGAGAAACAACGCAAGCTCGTTTCAGACTTAGTCTCGGCGACCAAGCGGCTTGAAATCCTACATCAGACGGAGCAGGCCCTCAAGGAGTATGCCAAGACCGCCACCCCGTCGCTGGAGTCGTACATCAAGGGTCTGTTCCCGCCAGGATCAGCCCCGTCACCCACCGTGCATGGGGCCATCGTGCAGCTGTCGCACGACGAGTGGCAGAAGGCGCAGGCAGCGGCACCGACGTCCCAGCAACCCCAGGAGACCGAGGAAATGGAAGGCGAGGCTGCTGCGAGGGCGTCGGCAGGGTCGGGCGTTGCCCCGGAGCCAACCGTGGGGGCCGAGGAGGCGACGGCTCCCATCGGAGATGGCGCATGGGCCCTCGCGGGACCCACGCCGGGGACAATTCCCGTGGAGAGGGACACTGGTGAGCAGAAGCGCGCCCAGGGAATCATGCGCGCGGCGGGACAGTCAACCAGGTGCTCAGAGTTCACGGCACGAGTGTGATGACCTCCCCGCAGCTGCTTGCGGCAGGGGAACACTTCCAGAAGAGCGCGCAGGCTCTTTGCCTGGGCCAGAAGGGCAAGGGCAGGACGGAGGATGGACCGTGTGGGTAACGCGGTCAGGTTCGCCACTATCAACGGGACCTGCGGGAGATCTATCCGGATTTGTTTGAAGTCGAAGGCAGGCGTTTTTTAAATCTGGGCCCTTCCCCCCCCCCCGATCACGTCACGCTGTTTCCTCCACATGTCCCAAGGAATCTTCAAGGGTTTCCAGAGGATCTCCCCAGGAATTCGTCGTCGTCGCTGTTGTCCGCGACCGGGGGGCCGAAAAATTGATAACAAAGTCACAAAAACCTCGTTCCTCGAGTCTCGGACCTCGCTCTTCGGAGGGGGGGCGGGAAAGCTCGCCAACACGGCAGAGGCGAAAATCGTCAGTCGTCGCTGCTGCCGCCACCGCCGCCGCCGCCGCCCCCGGAGGGGGAGGAGGAGTCAGGAGGATGGGGAGCAGGAGGGGGAGGAGGATGGGGAGCAGGATGGGGCGCTCTTGAACGCCCTTTGGCCCCTCTCGGGCCGCTCTTGGGGCTCTCCCAGGGCCCTCTTGGCCAACAACATCGTTTCCTTGTTTTTGAAGGAATTTGGTCTTTCGGGGGCCCTCTTGGGAGGCTCCTTGACCACTTGAAGCGGTCTGGAGGCATGTTGCGAGCTACTTCCAGCCATGCTGGGCTACCCTGAGCGATCTTGGAGGCCTTCTTGAGTTTTCCGAGGCCCTGTGTCAGCACAGCGTTAAATTTCATGCAGGGTGGTTCCACCGAGTTCTCTGGACAGGCTTGGTGGAACCATCCTGGGCCAGTTTGGGAAGAGCTAAGTTGGCTTGAGTCAAATTGGCTACAGATCGTTTCTCCTCTTCCTCGCTCGCCCTCCCTGTTGTTCCTGCTCGTGCTTCTGCTGCTGCTCCTTCTTTTGCTCCTCAATCCCCTCTTTCTCCTCTGCTCCTTCTCCCTTTTCATTCTCTTCCTCTTCCCGAGGGCCCAGGGGCTCGAAAAAGGCCCCGTGATGTGATGTGATGTGATGTGATGTGATGTGATGTGATGTGATCGGGGCGGGCCACCCTCCGATCACGCCATTTATCGCGGATAATACAATAACATGGTTTTTAGGTCGCCTCGGAGCGTCGAAAGCAAGAAAAGACTAGACCACTAAACTTATTCCACAACTGATGTGCAATCAATTAGTTGTGCATTTCGGGGCCCTTTTGCGGGCCTCTTGGGGCTTTCTTGGTCCGTCGATCGGGCAGTCTGTGGGCCATGGTGGGCGTCTTGGAACGCTGCCGGGCCGTCTTCGAGTCCTCTTGCTCCCTCTCGGGTGCTTCTTGGGGCCCTCTTGGCCCGTCGTGGGGCCCTCCAGCTTTTGGAGAAATCATGCGGGGAAGCCCGAAAACGCAGGAAAACGCTTGGAAGACGTGTGGCTCGGGGCTCCCTGCCCCCCTACGTATAGTAGTACAATGTTGAACACAGAGTACATGGAACTCTGGAAGGTTGGGGAGCATTCCCCCTCGTGCCTCGAGGCACTGCGGCGCATTTCACATATTTTGTCATGTGGGGCGTGGGGCAGCTGCTGACGACGCCACCGCCAAGTCAAACATTGAGAACGTAGGTATTCGCTGGCGAGTCATTCAGCCCTTACCGAAGTCTCGATAGCGCACAGAGCGCATTCAGTGGTGTACCAAAGCCACCGTCAGCGTTCCGCATCCAGCGGCACCGTGGCCGAAAACCAATTTGCGGCAGCAGAGCGGGGTCGAGAAGGAGCAGGGAGGAGGATGAGGAGGAGGAGGAGGAGGAGGAGGAGGAGGAGGAGGAGGAGGAGAACGATGACCACGTCGATGAGAGGAGGGCGTAGTAGGAGACAGGGAGAGGAGGGAAACGAGAGAGATGAAGAGAAGGGCTTGGAGGAGGAGGAGGAGGAGGAGGAGGAGGACGAGGAGGAGGAGGAGGAGGAGGAGGAGGAGGAGGAGGACCAGGAGAACAAGGAGTCGCAGTACAGAGCTCGATAATGCCGTGCCTTACACCCCGCTGGATCTACTGGGGCCAGGCGGACTGGCCTCACTCCCGGCACTGGGCTCACCCCCAGCACGGGCCTGCGCGCTGGGACCTGGCTTGCCCAAGGCCCCTCAAAGCCGCGCACCGGAGGCCCCTCTTGCCCAGGGGCCCCCTCCCTCCCTCCCTCCCCTCCTCCCCCTCCTCCCCTCCCTCTTCTCCTCCTCCTCCCTCCTCCTCCTCCTCCTCCTCCTCCTCCTCCTCCTCCTCCTCCTCCTCCTCCTCCTCTCCTCCTCCTCCCCTCGTCGCGTGCAGGTCGACTCCTCGGCCCTCCTCCGCCCCGAGAGGCCGCCTCCCCTGGCCCGGCAGGACCTGGGCCGCTGCATGTCCTTCTGCGCGGCGCGCCCACGCCCCCCCCGCCCGCCCGCGAGCCGCGCGTCCCGCGGGGCAGCCCGCGAGGGGGCGGCTCCGCCGGGCCGAGCCGCCGCACCCCCGCGGTTCCCAGGCGATCGCAAGCATAGATCAGGGGGGCGCGGATTGGCGACGGGTCCCGTTTCTATGGGACATCTCGGATTTGCGCCGCCGAACGAGGCGGCACCGGCCGCATTTTGGGGAGGGCACCTCCCTTGATCCATGGATTTGGCGACCGCGCGCCAGGTCCATCGATCGCTGATCCATGTTTGCGCGCCCCCGAGGTTCGGGACTCAAGAGACGGGGGTCAATGCAAACGGGGGTCAGCCAAAGCGCCGGATCTTGCAGGCTCCTGCAGAGGCAGGGTCGCACTGACCGGGGCTTGGGCGCAGGATCCCGCAGGATCTTGCAGGATCCTTCAAGGCTTGATTGCCCCAGGTCTGGATTGACCCAGGTCAGTACAGTCGGGGCGCTGAAGAAGGAACCCTTTTTGTTGGGGAGGGGCTCGGTGTTCCTTGATTGTTTCAAAGTTTGCCTCTGTTTTCCTGAGGCTTTCCATGGGAAGTCGAGATTGAACTTATGAACAAAAAGGGGCCTCGTTCCTTATTTGGGGCTCCTTAGGTCCACGCCTCGACTGTAGATCCCCAGCCGGTCCTTCGCCGCCTTCTGGCTCGAGTCCAGGCGCAACGAAGGACCACAGCCACAGCTGGGCGGATTGTGCGGCGGGGCCCCTGTGGGGAGAAGCCGCCGACCTCGGCAGGAGCACTCGGGGTGTGGCCGTGGTCGACGCGGCCGTCCGGGGACGCCACATCGACCGCGACCAGTACGAAGCTGGCTTCGGTGTCCCGACAATGGTTTGCCATGCGCAAGACCCTGGCATCGCTCGGACGTGTGCATTTTTTTCTTGGCGAGAACCATCGAAGAGCATCCTTGATCATTTGGCGAAACAACCACGCACGAAACCGAAAAAACACAGGGAATGGACGTCCGAGCGATGGCGAGAGACGCCCCCCAGGGTGTGTCCTCGATGCGGTTGCGGTCACCTGCGGTCCCCCACATCGAGGAGGCCGTGCCTCTCTCAGAGAGGCGAGGGGTCATGTTTGAGTGTCTGAACATCCAGAGGCCAGTACAGATGCCCAAGAACAGGCCGTATCATTTTGTCGAGCCGCTGGAGACCAAGTCCGGCTCGATCCAGTCCGGGGAGTAGTGGTTTCAAACCAATTCGTTCGAAGTCGGTCATCCCCGATCCCCTCCTGGGCCCCATCCTGGCCACCTCGGAAGCTCCTGAGACACCCCAAACCTTCGAAACGTCGTCGCCGCCGCCGCCGTCGTCAGTATCGTCGTCGTCGTCGTCGTCGTCGTCGTCGTCGTTGTCGTCGTCGTCGTCGTGGTGGTGGTGGTGATGGTGGTGGTGGTGGTGGTGGTCGTCGTCGTCATCGTCCAGTCGTCGTTCAGTCGTCGTCCAGTCGTCGTCCAGTCGTCGTCCAATAGTCGTTTTCCAGTCGTCGTCGTCGTCGTCGTCGTCGTCGTCGTCGTCGTCGTCGTCGTCGTCGTCGTCGTTCGTCGTCCGTTGTCCGTCATCTGTCGTCCAGTCGTCATCCAGTCGTCATCCAGTCGCCATCCAGTCGTCATCCAGCCGTCATCCAGTCGCCGCCCAGTCGCCGTCCAGGCGTCGTCGTCGTCGTGCAGTCGCCGTCCAGGCGTCGTCGTCGTCGTCGTCATGCAGTCGCTTTCCAGTCGTCGTCGTCGTCGTCGTCGTCGTCGTCGTCGTCGTCGTCGTCGTCGTCGTCGTCGTCGTCGTCGTCGTCGTCGTGCAGTCGTCCAGTCGTCGTTTCTTTGGCCTCACTCTGAGAGCAGCCGTGCTAGACCGCCTCTGCGCACACATCTTCACTCGGCGAGCGCGGGGGGGTGGGGGCTGCGGCTGCTGCCCGGGTGTGCGTGCTCGGGAGCCTGGGCTCGGGCCCGAGCTGGTCGCCTGGCCCCGCGCTGCAGCTCGTGCTCTGGCTTGGTCCCGGGCTCGCGCGCGCCCTCGGGCTCTCGGGCGCCGCCGCGGGGGCGACGCGAGAGGCGCCCGCTGAGCCCAAGAGGGCCCCCCTGTGGGGCCCAAGAGGCGCACGAGAGGTGCACGGCCTCTCCCCGACCAGCCAGCAGCGCCCGAGGCGCGGGCTCGGCCCCGCCAGCTGCTCGCCGCGGGGCGCCGCGGCGCGCAGACTGCGCGGCGAGGCCCTCCCCCGCTGCCAGGGCGTGGCGGCACCCGCGCAGCTCGCCCCGGCCGTCCGGCGGGCGGCTTGTGTCTGCGCGTGCGTGGTGTGTCGGGGGGCCTCTTTGCGCACCTCCAGCACGCCCGCGAGGGACTGGTTCGTGAACTATGTCATCCAGAGTTTCAGCACCCACACGGTCTGAGGCCACGGCCTCTTGCGCCTTGCCCAAAGGGCACGGGCACCCCCGGTGCCCGGAACCGGCGCCTCCGCTCCGCTCCGCGAGGGACTGGTTCGGGGAGGGCACCCTGATGCTGTTCGCGTTTGTGGGATGCTCTTGTGCATCCATGGGGGAGGGTGCCCTCGAGTGACCTTCTGCTTTGGAGTGTTTCTGGCCGGAGGAGGGTCTCGCGTTCTTGGAAGATGTCCTTGTGTGTCCGAGGTCCGACCGTACACGTTCTGAGTGGTTCCCGCCTGCGTTCGCCCTTCCCTGCGTCGTTTGGCGTGTCCCGCCAGTGTCCGTTCGCCCGTGTGCCCCGATTCGTTCCGAGCGCGTCTCGCCCGTAGCCCGTCCGACGCCTGAACCGCCTTCGACCCGCTCGCGCCCGCTGACTTTCAGAACAAGTTTCCCGGGGGCCCATGGACGGTGCAGTGACCACACCGTGTTTCAGCGAGCGAATAACGGTATAACATAATTTTATTCGTTGTCGGGGGCGCCTGTCCCTGGACGGCTGGAAAGTTTATACCCCTACGGTGCCACCGTAAGGGTATAAACTTTCCAGCCGCCCACGGGCAGGTGTCCCCGACGGCGAAACAGTTCATTTTATACCGTTCTTCGCCCGTTAAGTGTTGAGAGTCAGCGGGGGTCCAGGGGGGCCGCACGGTCTTGGGCCTCGGGCCGCTCTCCGAGGACGTCTCGGGCGACTAGGGGCTCCAGGGACCCGCAGTGGCCGCGCGGCGGCGGCGGGTGCGGGGAGCCCTTCGCTCCCGGGTCTTCGCACGGTCTGTGACGAGCAGCAGGAAGAGGAGGAGGAGGAGGAGGAGGAGGAGGAGGAGGAGGAGGAGGAGGAGGAGGAGGGGGAGGAGGGAGGAAGAGGAGGAGAGGAGGAGGAGGAGGAGGAGGAGGAGGAGGAGGAGGAGGAGGAGGAGGAGGAGGCGGAGGCGGAGGCGGAGGAGGCGGAGGAGGAGGAGGAGGAGGCGCACAATCTTGGGACGCCCAATTGCTTGTTCGGCTGCTCGCGGGCCTCGCCCGCCTCTCCGCGTCCGTCCTCCCTGCTGCTCCGCGCTGCGCGCAGCTCGCGGTCTGCCGCTGCCCGTCTCGCTGCCGCGCGTGCCCTTGCCGAGCGCCCGCCGGCGCCGCGACGGAGACATACAGTCGGGGCCCTGAAGAAGGAACCCTTTTCGTTCGGGAGGGGCTCAGTGTTCCTTAGTTGTTTTGCAGTGATCCTCGGGTTTTCCTTAGGTTTTCCATGGACAATCGAAGTTCAACTTATGGGAGAAAGGGGCCCCGTTCCTTATTTAGGGTTCCTTAGGTCAACGCCCCGACTGTACGTGGCCGTCTGCCCGCAGCTGTGAGACTCGGTACCTGCAGGTGGAGCTCTCACCAGAGGAGGAAGAGCCACCACCACCAGGTCGGGGGGGGGGGCTTTGGCAACGGAGCTCTACGTCTGGAGCTCCGGTGGTGGTGGTGGCGGCCCTGCTTGCCGGATGTAGAAACGGAGCTCTACGTCTGGAGCTCTGGTGGTGGTGGCGGCCCTGCCTGCTCTCGCGTGTTCCAGCGAGGAGGGCCGTCACACAGAGAGGCTCGGAGCGAGCCGGCCGCAGGGAGAGCGGCGGGGAGGTTCGGAGGCCTGCGAAGAGGCGCTGCCGCCGGACGTCTGGGTTCTGCCGCGCTTCGGGAGGGGGACACGCCGCCGCTGGGAGCCCCCGCCCGCGCGCTGCTCCCTCGGGTTTTGTCCGAAGGTGCGGTGTTCTGGTTGCAAGGCTGGGCCCAAACGCTGTCTTGCTGGACTTCGGCCGGGCTTTGTTTTTCGTCCTGGCAGGGAGGTGCAGGGAAACAGGTGGAGCAACACGAAACAACGGAACGACAACGAAACGAAAAAAAGGTTCAGGTGCAGCCCTGTTCTTCAGCAGTGGCGCCGATGGGCTCCCGACGGTGGCGTGTCATTGCTGCTGTTTTTGCTCGCCTGACCGTTGCCGCCGCCGCCGACAGTCGCCGCCGCCGCCGACCAACGCGCCCTCCGATCGGCCGCACCGCGGCACACGCGAACATGCGCGCGCACCGCCGCCTTCAAGCGCTGCGCGTCGTTGTCCTCGTCGTCCTCGCCGTCGTCCTCGCCGTCGTCCTCGTCCTCGTCCTCGTCCTCGTGCTCGTGCTCGTCGTCGTCGTCGTCGTCCTCGTCCTCGTTCTCGTCCTCGTCCTCATCCTCGTCGTCGTCGCCGTCGTCCTCGTCCTCGTCGTCGTCGTCGTCGTCGTCGTCGTCCGCGAGGGCCCCGTGATCAGGGAGGGCGCCCTCCGGAGGGGGGAGGGCCCCCACCGGTGCCCTTTCCGCTTGCCGCGGGCTCCCCCCGCGTGCCCCTGCCGCGGCCGCCCGCAGGGCTCCTGCACGGGCGTCGAGTGGAACAGCGAGACCCGCTTCTGCCAGGCGGCCCTCTCTGGCGGCGCGCGCGGGGGGGAAGCGAGAAGGGGCCTGCCTCCGCAGAAGGCAGCGGAGGTCGGGGCTCAAGAGACGGGGGTCACGGGGGTCTGTCAGAGCGCCGGATCTTGCAGGATCTTGCAGGGCCAGGGGTGCAGTGACCCGGGTTTGGGTGCAGTATCCTGCAGGATCTCGCAGGATCCTGCAGGGCCCTTCTGACCCGGGTCTGGATTGACCTGGGTCCAGCATGGAAGGCCTCTTGCCTTCTGAGGAGTTTTTTTGAGCTCTTCCCGACCCTGGGATCCGACGTCTCGAAACATGGAGACATCGTGAAAATCACGGTTGGAGCCTTGGACCACATTTTTTTGCGCAACGCCCGGCTCGGAAAAAATAGCCTGGCGAAGGACCCAACCATATGCAGTTGTTCTGGGCGGCGACGAGGCGGCGACGGGGCGGTTACGGCGGCGACGGCCTGGCGACATAGCCGCCATACTGAAGACGCGGCCCAGGCGACGGGCGGCGACGCCCGTTCTCGTCCCCTGCCGCGGCCGCGGCGGGCCAGGATGCGTTGCGGCGCCTGCCCAGTTGCGCGGTTGCCTGGTGCTGCCCCAGTTGCCCGGGCGACCGGTTGCCAGGCAGTGCAATGACAAGTAATGCAATGCGGAGCAAAGTAATGGCAAGCAAAGTGAAGCAACGCAAAGCAATGCCACGCAACGCAAAGCAATGCCAAGCAGAGCGGAACAATACGTGGCACCCCGCAGTTGCGGGTAAGAGTGAGGGGGCGGCGGGGTTGTCGGCAGTCTGCGAGGCTCTGAAGAAACCCGCCGCAGGCGCCTAATTTTTACAAATTATACAACGAGCCCGCTGCAGGCGCCGATTATTTCGTCAATGGGTGGGTCGCGTGTTCCGCGGGTGGGTCGGTGACGGGGTCGCGGGTGGGTCGCGGATGGGTCGTGGGTGGATCGCGGAGGGGTCGCGGAGTGGGTCGTTGGGTGGGTCGCGGGTGGATCGCTGGTGGGTCGCGGGTGGGTCGCGGGATAGGTAGCGTGTGGGTCGCGTGTTGGTCGCGGGTGGGTCGTGGGTGGCTCGCGGGTGGATCGCGGGCCGGGTCGTGTGTGGGACGACGACAGCGAACAACAACAAACAACAATCAACGCAACAGCAATCCGCACCGCGGAAACTACTTCAGCTACGCGACGATCGGCCCCTTCACCCTTCACTCTGACCAAGAAGTACCAAGCAATGCTATACAATGCCAAGGAATGTCACGCAATGTCATGCCAAACAACATCAATTATTGCAAAGCAGTGCAATGTATTACAAAGCCAAGCGATGGTGTCTTACTGCGTTACTTTCTTTAAACACTTCCCCCAACTTGGGGTCACGCTGGGTTGATCGGAAGTCGGAAGTTCGCTTGGAGCGCGATGCACTCTCTTTCGACTTCATTTAGTTGGCGCGGCCCGCTTGCTTCAGACGCGACTGTGATTCACATCGCCCGAGGAGTGTCGGTCCTGTGGTGCTGCTGTATTAGGCACCGTGTCTGGCTTGCCGCGGCCGCCCAGGTCCCTCCGTCTCCGCCCGGGATGTATGGCGTTCCCATCTCTTTGGGTTTCTCAGGGTGCAACTCCTGGGAGGCTGAGGTCAGCATCGGCGCTGGTATACCTGTGTCGCAGACCAGCCTAACCCGGCATACCCCAGTTATGCTTGCATCATCCCACTCGAATGGCTTGATTATGTGTTTAAGCTGGGCTAATCTGGTTTACTGGCCCAATGGTGGGACTGATAGCTTCTAATCGTTTTTACGAAGACATCCCAGAGGTTGCCTCAGAAGGTTTTGCTCTAATTGATTGTTGCTCTCATTTTCTCTGCATCATGCCTGTCTTCTCTGCCTCTCACCTGGGAGCAACCGGCCATAGCGCACGCTTCAGCACCAGGTGGTCGACTTAGCGCGGCCCTCCGCCTGTTGGGCCCGCGATTGCGACCCGCTGGGTCTTTGGAGCACCGTTCTCCCTTCTCCTCTGTTGCGTGGCTGGCGCGCAGCCGTGAAGCGGTATTGCGACGCCCTGCGAGGCCACGGCATTTGTGTTCATGTGCTTTGCACTCTAGACAGGGCACGACAGGCCCAGCATAGCTCCACGTAGGGCGCGGCACAACTGGCCGAGTGTTGGGACCGCTAGGGTCGGGCACAACAGGTCCAGGACAGCTCCACGTAGAGCGCGATGCATTTGCATTTCTCTCTCCCCGCGGGGGTGTGATTTCTCGTGGCAGCCCGCGCCTCTGCCAGCCAGTGGGGCCCGAAGGCGGCCCCTTGGACGCCGAAGAGAGCGAGGCACAGGCACGGCCGGCACGGAGCAGCATCGCGGCGGCAGAGGTCTGCGGAAGGGGCGGGGCGAGGGTGATGCCCTCGCCCGTGCCGTTCGGGACGGAGAGGGCCAGGGTTAAGCCAGGCTTGTCCCTTTACCACGAGAAACATTCAACAATAACCAAGGACCAGTCTTGGGGACGATCTTTCTACTGTTTTCGACTATTTGTTATTCTTGTTTGACTATGCTCTATTTCTTCCAAGATCCCCCGGTAGGAGGACATGCCCGACCTAAGCTTATGCCCGCGCCCGTGCCGCGCGGGACGGAGAGAGCCAGTATGTTGACGCTCTGGGCGGATGTTTTGGATCTCCGTGGGGCCCACCTGGCGGCGCCTCCGGCGCCGCTCCTGGCGCGCTCCGCGCGCCAGGGAGGGGGTCCAGCGCAGATCCGAATAATCCGCGCGGGCCGTCGACAGTTTATGTTATGTCTTTCTTTTTCCTCTACCATCCCCATTCCCATCCCGAGCACGACGATCTCAGCACCCCAATTGGGTATATATATATATATACCCCTCAGAACCCGAAAGAAGCACCCTAGATTCCTATCTAGCGGGGTAAATCGGCCAGTGGGGCCGTGGCCACGCCGTTGGGGATAGGGGTCGGATCAACGATGCTCAGTGTGCACTGCGTGCAGCTGGATTGGGCCCCACCTCCAGTCAGTTCCTTCGGTACACTGTCGCTACCGTCGCCTGGAGTCGCCCGAAAGACCAGCTGCAGGTACAGTAGCATTGCACCGCGTTATCGCGGCTGCGACCCCGACGCGGGCGTTGTAGGCTGTTGGTCGCCAGTTGAATAAATCGGCCGATCTCGAAGGATCTGGGCGATCGGATGGCCTCGATCGTTCAAGGCTGAACGATGCATGCCATGCCAAAAAACAACTTGCGAGGACCTCGTCACCACAGGAGCCTGCCGCAACCGATTCGCGAAGCTCCCTTTCGCTGGGCATCACTTTCTGCCCCACCCGACCGTGGCAGGTCACCTTTTTGTCCTCCTCCTCATTTTGTCGCACCCGGCCGCGGCAGGTCTGGTTCAAACCGATCAAGTTCACCGCCATCAAGCAGGGCCATCAGTGCTTCGTTCGACAGCAGGCGCCGGCGCGGTCCTGGTGGCACCCTCCCCTGCTCTCTGCTGCCGCTTCCTCTCCTCCCCGCCTCCCTTGCACTTGCCCTCCTCCTTTCTTTCCCTAGATCCCCAGGCGTCGCGAAAAGTTTCGACGTTGCGAATGCAAACATGCTCAGAGACAGCCGTGAAGGGATCTGGGTATGTTTCGCACGGGGATGCGTGTTTTCGCAAATTTCTGCGCGACCCATACGCGGGCTTGACGGCCTTGCTGGTTTGGCACTAAATTGCGCAAGGGTGGCGCTGCGCTAGACTCATGCCGACTTGTCAGGTGCGCGACTTGATGGCGCGCGTCATCTTCGGAACTCGCGACTAGCTATCGTCATGTCTATGGGCTATGGGCACAGTGTGGGCACAGTCCCCATCAGCGTCCGCGTCATCACGCATTCATTCTGCGTTCTGCGTTAATCCAGAGATCATCCAATGCCAACATATGCCCAACACACATCCAGCAAAAGCCCAACATACCAAACATGGACCCGTGCAGGGGCGGCCCGACGCGATGAAGAGCCCCATTCTCTCTATTCCGACGTCGCTCGCCGACGCGCCGCCGCTGCATCGGCGCTGCGGCGCGATCCCCCGACCCCATCTGTGCGGGGCGGGTCCCTACACCAGTATCGGTTAACCTAACCCCAACCCCATGAAGCCTCCCACCAGCCCACCCCCTCCCGCCGCCCCCGACTTGGGGATATACCCTCCAAAACCCGAGGGAGACGGCCTATATCCCCATCTCGGGGGGTAAATCCCCAAGTGGAGAAAAGGCCACCTAGATGGGGATAGGGATCATCTGAGATGATCCCTCGTCGGGGGCCTCGGCAGGCGGCGAAGATGCACACACTCTCGGGCCGGGAGAGGGGCCACACGCATCCGCAGTCACCGCGAGCCGAGCTCCCCCGAAAAGGCCGAGGCCCGAAAAGGCCGAGGCCCCGAGCTCCCCCGAAAAGGCCGAGGCCCCGAAAAGGCCGAGGCACCGAGGCCCCCGCTCCGCAGTATGCACTCCGGCCCACCCCGCTCACTCCGGCCCCGTTTGGGCGGCCTCCAGGCTTGGGTCGGGCGAGAGGGCAGGGCTCGTCTCGGCCCCTCCGATCCGACTCGATTGGACTTCGATGGCCTCCGATTCCGGTTTGGCTCGGCTTGGGGTTCCGATGTGGCCTCCGAGTTCTCAAGGGAGGCCTACCAGCCTGCAATTTTCTGATTCTGCCATTTCGTCTTCTTCCGATTTGGCTGCCGATTTTCGCCGATCCGGTTCATGTCGATCGCCGATCCGACTTATGGATCCGATCTTGGGCGAAGGGGTACAACATGTGCGTGCAGCCGGTTCCGGCCCTGCCGCCAGGCCGCTCCTCGGTACGCTGGCGGCCGTTGGCGCCGGGAGGCGCTGCGTGAGCCGATTCGCCACACGCCCGTCGTTGAAGGTAGGCGTTCTGGATTCCCAGATCTCAATCGATTTTAGCCGTCTTCCTACTTCAAGAGTCGAGCGGCGGCCCCTCTTCCCTCCTCTTCAGGGGGCGCGCGGAAACCCAGCCTACTGCCAACACCCTCGCACTTCAGGGTTCTACTTACCTCTTCCGACCGACGGGTCCCCCCCCCTTTTGCTATCAGACCGAAAGGTCGTGGGCGAGGGCATGCCTACAGGGCCCTCAGCCCTCCTTGCTGCCCTCCTCTTCCTCCTCCCCCTTCTCTTCTTCCTCCTCTTCCTCCTCCTCTTCCTCCTCCTCTCCCTCCCACCCCTTCTGCCCCTCTTCCCCCTCCTCTTCCTCCTCCTCCCCCCCCTCCTCCTCATCCTCCTCCTCCTCCTATTCCTCCTCTTCCCCCTCTTCCTCCTCCTCCTCCTCTCCCTCCTCCCTCTCTCCCCCTCCCCCCTTCCCCCCCCTCCGCCCCCTCCTCCCCCCTTCTCCCCCTCCTTTCTCTCTCCTCCTCCTCCTCCTCCTCCTCCTCTCCCTCCCCCACCTCCTCCGCCCCCCCTTCCTCCCATCGCATGCCTCTCCCGCCCTCTCCCCCCCCCCCACCGGCGCGGCGGGCGAGGATAGCACGACGCCGCTGCCCAAGGTCGGCGAGGTGTCCCAGAAGGAGCCCGCGGAGGAGACCCCCCCCCTCCTCGGGCTCCCCTCCTCCTGGCTCCCCTCCTCGCACCCTGGTTGTTCACGAGGGGAGTGAGGCCCCGCCGCTTTCTCCTCCCCTCCCTCCGCCTAATTCAAGCTTCGTGCGGCCCGCTAAGCTTCGACCGGAAGAGGTGCGCTCTCGACCCGCGGATCAAAAAGAATTGTTCACGAGGGGAAGTATTGAGCCCCAGAATGGACCGCTGGTCCCTTGAAATCGCCCTCTCGAGCGGGACATCATCACGATGTGTGCAGAAATCGCGCTCTCGCGTGGGACCACCTCGTAATCTATCGACACGCCGCGCCCTCGACACTCAAGATTCACACTCTCGTTCTGGCCTTTCTGACGATCTATGCGGACATAGCACTATCGCTCGAGACGTCTGCGCGATTCATGCATCACTGACGCTTCAACGACCCGCCCGCTCGACCCGCCCTGTCAGGGGTCGCCAACCCGACCCGCCCGTCTGGTTCTGCCGCGTCTTATTCTGCTCCTCCCCCTCTCGAGTTAATGTATGTCGTGATCCATCATCGTCCTTCCCCTTTGTCTCTCCCCTTCTCCCCCTCTTTCTTTGGGTTAGGAACTCCGCCAACTACACGTGGCATGTCAGTCAGATATCGCCCCAAGGGCCCCAAGGGGTGTACGATCGAAGACGAAGAAGGCGGGTATCGAGGGTTTGGGATATAAATGTTGGGCGACACGCGAGCAGTTAAGTGTGAACCGTCTCAACAAGATTGTTGTAGCTGTTGAGTTTTCACTTTCAACGAATCATAATTGTTGATCCCCTCACCTTGCGCTTTTTCAATGAAGTGCCTCTCTCAGCGCTCGCACCCTGCTTCCTTCAAGGGCATATTTTGGGGCTCGGAATGCGCACCTGGCCCCCGAACATCAGCAGCAACGGGCCTGCCCACCCGATTTGCCTGTTTGGCTCTACGACATGCTTTCTGCTTCTAGCCCCCCTCCTGCTACCTTCTCGCGTGCTCCATCCCTCTCCCTCCCCCTTCCATCCGTCCTCTCTTCTGCAGTTTGAGATGGGCTCCGCTAAATGCACATGGCTGGAAAGGAAGATATATCCTCAGAGGTGCACGATCGAATACGAAGAGGGCGGGTACCGAGGGTCTCGGATACATGTGTTGAATGGCTTGCTAGCAGGGAGGAGCGAACAGTGTTGAAATGATTGCTTGTTTTGTTGTTTAAGTTCACAACATATAAAGTTATTGTTGATCCCCCTGGCCCCCCCCCGGTGACCATTGCATTTTCTAATTGAAGTGTTCCCGCGGGGCCCGCACTTTGATTTTATATGGAGAACTGTTGGTCACCGAAGTGCGCCCCTGGCCCCCGGTTTACAACAACATCGGCTCCCGCCAGATATTTCATCACAAAGTATTCCAAAATCGCGCTCTTGTTTGGGACTTCTTCATAATTTCTGTAGGAGTCGCGCTCTCGCGTGCTACTCCCTCGCAATTTATCGCGCCGCCGTGCTCCAAGATTCACAAATCACGCTCTCGCTTTGGATTTACTCATTAGCTATTCATCTGGGAATCGCGTTATTGCTCGAAACGTTTTTCATGATGGGTTGATGCTTTAGCGACCCGCCCGCTCGACCTGGCCGTCTGGGCCCGCCAGCCCGACCTGCCCGTTAGGGTCCACCTGCCCAACACGCCAGGATGGTTCTACCGCTTGTGCGGCTGCTCCTAACCCTGATCAAGGACATGTCTTTCGTGCTCCATCCTTCGCTCCCTTCCCCCTTGTCCCGTTTTAAGATTAAGATTTTGTATTGCGCCAACTACATTCGCCCGGTAGGGCAGATATACCCCCAAGAGGGTGCACGATCGAAGACGAATAGGGCGGGTACCGAAGGTTTGGGATAAACGTGTCGAATGGCACACGAGTAAATCAGAACGAGCAGTCTTCAAGTGATTGTGCTGTTGTTGATGCTATTGAATTCTCATTCCTTATGAAGAAGTATTGCCCTCTGATGACCATGGTATGTTTCAATTGAAGTGCCCCTCCCGGGGCTCGCACACAATTTTTCTGACAAGGGAAAGCTGGGCGTCGCCAAACTGGGTTGTTGGCCCCCGATTGACGGCAACAACGCTTCCCGCATGAGAAGTCCTCACAGTGTATTCCAAATCCGTTTTCGCGCGGGACTTCCTCACAATTGATGCGGGAATCGCGCTCTCGCATGGGACTTCTTCACAGTGTATTTTGACGCCGCGTCCTCGACACTCTCAGGTATCACGCTCGCGCTTTTGCCTCTCTCACGATTTACTTCTAGAATCGCGATATCGCTCGAGACATCCTCGCGATCCATGCAGGACTCACGCTTCAGCGACCCTGCCGTCTTGGCCCGCCCGACCGACCCGCCCGGTAGGAGGAGGAGTAGGAGGAGGAGGAGGAGGAGGAGGAGGAGGAGGAGGAAGAGGAAAAGGAGGGGTTGGAGGAGGGGGAGGGAGTGATGGAAGGGAGGACGACGAACGCGAAGGAGGGCGAAGCGAGCGAGACGCCTCCGAATCTGGGGCCGCCGGATCGGGGGTGTCTCCTCCATCAGCTGCGCCTTCGTCGCGGGCGCGTCGGGGATGGTGGGGCCCGCCGGGGCTGCTCCGGGCGGCCGCCGTTTTCGGCCCGAGGGTGCCTCGGCCGCCAAGAGCCGGAGGGAGGGCTTCGGGTCGGCGCTGTCGGGGTTCCGCCGATCTCCCCGTCGCTCCGCTGGTCCCCGCTCCGGGAGCTGCTCCGGGGCACGGCCCGGGTCCGCGCGTCCTTCGGACGGGGAGGGATTGGTGGAGGCCTCCTCGGCGTGCTCACCCGCCCTGCGTCCTCTTCCGCCCACGCTCTCTCCTGCTCCCTGCTGCTCCTGGGGGGGGGACGGGCGGAGGAGGAGGCAGGGCGGAGGAGGGAGAGGGACTGAGAGGGGGGAGGAGGGAACGAGCTATCCGTTGAGCTCTCCGTAGCTCCGTAGGTTCGTGGTGCCCCGCGGGGTAGTGGGCGCTCCGCGCCGTGTGCCTAAGCAACTACACCCCGCAGGGCCCATACGCCATCGACGCCGGGGCGGGGGGCGATGTCCCTCGGGACTTGGCCCTGAGAGCCAGGCCACCTCAGTCGAGGGAACGCTAACATGGATTTAAGGCGCGTGGATTGGCGACGGGTCCCTTTTCCATGCGAAATCGGCGTGCGGCGTTGCGAAATGAGGCGGCGCTGGCCTCATGTGTCAGGGACACCTTCCCCGATCCATGGATTTGGCGCCCACGCGCCAGATCCACGGTTTACTAATCCATGTCAGCGTGCGCCCGTTTCAGGCCGCAGCTTGGTGAGGAAGAAGAGGGAGCGCCAGGCGGGTGTCCCGCGGGTCGGGGCAGGAGGAGGAGGAGGGAGGAGGAGGATCAGTGCAAATCCAAGCATAATTCACGATACTACGACACGTCCTCCTTCCACCTTCTTCCCACATGTCCCCACAAGTCTCTCTTTTCATTGCGGGGAGTGCCGCATCGAAAGACAATGGTTTGATAGTCTTGCATTATGCCCTATATGCCCAAACGCCGTTCTTGGAAACGCTGCGAATGAACAATTCTGTTGCGTCCTGAAAGTCGTAGATCGTGCCAGGGTGCCATTTCTGGGACTTCAACACCGCTGATGAACGTGACTGTTGGGTCCTGGCTATCGAACCCTCGGAACGGTTGTAAACGTTTGAGACGAATGCGCGCAGCGCTAAGTTAAGAGCGGCATGTTGAAATGGAACCACCCGCCGTCATTGAAACAGGTTGCAAACATCAAGGCGAAGGTGCCCGGCCCTGACTGAAGTGAGAGCCAGCCACATGTTGAAAACGCGCGGATTCACAAAGGTGAAGCGTAGTTAGTCTTTTTGCCCCCCCTCGCTCCGCAGTTGATTGCTTCGCGTTGCACTGTATCCTCTGCCCCCCTTGCTTCCATCCTTCATTCTGCTGCGAGCTTTTGCGAGGAGCGTTCGCCGCGGCGCGAAGAGGAGAGCTTCGATTTGAAAACGACCCGCTCTCCATGTATATTAAGAACTCATACAACTGTGAAGTTTCACGGTCATGCATGGCGCGGACGCCTTAGGCGAAATACGCAGCCCGCCCTGCGTCAAGGGGTGCAACAGGGACGAGTTATTACAAGGAAAGGGACGGAGGAGGGGGAGGAAGGGGGGCTCCTCCCAAGGCGATTCTTCCGTCTCTTGCCCCTCCCCCCCCCCTCCGCCAGGGCGCCGACAGCAGTTGCTTGGTGTCGATCGGCGCCTCCACCAGCGGTCAGGATGACCAGGAGGAAGAGGAGGAACAGAAACAATAAGAGGAGGAGTAGGAGGAGGAGGAGGAGGAGGAGGAGGAGCAGGAGGAGGGGGAATGACGAGGGGGGGAGGAGGAGGAGGAGGAGGAGGAGGAGGAGGAGGACGAGGGGGAAGGAAGAGGAGGAGGAGGAGGAGGAGGAGGAGGAGGACGAGGAGGAGGAGGAGAATGTGCGAAATTCATGAGCTGTAAGCTGTCGCGCAAGTCAAACGAAATGCCCCATGGGCTCACACCATCAGTTTTTTCCACTGGTTTGTCGCCTTCCAGTTTCCCAGGACGGTCCGGGAAATCTTCCTCATCGACCCGCCTCCTCGCCATCCTCATCTTCCCTTCTCCTGGCATCCCACACCCCAATCCACCCGCCCGTCTAGATGGCAGCACTACATCCAAGATGCAAGTAGCGTGGGCGATGCCCCAAACGAAGCTCTCGAGTAAGTATCGATGCCCAGGCCTGACGGGCACATCCCTCTCGTGCGTCGATACATCTTCTGCCTCACAATCAGAGTCAGCATCTCGCGGCGATGGCTTGGTCTTCTTGGTCTTGGGGGCACGGTGGTCTTGACCATCGGAATCTTGATCTTGGGCGACTTGCGCACGCGGGCGCGCTTGGCGGTCCTGGTGGTCTTGGGCGACTTGGAGGCTTTCGGAGTTTGGGCGCCCCGGGTGACTTAACCTTACGGGCCACCGCCGCCGCCGTCGGCCTCCGCGCGACGCTCTTGTTAAGCATGGTGCGCCTTGGGATCGGCAGGCCTGCGCGGGGCAAGGCAGCTGGCCGCTAGGGCGGTGCTTCAGCACGATCGGCAAAGGGAGGAGGTCGGAGGCGGCGCAGCAGAGGCAGAGTGTCGGCGAATGTCGCGGGAATAGAGAGACAACTGGAGACGAAACGAGAGGATCAGAGAGTAAGGTAAAGGAGGAGCGCAGAAGAGAGCAGAAGGTAGGGGAACAGCAAGGAAGAGAGAGGAAGGGAGAGGCATTGGAGAGGAATCTGAATGAAACGAGGAAGAAAGAGGAGGAAAGCGGACGAGAGCGGAAAAGAGTGGGAAGAGAGCGGATGAGAGCCAGAAAGAACCGAAGAGCGCGGAAGAGCGCGGAAGAGAGCGAGACAAGGCGGGAAAAGAGCGGACATGTTTTGTGCCAGCTAATGGTTGACAGATTATTGAACAAGACAGTCACGAAGGGGAGAACCCTTGCCAGCAATATGTTGGTCAGAGGGCGGATGAGAGCGGAAGAAAGCGAAACAGAGCGGAAGAGAGCGTATGAGAGCGGAAGAAAACGAAACAGAGCGGAAGAGAGCGGAAGGGAGCAGAAGGGAGCGGAAGAGAGCGGACGAGCGCAGAGGACAGACGAATAATGAGGAATGGATCTGATAGGAAGGGTATGGCAATGAGGGGGGATGATGAGAGCGAATGGGAGACGAAAGGAGGTAACGACCCCCGGCGCGAGCCCTGCCACGCTCGCACTGTCCATCCCGGGAGCGCGGTGCCCTCCCGGGCCCCCCCATCGGAGCCTTCATGGGGCATTCGTGCGACCGCAGGACCATCAATGACGGTCTGGGAGGGCCCAAATTGAAAATGATTAGTGATGGTGATATCTCCTTTATCTCATCGTCCTCCTCCTCCTTCTTCTCATCATCCTCACCCTCCGCCTCATCATGAGCCTCACCCTCATCATCGCCCTCCTCATCGTGAAGGCCGATGTTGCACATAATTAGTTAAGGATTCAACCTGGGGCCAGAAGTTAAAAAGCACCGGCCACGAGGGGGGAGAGAGGGGAGAGGAGGAGCAGGAGGAGGAGGAGCAGGAGGACAGTGGAAGTGCAAGTGCTGTCTTCCTCCTCCTGCTCCTCCTCCTCCTCCTCCTCCTCCTCCTACCCCCCCTTTCTTCCTAGCCGCCCTCGTCCTCCCCCAGGGGAGGGGGGTCTCTTTATGAGTACACGGCGCGTCGCCTGCCGGGCGGGGCCCGTTACGCCCCCACGAGGCGGTGTATAGAGGACGAGAGAGGAAGGGCGAGGGATGGATAATCAAGCGGGCTGCGAAGGCGGAGGGAAGCGCGTCAAACAAAAACAATGATTGTTGTTCTTGTTCTGTTTCAACCGGTTCAGGCCCAACGAGGCCCAACATCACCAGAACCAGAGCACACGAGAGGTCATGAAATTTAGCAGGAGGAGGAGGAGGAGAAAAGGGAGGGGGAGGGGGAGGAGGAGGAGGAGGAGGGGGAAAAACGATAGGGGAGAAGGACTCGAAGCAGGAGGAGAGCAGGAGAGGAGAATGATGGTGGTGAAGACGAGGGAGCTGCCAGGAGCCTGCGACGCAGGTTGCCGTTGCAGCTGCAAGGGGGCGCCGGGACGGAGCGGCCCAAGGCGTCCAGAAGCATCAGTCCTCGTTCTATCGATCCTCGAAGATCAACTTCGAGGATCGATCCTCGATCCTAGATCCTCGATCCTCGATCCTCGAAGATCCTAGATCCTCGATCCTCGTCCTCGTCCAAAAGCATCAGTCTTCGGTCTTCCATCGGAGATCAACCCTCGATCCCAGTCGTCGCTCCTCGGTGCTCAGCATCGACCTGCGATTCTCCTCATCCGTGTGCCCAGACCTCGTCCAGGCAAGGCGCCATGCTCTCTCCCCGATCCTCATTCCCCTCTGAGTAACCGTCGACCGCAAAAGCCCCATCCTCGATCCCCGATCCTCCTCCCCATGCACAATCTTCGATCCAACAACTGTTTCAACCCTTTCCCCCCCAGAAACTCGCTTCCCAGGTCCTCCATCCTTCATCCTCCTGGTCGATGTTCGGTCCCCCCTTCCTCCCCCGAGATATCTGGCGGCTTGATATGTTCGGGGCACGGGCCCCACACTTCCCCGGGTTGGGGGTTGCTGAAGGTGCCCCTGGACCAAGGTGCCCACAGCTTTTCGCTCAATCTTGGAACCCTGGGGACCACTGGGCCTCGGTTGCGAAAGGTTCCCCTGGCCCAAGGTGCCCACATCTTTTCGCTCAATCTTGGAGCCCTCTAGGCCTCGTGAGCGGTGCTCTGGAGGGCGTGGTTTCCCCCTTTGGAACTCCTGGGGGCACCTTTGGGCCAGGGGCACTTCCAGCAACACCCGACCAGCGGGCTGGCTTTCCATCCTGAGCCGTTGGGGGACGGCCCCGGGCCCCCCCCGCCCGGGGGTCCTGGGACGGGCCGCGGGAGGCAGAGATTCACGAGACCAGGCGCAGTCAAGATTTTCGTTCCGAGCCAGTTGGTGTCTGAACCCTTCTGCTTGGCATCGCTGGGACGTGTGCATTGCTTCCCCGACAGGGACCATGGAGGAGCATTTTGGGTCAGCTTGCGAGAAGATGCACGCACGACGCCGACAAATGCACGGGGAATGGACGTCCGAGCGGTGGCGAGTAGCCTTTCTGCCCCCTCATTCTGGACGATCGACATGGGTACGGACAGAGTGGGCACAAAGAACGACAGCATTCCCTGTGGCGTGGCCGCGAACGTTGTCCATTTGAGACAGAAGGCCGCCTGCCCAACAGCGGCCGCTCTCGGTTTGGGGCAACATGTGTCGTTGAGCATCGTACCCACTATTTCCGTACCCACTTCGGGCGTCCAAATTCATCTTCTCATCGGCGATTTGAGGAGGGGATAGGCTCAGGCATTGTGCATTGAACCCCCATCGCCAATGTTTGCCTCCGATGGGTGCCAGACAGCCCACCCCGCTCAGGAACGTGCGGTTTTGCTAATCGGGGTCCTGACGATCTGTCGGCGATGTATCGCTGATTCCACGCCGATGTTTGTCCCCTCTGAGTCGGTGCACCCCCCCTATTCCTCAGAAGACGAAAACCCACACCCACCGCCGAACCAGCCATCCGGGTGGTCGGGACTGAGGGCCGCGTGTGTGTGTGTGTGTGTGTGTGTGTGTGTGTGCGTGTGTGTGCGTGTGTGCGTGTGTGTTTTTGGACCCTTGAGCCCCTGAAAAAAAAACGCACCCGCACTCCTAGTCCCGACCCCCTGGATCGCATGCTCGGGGCTGGAGGTCGGGACTGGTCGGACGGGGCTAGGACGGGGACAAATCCGCTCCAGGGCGTTCTGGAATGCTCTCAGAGCTTTCTGGAGCGCTCTGAGAAAGCTGCGGCGCCCGAGACATTTTCCAGAGCCGCCAGACCTCAGAGGTGTTCGATTCATCCTCACCCGAATTTATCTTCGCCCGGGGGGTTCTTCCTCTTCTGAATCCCCCGCCCCTCCCCCTGGATGTGAGCGGCGAACAAAAAACGGTGTCGTTTGCCCTGAAAGTGGCGCCCGAGCTGCTCGCGTGAGGTCACGCTTGAGCGCTCTCGTCTTCAGTGTGGCGTGCCGCGCTGGCGGCCCGCGTATGGCGGAGGCCCATGCCAAGATTCACCCTGCTTGCCTCCAGGGTGCGCTCTAGGTTTCTTGGGTTTCGATTGGTTTTACTATAGAAGGCGTGACGTTCCCGCACCAGAATCAATGGACGTCCTGGGGTTCCAGGGTTGGGTTTCTTGTGGAAAGTGTCTTGTGGTCGAGCTCCTACCGTACGCCACCACGTAAGGTCGCTACGCCATTTCGCGTGAGACCCGTGTTTGATCGTCGCTCACGTGGCGCAGGCAGTGGGTGCAACAGCGTCGAGGACATGGAGACGTGCCTGCGGAGCCGCGACGGGAGAGGGCGACGGCCTCAGCCCGCTCTCTCGCGCGTCGTTGCCGCCGCCGGCGGCGGCGGTGTCGTGGGGGGGGGTCAGGGCAGGGCAGGGCTCGGACCCTCTCGTCGGCTTTGCTGTGGTCTTCCGACCCGGGGGCGTGCGTTCCAGCCGCTGCGTCTCTGCCGGGAGAGCCTTCCAGAGTGGTCCCGCAAGATCGCCGGAGGCTCCGCGGCGTTCGACCCGGATTCCGAGACCAAGGGGGGGGGGAGGATGAGGAGGAGGAGGAGGAGGAGGAGGAGGAGGAGGAGGAGGAGGAGGAGGACAGGAGGAGGAGGAGGAGGAGGAGGAGGAGGACCAGTGTAAACCCAAGAGTCATCAACGATGTTGGAATACACCCTCCCTCCAAGCTCCCTCTTCATAGGCCCCTACAACGGTTTATTCCCATTGAGGGATCTGCTTTGTTGGAAGACATCCCGTTGAAGACCCGGGAGCATGCCAAAACATTTGTTCGGGGTTCTAGCGCCACGTATCAGCCTGGCTGTTGCGTCTTGACGATCCTGGATCCTGCCAGAACGCCATTCTTGGGATTTCAACACCGCGAATCAACGTAACTGCTGCACCCGCAAAATCCAGAATCCCTCCAAAACATAATTTCTGGTACGTTGATCGTGGGAATCCGTGAAGCTCTTGCACATGTTATGAACGAGCATGCGTAGCGCTAAGGCGAGAGCCACATTTTGAAAAGGAACCGCCCTCAATCCGTGAAACGCTTGCGCTTTTTTAGAACGAATGTGCGCGGCGCGAAGGCGAGAGCCACATTTTGAAAACGGTTTATCCTCAACCCGTGAAGCTCTTGCAAAAGTTTAGAACGAATGTGCGCGGCACTAAGGCGAGAGAAACATGTTGAAAACGGGTTATCCTCAATCCGTGAAGCTCTTGCATTTTTGGGAACGAGTGTGCGCGGCGCGAAGGCGAGAGCCACATTTTTTAAACCACCCGCCTTGCACCTGCGAAATTGTTTTCAAATTTAAGCTTCAGGGCCATAAATGGTGAGGAAGTCTCAGACGAAACGCCCGGCCCGACCTAAAAACTAGCCTCGGGGTGCGACAGGAAGAAAGTATGTTTGAAAATCACCCGCCCTCAATCCGTGAAGCTCTTGCACATGTTTCAAAGGAATGTGCGCGGCGCGAAGGCGAGAGCCACATGTTGAAAACCACTCGCCCTCAATCCGTGAAGCTCTTGCAAACGTTTGAAACGAATGTGCGCGGCGCGAAGGCGAGAGCCACATTTTGAAAACCACCCGGCCTCAATCTGTGAAGCTCTTGCAAATGTTTGAAACGAATGTGCGCCGCGCGAAGGTGACAACCGCATTTTGAAAACCATCCACCCTCAACCCGCGAAGCTCTTGCAAATGTTGCAAACGAATGCGCGCGGCGCGAAGGCGACAGCCAAATTTTGAAAACCACCCGCCCTCAATCCGCGAAGCTCTTGCAAACGTTTAAAACGAATGCGCGCGGCGCGAGGGCGAGGGCCACATTTTGAAAACCACACGCCCTCAATATGTGAAGCTCTTGCACATGTTTTTAAGAATGCCCTCGCGGCGCGAGAGCGGGATCCACATTCTGAAAACCACCCGCCCTCAATCCGCGGAGCTCTTGCACACGTCTAAAACGAATGTGCGCGGCGCGAAGGCGGGAACCGCATTTGTTGAAGAAAACCGCCCGCCTTCAATCCGTGAAACTCTTGCAAACGTTGAAGACGAATGTGCGCGGCGCGAAGGCGAGAGCCACATTTTGAAAACCACCCGCCCTCAATACGCGAAACTCGCTTCCGGATGTTTAAAACGAAAGCGCGCGGCGCGAAGGCGAGAGCCACATGTTGAAAATCACCCGCCCTCAATACGTGAAACTCGTTTGCGGATGTTTAAAACGAAAGCGCGCGGCCCGTAGGCGAGGTTCACAGTTTGAAAACCACCCGCCCTCAATACGTGAAACCCGTTTGCGCGGCCCCGTAGGCGAGGTTCACATATTGAAAACCACCCGCCCTCAATACGTGAAACTCGTGCAAAGGTTTAAAACGAATTTGCTCGGCGCGAGGGCGAGAGCCGCGCTTTGAAAACCATCCGCCCTCAATACGTGCAACTCGTTTTCAAATGTTTAAAACGAATGTGCGCGGCGCGAAGGCGAGAGCCGCATTTTGAAAACCACCCGCCCTCAATCCGTGAAACGTTTGCGGATGTTGAAAACGAATGTGCGCGGCGCGAGGGCGAGAGCCACATTTTGAAAACCACACGCCCTCAATCCGCGAAGTTCTGGCACATGTTTGAACCGAGCGTGCGCGGCGCGAGGGCGAGGGCCACATTTTGAAACCCACCCGCCCTCAATCCGTGAAGCTGTTGCCATTGTTGAAGCGTCATATTCATAAATGGTGAGGAATTCTCCAGGCGACGCGCCCAGCCCGCTTTAAAATCTGGCTCCGTGGTGCGACAGGGAGAAGCTTCGCAGAAGGAGAAGGAAAAGAGGAGGAGGAGGAGGAGGAGGAGGAGGAGGAGGAGGAGGAGGAGGGAGGTGGAGGAGGAGGAGGAGGAGGGCCCAGGCCGTCCAGTGCTCGGATTTTGACGTGGAGTCCGAAGACCGAGGCAGGGGGTCCCGAAGGAAGCTGGTCCTGAGGTTACTCGCCGTGCTCGGGCTCTCGAGGCTCCTCGCGGGCCACGGAGCGCGCTCCTTCGGGAGACTGCCCCCCGGGGGTCTGGGCCCCGTCTGCCTCGGGCATGTGTTCGCTCGTCTCTTCCTGCCGAGGAAGGGGGGGCAGGAGGGCGGGGGGGGGAGGGGAGGCGAGAGGGGGGGGGAGAGGCGGGAAGGCGGACAGGGAGCGAGGGAGGGAGGGAGGGGTGGGGGAGGCAGCGGGAGGAGAGTGGTGGATCGCGGGGGGAGAGGGAGGGAAGAGGTGGGGCGGGGGGGAGGGCGGGGGGGAGGGAGGGAGGAAAGGAGGGGGATGCGAGCGAGGAGGAGGAAGAGAGGAGGAGGGGCACGGGGGGGGGAGGGGAGGATGAGGAGGATGCGGTGGAGGATGCTGAGGAGGATTGGGCGGGGATGGAGGGAGGGAGGGTGGAGCAGGAGGAGGAGGGAATTGCGGTTCGCTGTGCTCCAGTGTGGATTTCGTTTGCGCTGTAGTTGTTGCACTGTTCTCGCCTCATGTGGGATGGCTTCTGCCCTGCGTATGCCCAGCACTCCCGACTTGCGCCATCGATCTTCACGCCTCCGTTGCACGCGCCTCGCAGCTGCACGCTCGACGGGGCCGCCAGCTCGCAGCCGATCAAAGCCCCCGGATCCACAGTACATTGGACCTGTCTGTCTCTAGGCCTCCTGGATGGGGTCGGAGTGGATGGGGTCGGAGGATCTCTCCGCATCGCCAATGCATCGCCGATGCGGCTCGATGTGGGGCCTTATTTGTTGCACGTCGACGTCGCCGATGCATCGCCCAGGTCGACGATGCATCGCCGATTCATCGCCGACGCATCGTCGATGCATTGGCGATGCGGCGCGTTCCTCCGACCCCATCTACTCCGACCCCATCTAAGAGGCCTCTACTGTCGAGCTCGCTCGCAGCCCGTCAGGCTTGCGGTGGCATCTCTCGAAGAAGGCAACTCTGCATACAATTGCAACCAACTGCATTTCCGGAGGTCCGCTCGGGTTTCTTGGGTCGGCCCGGGGCCACCTTGGCCACGCCTCCAGCGCTGGCCCTGGCGTGCCTGGCGTCGTGCGGTCTTGGGCGCGAGCCTCCGAGAGGTGATGCCTGTGCCGCTGTGCGTCGGATGCGCCCCGCCGTCGGCTCGACCGCTCGCTGGACCCAAGTCGCCGCGGGCCGATCAGAAGGTTTGTGCCGCTCTTCCCTCCCGCGGACCTCGGTGCCGTGCTCTCCCCGCGCCCCGCTGCGGGCTGCGGCCGCGTGCAGCGGCGGCGCCGCGGGCCGAGATTTCGCGCGGCGGCGCGGCGTGCGGGCCGCGGGTCGCGTGGCCGTGCGGCCGTTGGGGGCCGCGGCCGCGGGCAGCGGGTCCTGCCTGGCGGTTGCCCCCCCCCCCCCCCCCCCAGTGGATCCCCGAGTCCTTGGTGCTGCCATGGGTTGACCGAGAGCGCCCAGGGCAAGCACCGCCGCCCGCTGCCTCGTGGAAGCCCGCGTGCGGCCAGACGTCGGGCCGACGTCTGGCCAAGCCACTGGGCTAGGTGCTCCCCAGGCCGTCGTGGAACCCCTTGGGGGAACATTCGGAAGAGGAAGCGAGAGGAGGAAAAGGAGGACGAGGAGGACGAGAAGGAGTTGGAGGGACCCTCGTGGGGCTTTTTGGGGGCTTCTAGGGAACCTCTTGGGAGCGTTTGAGGTGTTTGCTGGGGGCCTCCCGATGCCTGTTGGCGGCCTTCTTGGGCTGATTGAAAGCATCTTCGGGGCCTCTTTGCGGCTCCTGGGGGCCTCTACGAGACCTTTTGGCCTTCGGATGCCGCCTTGGGGCCCTCTCTGGACAGCCGTCGGTCCCCCTTTGGGCGACTCAGGGCCGACTTGGAGGTCTATGGGGCCGTCTTGGGGGCATCTTGGGCCGTCTTGAGGCCCTCTTGGGCCCTCTTACGGGCCTACTGGGTGCCTTTCAGGCCGTCTTGGGGCGAACTTGGAGACCTATGTGGTCGTCGTGGAGCGTCGGCAGCCTGAAAAGGCGAGAACAAGTAAACCATCAGTATGCCAAGTTAAGGAATGTGGCCTCCTGAAGATTCTCTTGGATTCTTCTTGGGGCGTCTTCGGGGCATCCTGGGCCGTCTGGAGGGCATCTTGGGCCGTCGTGGTGCCGTCGTGGCCGTCTTGCAGGCGTTTTGGAACAGTCGTGGAGGCTATCTTTGGGCCATCTTGGCCGTCGTGGAGGCCATCTTGGCGGTCGTGGAGGCTTTCTTGGCTGTCGTTTCCTGATACCCTGTAAATCGGAGATTTTGTAGGTGAAGGACATTTGCAACTGAGACGCGGTCCGTCGGTTCATCGTTTGTCCGTCTCAGGGGATTCATGCACACTTGGCAGCCTCCACGGGCAGTCCCTAGTGGCGCGCGCAGCGCGCCACTCGGGGAGCAGGGAATTGATGGCAGATGCCAGGCAGGGTAGCACCCAGGCTGGGCGATGTCGGACCTGCGTCTGCACAGTGTGCTGCTGGGCTGGGCACCCTCTCAGAGATTGCGGCAGAATTGCAGTGCACGCAGCACTAAAGGAGGGGGAGGTTTCGTTTGGATCCGTCGCCGTGCAACTTCTCATCACTCTGGGTTCGCAACGACTGCGATTCGGCGGAGTAGGTGAAGCAGTACCTACTCCGCGCGGAAACGCGTCCCCCTCGATGAATCCTACAATTCGGTGCGGAGAGGTTTCCGGTCTCCATTCGAACAAGCAAAGGTGAACACCATCATGGGACCGAATTTTTCGTCGAATCCATTATAGCCAGATGTCATGCAAGGAATTTTGAGAGAGATTGGAGTTTCATTTATCATAGAAGGATGGTGCCCCCAAAAGAGGCTGCTTGAGGCTGACGGTGGCTGTCGCTGGGCAGACGGAGCAAGGCGAACTGAGGCAACGGCAGCTCAAAACCGGTCCCTGAGGCTTTCGCCCCAAGGGGCCCGCAGGAGGACACAAGAGGCGGCGGTGTGTGTGTGTGTTGTGCGGCACAGCGTTGGACCGCCCACGGGTCAAGTGAAGCGGCGGCAAGCGCACGCCTGCCAGCACCCACGGAGGCGATATCCCATTCAGGTGTGCGTACGGCACGCTTTTGTGCAGGACAATGGTAGAGGCCCCACGCACGGCCCGAGGACGACGACGCCGCCGCCGCCTGCGACGACGACGACGACGACGACGACGACGACGACGACGACGACTGCCGACGACGACGACGACAACGACGACTGCCGACGACGACGACGACGACGACGACGACGACGACGACGACGACGACGACCACCACCCCGCACAGGCGCTGGATAATGGCAAGAGTTGCCACGCTTGGCAGCACCCAAGGAGGGTGCGGTCACGCTCTTCAGCTGGACCTATAGGCAACGTCGGCCGTTGTACGCTCCGCTGCCGACGACGACGACGACAACGACGACTGCCGACGACGACGACGACGACGACGACGACGACGACCACCACCACCCCGCACAGGCGCTGGATAATGGCAAGAGTTGCCACGCTTGGCAGCACCCAAGGAGGGTGCGGTCACGCTCTTCAGCTGGACCTATAGGCAACGTCGGCCGTTGTACGCTCCGCAGCACCCAGGGCAGGGCGAGGTTGCACCTGGGTCTGCGTGGCGCCCCACGCTGCTAGACCGCCCGAGGGGCGCAGAAACAACGGGCGACGGCTGCACGCCTAGCAGCACCCAGGGGGCGCGACATCTCATGTGGGCCTGTGCCGCACACCGCTCCGCTGACCCCCGCGCAGGGAAAACTCGCGATGGCCGATCGCCTGCTACAGCACCCTGAGACGCGGTTCCGGTTGGGCCTGCGAAAGCACGCCACCGCGCCGGACCTTTGGGATCGCACGCCCGGCAGCATACAGGGAGGACGAGGTCTCACGATGTGCATGCCACGCCGTTCCGTGGGCCCCACAGGGGCGCAGGCAAATGACGACAGTTGCGCTTTTGGCAGCACCCGGCGAGGGCGAGGTCTCGTCATGGTGTGCGCAGCGCGGGCCTCTTATGGACCCCGCATGGGGCTCAGGAAAGACGCTGGGGTGGCACGTGCCAGCAGCACCTGAGGTACGCGAGGTGCCACCTCAGTCTGCGTAGCACGCAATTATGTTGGCTCCCAAGGGCGCAGGAAAGTGGCGGCCATTGCGGCGAACTGGCGACAGTTGCGCGCCTGGCAGCACCCAGGGAGGGCGAGAGAGGAGAGACAGCGAGAGAGCAGGGGAAGCTGTGAACGAAGCTGGGACGAGGGGAATGGATAAGAGAACGGATGACAGCGAAGGCGAGCAACCGATGTTGTTTCGGAGCCACCAGGTGTATGGGTCGTCGTCGCCGCCGTCGTCGCCTGGGCGCGGCGGCGGCAGCACTCTCGATCTGCTGGGCGAGCTTTGGACGCCGCCGCTTCGCCGTCGTTACCGCCGCCGCCTGCACCGTCGTCGCCGCCGTCCGCCGCCGCCGCCGCTCTCCCCGCCGCCGTCGTCACCCTCGCTGTCGTTGTCCCCGTCTGGGACGCGCGCGCATCGTCGTCGTCGTCGTCGTCGTCGTCGTCGTCGACGCCGACGCCGCCGCCACCGCAGCCGCCGCCGCCGCCGTCGCCGCCGCCGCAGCCGCAGTCGTCGTAGCCGTCGTCGGCGTCGACGATGAGACGGTGCCGTCGTCGCCGTCGCCGTTGTCGCCGTCGCCGCCGCCGTCTCGCGTACGCACCGGCGGCAGCGACCTCGACATGTTCGGCGAGCCCTGCGTGTGGTGCGGCGGCGGGGCATGCCAGAACGAGACGCTGGATCCAGAGCAGAGGAGGACGCCGTCTCTGCAGGTGCCTCGATTAATTCGCAAACGGCTGCATCGACATAGACTTCTGGAAATCTGCGTGTATGTTTGCGTAGTCGGTGGTTCCTTTCTCCGGGGAGTTTTCTCTCAGCATCTTGTCTTCTCTGACCATCTTCCACCGGATCTTTCTCTCCTTGCTCTCTTCCGCCTCCCCGAAGCTCGAAGCTGGCGGCTCTTGTCCTGAAGTCAGGTGCAGCCGTCGCCCCCCCGCCCCACCGTCTGGTGCAACTGAGGAGGGGGGACATTGTGGGAAAACGACCGGATCCTGGTGGGGCCTGCGCGGGACGACGGGAAGAAAGGGAGGACGACACGAAGGAGACCAACAAGAGAGGGCGAACCGAACGGTCGGAACGAGGGAGGGATGGACACGGGGGACACCTCCTCCCCCTCCTCTTGCGGTCGGCCCGAGGTAATTATGCGGTCGAGGTCGGTTCAGAGAGGGCACCCTAATGTTCTTCGTGTCTGCTGGATGCTCTTGTGTATCCTGGGGAGGTTACCTTTCGTTATTCAGTGTGTTGGCCGGCTGAGGGTCTCACAATTTTGAAGGATGTTCTTCTGTCCTACGTTTGGCCGTGTTCCCCTCGGGGGCAACGATAGGGGGGGGATAGGCATAGGGGGGAACGCATCGACCCCCCATCGCCCATGGATCGCAGATAGGGGCCCGATAGCCCCACCCCGCCCAGGAAGGTGCGGATTCACTATCGGGGGGCTTATCGCCGATCTATTGGCGATGTACCGCCGATTCCAGGTCGATGCATCCCCCCCACGTGCGCACCCCCCCGATCGTTGCCCCTCGCCTCCTCTTCGTGCCCGCATGCCGCGCGAGTCCCACAGCCCTCTGCAGGCGCCTCCGCCGCGCGCCCCTGCGGCCCGGATCTGGCGCACGCTCCGAGCCGATCCAGTTTTCTGGGCCGATGCCGACCGTCAGGGGGGGAGCATTCAGGGGGGGAAAGAAACACACAGACACAATGAAGCGTCGATCCCCCAGGAAATATGGGAACATCCGTGAAGTAGGGGGGACGACAAAAAACCCAGAAAATATGGAAAAAGATGGGGACTCTTTTTATTTGTGTGTATTTATTTGTGTGTCCCAGGGCCCCTTCAAACATGGGCCACCGCCACCGAGTATCAAAGGGGAGCTGGTTGAGGAAACGGCATCTGGCCTTCGGGGGGGGTCCTCGTCGCCACGGTTGGACGCAGTTCGACGCACTGCCTTTGGACCCCAGGAGGGGTCCTGGGATCCCAGGTTTGATTCTGAGCCGCCGTTGTCTCAAGTCCCCCTGCCCCGAGAGAAGTTGTCAGAGGCTCAGTCCTTCCCTGGAGGGGTTCTCGCTGGCAGTGGCCCACGCTACCCTTCTGAGACCGCGCCTGCCCCGACGCCGGCCTGACCCGTCTCCCTGCGCCGCGCCAGGTGGCCCCTCCCCCTGAGATCCGAGGTTGCGAACAAAAATACAGCCTCGCGAAGCATTTTGACCTCGGAATCGTTTAACCGATCCCTATGCCCAACCCCATCCCCATCAACCGATCCCTATGCCCAACCCCATCCCCATCGCGATCCCCTCCATCCCACTACCCCAGTTGGGGATATACCCCTCGAAGCCCGACGGAATCAGCCTACGTATATCCCTATCATCCAGGGGGGTGAATCGGCCAGTGGGGCCCAGGCCAAGCCCACAGGTATGGGGATCGGCTGAACGATGCCCACAACCGGAGCCCTTGACCCCACCGTTCTGCGGCATTTGTTAAGCCGGATCGATCTGTGAGGGTCCCAGGGCCCGAAATCGGGCACTGAGCGAATGCCCGCCTAGACAAGGCGACTGAGGGAATCTGCGTTTGTTCACTCGGCATTGGCATTCGAGTGTGCTGGTGCGGTCCCCAGTCTGTTTCGCTGCTCGATCGGCGTGCGTTTCGCTGGATCCATTCGTTCTTTGTTGGACGTCGACTTTTATTTTTTCTCTTGCACAGGGTGTCCAGAGCTCCGACCACTTTATTCCGCGTCGCGCACACACACATACACACGCACACGCACACGCACACACACACACACGCACACGCACACGCACACGCACACGCACACGCACACGCACACGCACACGCACACGCACACGCACACGCACACGCACACGCACACGCACACGCACACGCACACGCACACGCACACGCACACGCACACGCACACGCACACGCACACGCACACGCACACGCACACGCACACGCACACACACAACAACCAACCACACACCACAACCACAACCACACCACAACCCACAACCACAACCACAACCACAACCACAACCACAACACAACAACCACAACCACAACCACAACCACAACCACAACCACAACCACAACCACAACCACAACCACAACCACAACCACAACCACAACCACAACCACAACCACAACCACAACACACGCACGCACGCACGCACGCACGCACGCACGCACGCGTCTCCAGCGCCAGAGTGGGACCCCCAGCGCCGTGGCTCTCTGCCCCGAGCCCCCCCCTCCCCAGCGCCCCAGCGGGAGCCCCGCCCACTGCCCCCTCCGCCACGAACGCTTTATTCCGCGTCGCCCCCCACCCACCCCTGCGTCCCCAGCGCCAGAGTGGGACCCCCGGGCCGTGGCTCTCGGCCCCGAGCCCCCCCGCGTCCCCAGCGCCCCAGCGGGAGCCCCGCCCACCACCTCCCCCCCCCCGTCCCCAGCGCCCCAGTTGGACCCCCGCCCCGTGGCCCTCTGCCCCAAGCCCCGCCCAGTGCCCCCTCCGCCCCAACCATTTTATTCCGCGTCGCGACGCACGCCACCTCCCCCACCCTCCCCCCCGCGTTCCCAGCGCCCCGGTAGGAGCCCAGCCCAGTCACCCCGAGCCCCCCCGCGTCCCCAGCGCTCCAGTAGGAGCCCCGCTCACGCCCACAGCCCCCTCCGCCACGAACGTCCGCGTCGCACGGCCCCCACCGCCCCGCCCCCATGATCGTTCTCCCCTCCCCGCCCGCCCGGTGCACCCCGCCCCCCCTCCGCTCCGACCATTTTATTTCTGCGTCGCACCGCCCCCGCCGTCCAGCCCCCCCGAGACTTCTCCGATTTCTCGTCCCCTCTCTCCCCCCTTTCCTCCTCCTCCTTCTCCTCTTCTTCTTCCTCCTCCTTTTCCTCCTCCTACTCCTCCTCTTCCTCCTTCTCCTCCTCCTCCTTCCCCCTCCGTTTTGTGCAAGAGCCATGGCACGCGTGCCACTTGAAATACCTCGCCGAGGTGCACTCGGAATGCGGTGACGTTCGCAGGTGGAGTGCCTCCTGGCAGCTGTCACCCAGCGGCGTTGTGCGAAAGGGGGTTCTGTCCACCCTCGTGCTTTCGCAGCGTGTGCCTGAACACCAGGATTCCGATCTCGGCTCAAACGCGAATGCGACCAGCATGTAACCAGGACATTTTGTTTTTACAATGCTGGAGTATTGCCGTGTCGTTCCAGAAACCAGCCGCTCGTCATGTGCTCGCCTTGATGGGGCGAAGACGCGGGCGTGAACAGCACAAGTCAGGATGCGGGCGTGAGCAACACACCGCGCCTGGATCTCGGGGCTCCGCGCGAGCGAGGGAGGCGGGCGGCCCGCCCGCGCAGGCGCGCGCGCCCCCCTGCCGCCCCCCCCCCCCCCTCCCCCCCCAGCGGTCAGGAAGTGCGACTCCTTCGGGCAGGTCCTGGACGCGGGCGGCAGGCCGCTGGCCGGCGTGACCGAGGGGACCGCCCCGCCCTTGTTGCCGAGGGGATCGGTGCGCTCGACGGGGGTGCAGTGGAGGCCCATGCCAAGGAGCACCCTGCTTGCCTCCAGGGGGCCGTGGATTTCTCGGGTTTCGGTGGTGTTGCGATGGAAAGCGTGACGTTCCCACGCCGAAAAATCAATGGACGTCCTAGGGTCTCAGGGTTGGGTTCCTTGTGGAAGGTTCCTTGTGGACTGGCCTCCACTGTACGATCGACATGGGTACGGATAGAATCTTGGCATCGCCCGGACGTGTGTGTGTGTGTGTGTGCGCGCGTGTGTGTGTGTGTGTGTGTGTCCCCTCGGCGAGGACCATCGAGGGGCATCCTTGAGCATCGAGCCAGGAAAAACGCGCAGGAAGTCGAACAATGCACGGGGGATGGACGTCGGAGGGATGGCGAGGATTGGGCACGAAGACCGACAGCAGTTTCTGTGCTCATTTTGAACAGGACTCGCTGTCGGTGTCGCCGCGGGCTGTGTCCATTTGAGACAGAAGGTCGCCTGCCCAACAGCGGCTGCTGTTGGTTTTGGACAGCGCCTGCTGTTGGGCATCGCACCCATTTTTTCCGTACGCATCACGGGCGTTCAAACTGAGGAAAATGGGTCCCGAGGGAAACGGGTCCTGAGGTTAGTCGCCGTTTTCGGGCCCTCGTGGCCCTCCATGGGGCCCCGGGACTGCCAGAAGACGATTATGTAGGCCTCCTAGATGGGGTCGGAGTAGATGGAGTCGGAGATCGCTCTGCATCGCCGTTGCATCGGAGATGCGGCTCAATGTGGAGCCCGATTTTCTCCACGCTGGCGTCGCCGATGCATCGGCGATGCATCGGCGATGTATCGGCGATGTATCGGCGATGCGGCGCGATCCTCCGACCCCATCTTCTCCGATCTCATTTCGGAGGCCTCTAGACTCGTGATGAAGATATGTCGTCCTGGGGGAATGCCCCAGGGTCTAGGATTCGTTATTTCGGAGGCCTCTAGACTCGTGATGAAGACATGTCGTCCTGGGGGAATGCCCCAGGGTCTAGGGCTCGTTTCCCTCACGACCCGGTTTCCCCAATGCTGACCCGCCCGCGCCGCCCCCCCCCCCCCCCATTCATGCAGGGTGCCACCACCCACCAAACCACCCCAACCCAACCCGAAGGCTTCAATCTGCACTTCGTTTCCAGTGGGGGGGGGGTCGGGTAACATTGAGAAATCACATACCGAACCCGTACCCCCCCCCCAACCCGACATTCGGGCCTTCGAGTTGGGCTGGGGTGGTCTGGTAGGTAGTCAGGGTGCGTGTCGGTCCGATCGGTACGATCCGGTACCGGCGTCGACCGGCCCGGTGCGATCCGGCTTCGATGCTCCGGAGGATCGACACTGGTATGGAAATGACGGTGACGAAGATAGAGAAGGTTTCGGGTTGCGCACAGACAGCCCCCCAGGTAGTCTCGGCTGGCGCATCCCGAAATCATCATCCAGTTTGATCAGGACTCACTTTCGGTGTGGCGGTGGACGCTGACCACTCGAGACACAACGTCGCCTGCTCAACAGTGTCCGCTGTCCATTATGGACTGCATTTGCTGTTGGGCATCATGCCCGATGTTTTTCCGTGCCCAGGGACACTGTTGGCGGTCCGACTCGGCCTGGTGCTCGTACAGCGTTGTTGCGCATCTTGGCGCGGCGGGTCTGGTTCGATTCAAGCTCCGTGCCGAGTCCCGATTCGATTCGATCGACTTTCCGATTCGATGCTGTTTGATTTTGCCTCCCGCCATGCCGTTCCCAACGGAGTGAGGCTGTGTTGGGGGATTGAGCTCTTTCGCAGTTTTCTGTCCTTCTTGGGCCTCGGGGGGCTCCTCGCTGCCACGACTGGATTAGGATCGAAGTGCACACCAGGAGAGGTTAAGCGGTCGACTTTCCTGGGCTCGCCATGAAGAGGTCTCCTGGGACCCCGGGCTTGTGTCGCGGCTTTCGATTGCCGAGGGGAATTCTCTGGGCCCCCCTGGCCGTCAAAACACAGTCGGGGATGAAAAGCCGTTCCTGGGCTTCCGCCCCCGGGTCCATGACCCGCTTCTACAGTCAACCCGCACAGTAAGGACGAGCGTCTTCTCAAGGGTAATTACCCTTGCATCCTTGCCTCTCTTCGGTCATGTTCGGTCCATCCTCAGCCATTTTCGATGACCAGCCCCGCTCGCAGGGCCTCGGCATGAGCATCCAAGGCCTTTGCATCCTTACCGCGCTTCCTGACTAGATGGGTTGACTGTACCTGGACCCCTTGTTTGTCTCCCCTCGAGCCAGCCACCCTGAAAGGACTGAACGTGGTTTGAAGTCAACGAACGTGCCTCTCCCCGCCGTTCCTCTCCCTCCGCGGCCGCTCTCCTCCTCGCCTCCTGCCCCAGTGCTTGTTCGCCGTTGCGCACCCCGCCCTCGGTCAACCCGCGCTGTGCGAATGCCACCGCTTCGACAAACAGTTTTGAAGTCAAGTTTGATTGCAATCCGTCGACACTCCGGAGGATCAACTAGAAGTCTTGAGAGGCGGGAACGTTCATCGAATTGCGTCCCACGATTGCGTCGACCCGCCTGCAAGCATGCTGGTGCATTCTCGATTGGACGTTTGGAGTGGTGTGCAAACTTTCAATTGCACACCGGCCGCTGAACGTAGTTATTGCTGAAACCTCTGGCACACATATGGAGAATAACGTCTTCTGTTGGCGCTCGAGGGCGTGCAGGGGAGTCTGCAGCGGGACCCCCCCCAAAGTCCTTGGCACTCTCTAGCCTCCCTCCCCATCCAGATCTGAGGAGGGGGGGGTGTTCGACCCCCCCCCCGTGGAAGGCCGATGATGCTGCTTAGCGACGCTGACGCTGACGGTGACGACGGCGCTGACCCCGACTCCCTGCCCGCCCGCTCGGGCCCCCGCCCGCTCGAGCGCCCGAACGCCCGCCCCGCCCGCCCGTCGGGGCCCCGCCTGCCCAGCCCCGCCCGCCCCGACCCGCCCGAGGGGCGTCCCGCCCGCCGGAGTGGCCCTTTGGAGGCCCGCCCGGCCGCTTCCGTTTTGCTCGCCCGCGCGGCCCGCGCGCTGCCGGGTCCCGTCCGCTCGCCCCGAGCTCCGCCTCTCATCTCGCGCCCGCGCCGCCGCCGCCGCCGCCGCCGCCGCCGTCGTCGTCGTCGCCGCCGGCGGCGGCGGCGTCGTCGTCGCCGTCGTCGTCGTCGTCGTCGTCGTGGTCGTCCTTCTCGCTAGTCGTCGTCGTCGGCGGCGTCTTGCTCGTCGTCGTCGCCGTCGTTGTTTCCGTGGTTGTCAGCGTCGTTGTGGACGTTGTCGTCAGCGTGATCGTCGTATTTGTCATGCCGACTTTACTGGCCCGCCCGTCCGACCAGCGAGTTGGGATCCTTCCCCGACTTGACCGCCCCCTTTGATGTCCTGCCCGCGTCTTCGCCGTCGATGTGGCCGTTGGTCGTCGTCGTCGTTGCCGGCGGCGGCGGCAGGAGCGTGTTCCTCAGCGCCGCTTGCAAGGCCTGCGCCCAAGGGGGGAGGGGGGGGAGCTGGCCGGCGCGCCCCTCCTTGTCGATCGATCGGCGGCCGCTCTTCTCGGATCGGGGGAGCGCAGAGCTAGTGAGTGCTTTCATTTATCCCCTGGGCCACAACGCGTGTTATGCCCCCCCCCTCCCCCCCCTGAACGTAACGTTCCCCCCCCTCCAGTGCATCCCCCGCCTTGCCGCAGTGCGTCGGGCACCGCAGTCTGTCGTGCCGGACCCACACGGCGAAGGAAGAGGGCGTTACGTGATGCCCTCCCTCTCCCCTCCTTTTTTCATACGACCGCTGTCGCCGTGAATAAGGAATACTCTCCCATACGACGGCGGGATGTCTCCAATCCCAGCGTTGTTCTGATTCTCGCGCCTAAGGACCCACGACGTTACACCATATTGTAATCTTGGGACGCAAGACCACCCCCGGGACGACGGTGCATCTGGGGCCGCGGGCTGAAGAAGCCACATGTCGGAGAATGTTTGGGAAGGGGGGCCTTACAGCATTTTCTGCATGCAGCTGGTTTCGTCTCCGCCACCGAGCGCTCTCGTCGATACATCCATTGGGCTACAACGGCTCCGGGAGTCGCCTTGCGTGAGCTGATCCTTGGCATCGCTCGGACGTGTGCATTTTTCCTTCGGCGAGGACCATTGAGGAGCATCCTTGATCGTTTGGCGGAAACCACGCACGAAACCGAACAAAAACACAGGGAATGGACGTCCGAGCGATGGCCAGGATTCGCTAACCCACACCCCTGGAGTACCCCCCCCTCCCATCGGGCCCCCGCTCAGGGTCCGCCTCGATCCGATCGGATCTGGCTCGACACGCTGACGTTGTGGCCGCCTCGGCCCGGCTCGGCCTCCGCTCTCCGACGATCCGCGGCGGCCCGGTGCTCGCGCGACGCCGCCGTGGATTCCTGCGCGGCCGAGGAGATATCAGATCGGCGAGACCGATGCGAGGCACGTTCCGACTCGATCCGACTTCCCGGTTCGATGCTGACTTGTCCTGTCTCCCCAGACTTACCAGCCTCGAACGTATCCCTATCCCTCAGATTGACACGCCAAAAAGCGATGACAATCTTAGGGATCCGCCCTCAAAAAATAAGGGAACCCCTAAGATTGGCATCGTGATGAGGAGGTGCCCAGCATAGGGATAGGGATATGTTCCAGGCTGGTAACAGACCCCCGTGCGCCGCAAGAAGATCACGGCGGGAGGTTATTTTTCGCCGCGGCGGGCCTTTGGGGGGCCCCGGCCTGGCCCTGGGCTGGCGTCCAAGTAGCACGGCTCGGGGATGAATAACCTCGCCCGGTGGCAGGGCATATTTGCTTCTGTTTTTTTGTTTTTTTTTTCGGTTTTCACATTGCAAATTGGGCGCGGGCCTGGTGTCCAGAAGGTGCGCTGGGGGCGACCAGAACAACGCCCGGAAGAGCGCCTGGGAGCGCGCTGGGGCGAGCGCCCGGGCGAGCCCAGAAGAGTGCCGAGAACAGCGCCCTTCATCCGATGAAGGGCCAGTCTGGGGGAAGAGGGCGAGACCTTCAGGGGTTCACGCTGTGGGAAGCTGTGACGACGTCGGGGTCTGGCTTCTTAATGTGTTTCCTCCTCATCATCTCGGTGTCCGCAGGGAGACACAGTTTTCATCAGCTATAGATGCCGCGGGTGCTGCCTGGAACCCATCCCCGGTGCTGGTGCTGGCTGGCCAGCCTCGCCGAGGCCGATGCCCCTGCTTACCACTGGGGGGGAGGGTCGAGGGGGGGAGGCAAGCTGGGCGCGGGCGCGCCACATCTGCCACCCGTCGAAAAAGGAAAACGGTACGGTATCGTTTGAAGGTCAGCGCGGATTTCTTGGATTTCAGCTGGGCCCCTCTCATCTGACCCATTCCACGCATCCCATCTCACTGCACTGATTTTGCTCTATTCGCTGACTGGGGCGTCCTGGAGTGCCTTGGTTTCACGCTGGCAGTCGCAGGAGTTGGGCCACTGTTCGCTGCGCGGTCAGGAAGGGGCATGACTTTGCAAGTTCTAGTGGGGAGGCGGAGGGGGACGGGAAGGAGCGGGGCAGGAGAATGTGTTCTGTTTTTGTTCCGGCAGGACCTTGAAGCGTTTGAGAGTTGGAGCAGAAGGCGGAGGATGAGGAGGCGGAGGACGAGGATGGAGAAGAAGGAGGAGGATGGATAAGAAGGAGGAGGAGAAAGGGCAGGAGCAGGAGGAGCACGAGGAACAGGAGGAACAAGAGGAGAAGCGTGTGGCAGAGGTGGGGACGGGAGGGGGACGGCAACGACGGATGGGCGAGTCGGGGGTCCAGAGCTGTCGTGCGCACTGGGGCAAGGGAGCCATTTGTGACCAGCGGGAGGAAAGCACCCGGTCGGGAGATGTGGCGGACTCCGTAGCGGAGATAGCATGCTTGAAGGACCGAAAAAGTTCCGACAACAGAAAGGACCGCGCCATCAGTGGGGGAAAATGTACCCATACCGGTACCCCCCCTGGTCGCCCAAGACGTCCTCGGAGAACGGCTCGAGTCACACACCGTGCGTCGCAGGCGATTTTCCTCCCCCCAATCCCCGAGTTCCGCCGGAAAAGTTTGGCCGCTCAGCGAGAGGGGGAACCCTGGGATACACCCCAGGGCGGCTATTCGAACGCACCCCATATCGAGGATGGACGCCCCCCCCAACTGTTTGTCCCAGGGTCGGGCCCACAATGTTTGGTCCCTTCGAAACCCACACGAAGCCTTGGATAGGGGTCGCCATATATCCCCCGTCATGGCGGCTCGCGCGTGCCCCTTGCCCACCCGGCTGCCTGGTGGCCTCGAAGTCAGGCCCGGGTGCCTCCCCCGCGCGGAGGTACCCTGACCTTCCAGAGAGCTATTTTTTTAGCACGGGAGGCCTAAAAACCTACAAGACTAAACGAAACAGCCCGAAACCAAGACGTAGAATAGCTCTGGGATAGGTGTTTGAGTCGCGTGCTATTTTTTAGCCCTCCTGAAAGGTCAGGGTATGGCCAGGGAGGGCGGCTCCCTGCGAGGTGTGGCCCGCCCCTCCTCCGGCCTTCCTCCTGTCCTCTCTGGCCTGCCTCCTCGGAGACCCTCCGCAGTCTCCGAGCCATGGGCCCTCGGGGCCGACCGACCGACCGACCGATTCGTCGTCGTCGTCGTCGTCGTCGTCGTCGTCGTCGCCACCGCCGTGTTATCCTGCATTGACGAGAGAACGTCACACACGCCCGTACCCACAGGGGGATCGGAGGGAGGAGGACTCGCTAATCTCGGGGGAGGCCCCCGCCAGTCTGCCCGCTCGAGCGGGCACCGCCATCCGATGACACGCACCCACAGCCCCTGTCCGTACCCCCATGTGGGTATGGGTGCGTGGTGTTCGTTTGTTTTTCATGGGAGTCTCAGAAGGTTCCGAAATTTCTCGCGGGTTTGGGTATTCCATCTGGATGTGGAAAGCGTGACGTTCCCACGCCAAGAATCAATGGACACCCTGGGGTCTCAGGGTTGGGTTTCTTGTGGAAGGTTTCTTGTCGTCGAGCTCCTACTGTAGGGGGGGGCGCATCGACTCCCAATCGCCCATTGATCTTGCCCGCAGGGGCCTGAGACCCCACCCCGCCAAGGAGCGTGCGGATTCGCAAGCGGGGGAGACCTATCGCCGATCCGTCTGCGATGCATCGCCGATTCCAAGTCGATGTTCCCCTCCCGAGCTGGTCCCCCTCACGTTGCCCCTCACCTCCTGGTCAGGGCCGACAGGAAGGCGTACGCGTACATTAATGTTCGTGGGTTTCGAGAGCACGCGTGGCGCGAGCGTTCGTCACACGAGGTTGGCTGGGAACGCGCGTCTCTGGCAGGATCCATGCGTGGGCAGCAGGGAAGAGCACCCCGACCCCCACCACCGGCGTTTGCTGAACAGTCCTTCGGGCGACGCTCCTGGACAGCCCTGCCCCGACCGAAACAATCCCTCCCCGGGGCGCGCCTCCCTGGAGGGTTTCGCCTGCAGGGGTGCCTCCCTCATTCCCGCTTCGTGGCCGGAAGACACGTGTCTGTACCCATTGCCTCGCAGGCTGGGCCCCTCGGGTGCGACCCCGTGGGCCCCGGGCGTTTCTTCACGGATGCTCCGCGCGGAGTGTATCCATGCGACCGCGTGTCCACGGGATCGCGCCCTTGAATTTGGACCGCGAGGGCGTGGATACGGATATTGTGAAGGCCTTAGGGCCGGTGCCGCCGACCCTGACGACGACGAGGAGGATGAGGAGGAGAAGGAGGAGGAGGAGGAGGAGGAGGAGGAGGAGGGGGGGAGGAGCAGGAGGAGGCGGCGGAGCACGCGCTGGAGCAGCAGGAGGAGAAGGAGGAGGAGGAGGAGGAGGCGGAGGACGCGCTGGAGCGGCAGGAGGAGGAGGAGGAAGAGGAGGAGGAGGAGGAGGAGGAGGAGGAGGAGGAGGAGGGCGAGGGCGTGAATATGGATATCTCGGTGCCCGTGGCCCGATGCTGCCCGGCTGCCCTCCTTGCGCCCCGAGGACGGCATGCCGCTGCCCGCCCGCGTGGAGCCGGCGCCTCCGACCCCGGAGACAAGCTCACTGCCGCGACGGCCCGAGGAGCCGCCAGGGGGGGAGCGGGGGCGCCGGCGGCGGTTGGCACCGCGGCCGCCTCCTCGTGCTTCTCCTCCTCGCCCTCGCCCCTACGTTGCCCTCGCCCCTCCTCGCCCTCGAGGCGGAGGGACGCCCTGGAAGAAGTTCAGGAAGAAGAGGAGGGAATACACGGTGGAAGCCCGTGCCAAGAAGCACCCTGCTTGCCTCCAGGGTGCCCAGGGCTTCTTGGGTTTCGATGGGCCCCTCCTCGCCCTCACTCCTTGGTCGCCCGCGCTTCCCCTCGCTCCTCGCCCCATCCTCGCTCCTGGCCCCTCCTCACCCTCGCCCCCTCCTCGCTCCTCGCCCCTCCTCGCCTCTGCACGTCGTCTCCCGCGCCCCCCCCCTTTCCCGCGCCCACCCCACCTCGCCCCCAGCTGCTCTTTCTCGTCCTCGTGCTCCTCCTCCTCCTCCTCCTCCTCCTCCTCCTCCTCCTCCTCCTCCTCCTCCTTGCCAGACATTCACCGCGCTGAAAAGAAACAAGGTGCAGAGGTTTTTTCGTCGTTGATGGTCTCGTGGCCCTTGCCGGGCCCCTGGGACCGTCAAGCAGCGACTCGCCCATGGGGAAGGTGTTTGGACGTCCGGAGATCTCGCATGAGAAAATGAAGATTCGAGCAGGAGATCGACTGCATTGAAATTTGAAAATGGATGAACCCCATAATGGATTTCTCGAATCGATTTACCACATCATTGCGATTTTCATAGAATCTGCAAAGGTATGCAGAGCATTCCACGTCGTTTCCTGTAGCTTCGACGAAGAGTAACTCTTAGGGTGAACAAATTATTTTGTCGATCCCCTACTCGAATGTCTGGGTCCTCATTATCCTGCCTCCCTTCCTGCCTCGTGCCCCCCCCTCCGTTTTCGCCCTCCCTCATCCTCCTCTCTCGTCCTCTCCCTTCTCTTCGTCCTCGTCTTCGTCCGTCCTCCCCCCCCTTTCCCTTCTTGTTTGCCGTCTCATCCTCCTCGCTCTTCGTTTCTGTTTTCCTTGCAAGTGGTTCAGACTTGTCCGTAGGTGTCCGTAGGACTTGTGCTTTTGTCCTCCTCCCTGTCGCTCCTTTAGGTTTGCCCGTAGGACTGGGTCGGGCGTATCGCCTTAAGTTGTCCTTCGATGCAATGCCATTGTGTGTGTGTGCAAGTTTGCAACAGCTGCTACACGGATGAAGGCCGGGTCCGTTTCAAAATGCGGTCATCGCTTAGGCGCCGGGCACATTCGTCTTCAGTGCTTGTTGCAACGATACGGACTGTCAGTCCGCATCATCGAGCCAGCCTCAGCCACTGAGGCTGGTTCGTTTTGACCCGTTCTCGACCTGTACGCATCTTGAGCCAGCTTAGTGCAGCACGCCTCCCCGTGCTCCCACTTCCTCCCCCCTTCCCCTCTCTCGCCCCCATCCTCCTCCTCCGCCCTGCCCCCTCTCGTCGCGCCCCTCCTCCCCGAGCCCCTCGGGGCCACCGCAGCCGCCCCGAAGCCGTCCCCCCCCCGAGAGGAGAGCGAGATGACGTGCCTGAGCTGGCGCGCCCTGCCCCTACAAAAGCCCGCCCCACTGCGAGGGGCCGGCTCCTGGCAGGGCGGCAGGTGGAGCGGGGCCGGTCGGGACGCCGGCTCCTCCCTCCCGGTCCTCTGTGGAGCTTCGCTGCTCCCGCCTCGTCTGCTCGCGGCGCAGTGCCCCCCCCCCCCCTCCTCCCTCCTCCTCCTCCTCCTCCTCCTCCTCCTCCTCCTCCTCCTCCTCCTCCTCCTCCTCCTCCTCCTCCTCCTCCTCCTCCTCCTCCTCCTCCTCCTCCCCCTCCTCCTCCTCCTCCCCCTCCTTCCTCCTCCCCCTCCTTCCTCCTCCTCCCCCATCCCCTCTCCTCATAAATAACACTCCTCCCTGCTGGAAGAGGTGCGCTCTCGACCCGCGAATCAAAAGAGTTCGTGGCGCAGAAATGAGCTGTATACAGCTGCTGCGCCTCCTGCGGGGCGCTCACGATGTGTGTGCGGCTCGACCGCTGGAGTCGCCAGGGGCAAGAGCGGCATCCTCTCTCACCCCCCCTCGTGCCTCCAGGCGGGGCTGGGACCAGGATCAAGTGTTTCAGAGCGTCCCAGAGCTTTCTCGGAGCCTTCCGGAGCGCTCTGGGACTGCCGCGGTGCCCGATGCATCTTCCAGAGCCGCTGGATCTCATAGATCTTCGATTTGTCCCAGCCCGATGTACCCATGCCACGAAACACCGTGCTTGCCTCCAGGGTGCCCTGGGCTTCTTGGGTTTCGATTGTTTTGTTGGGGAAAGCTCGACGTTCCCACACCAAAAGTCGATGGACGCCCTGGGTTCTCAGGGTTGGGTTTCTTGTGGAAGGTTTCTTGTGGTCGTGCTCCTACTGGAAGTCCTGGCCTCGTCTTATGGCCTCGGGCATGCGACGTCTTGACTTTGTCACGCGCGCAGTCCCTGGAGGTCTCGACCTTTCCCTCCCCCTGGGCTGGCTCTGCACCCCGAGCCGTGTTTTGACGGCCCCATAGGGCCAGACAGAGCCGTCCACGTATGTAGATGGCACCACGCAGATCGCACCAAGTCAATTGCTCCACATCTATTGAGTCATGTAGATTCTCCTTTCTAATTACTCCGACGGAAGAACCCCACATAAGAATCCTCTGTGCGAATCTGGAAAAAAACCATCACCGTCGTCCTCGTGGTTGGTGAGGCGTCCTGGCTGTCTCTTCTGCGTATATTTCCTCTCGCCTTGGCGCGGGCCCCCTTTCCACTCCTTACGTTGTCCCCATCCTCGCCCCCCTGTTTGTTCCGCGCCCCGCCACCTCCTCCCCTTCCTGTTGCATGAGCGCGCATGTCGATGTTCCTCGGCGCCGTCGCCGCCACGGCCAGCACAGGCGCGTTCTCTACTGGTCACGTCGCGCAGCCGTTGGGACAACCCCGCGGGCCAGGCTGTCGGGACAACCCCGCGAGCCGTTGGCGCGCAAGACCAAGCCGTTGGGACAACCCCGCGGGCTTCGAGCGAGGCGCAGCCGCGCTCAGGCGGAAGGCAGCACGAAGCCCAGCTCTGCCGCGAGCTGCTTCGCCTCCGCCCTGGACAAAACCGCTCTCTTGTCGAACTCCAGGAGCGCCTTCCGCAGGGACGCCGGCGGCCCGCACTCCAGGAACTCTCGCGGCGGCGGCCGCAGGATCAGCATGTTCCGCATGCACGTGGCGCGGGAGAACATGACGTAGAGGTGCAGCCACCACTGCTCGTCCGACATGCCCGTGCGGCCAGCGTCCTCGTCTCTCGCGCAGTCGATGGTGACGCCCTTGCGCAGCGTCTGGCCCTGCGACAGCGTGGAGGTCAGGTAGGACGCGTGCGTCAGGGTGAACCCCGAGCGGCGCACGCTGTGCGCCCCCGAGCTCTGCCATGTGAACTCCCTTTCGCTGGGCCTGAACATCAGCAAGCTCCGCGCCCGCGCCTCGGCCTGGCCGTCGTCGTCGGCGCCTTCGGCGCCCTGTCGCAGCACCTCGGCGACCTGAGGAGCCCAAAAACTTCCTTGTTGCGTCCGAAATGTGGCCTGGGAACTGCGTTCTGGCAGCGCGAGAACCCAAAATTGACGACAGTTACAGGTTTTGGATGACCCGCTCGGATTACCAACATGATCTGCGGGCCCCATAGGGAGGGGGCTCCCGCCTGAGACTTCCTCGCAGTTCACTCACAGACGAGGCTCCCGCCTGAGACTTCCTCCATATTCAGGCTTGAGGAGCCCAAAAGTGACGACAGTTACAGGGTTCCGATGACCCGCTCGGATTACCAACATGATCTGCGGGCCCCATAGGGAGGGGGCTCCCGCCTGAGACTTCCTCACAATTCACTCAGAGACGAGGCTCCCGCCTGAGACTTCCTCCAAATTCAGGCTTGACGAGCCCAAAAGTGACGACAGTTACAGGTTTCCGATGACCCGCTCGGATTACCAACATGATCTGCGGGCCCCATAGGGAGGGGGCTCCCGCCTGAGCCTTCCTCAGAATTCACTCACAGACGAGGCTCCCGCCTGAGACTTCCTCCATTTTCAGGCTTGACGAGCCCAAAAGTGACGACAGTTACAGGTTTCCGATGACCCGCTCGGATTACCAACATGATCTGCGGGCCCCATAGGGAGGGAGCTCCCGCCTGAGACTTCCTCCCAATTCACTCACAAACGAGGCTCCCGCCTGAGACTTCCTCCATTTTCAGGCTTGACGAGCCCAAAAGTGACGACAGTTACAGGTTTCCGATTACCCGCTCGGATTACCAACGTGATCTGCGGGCCCCATAGGGAGGGGCTCCCGCCTGAGACTTCCTCACAATTTACTCAACGATGATGAGGATGAGGATGATGAGTGGTGGTGAAGATGAGTGGTGAAGAGGATGATGATTGATTGTGAGTGGTGGTGGCGATGATGATGTTTGAATGAGGATGATGCCGATGCCGATGATGATGGTGATGATGTTCGTGAGCGTGTGAGAGAGTGCGAGTGATGATGATGATGATGATGAGTATGTGAGTGATTAAGCATGTGAGAAAGCATCATCGATGATGCTGATGAGGTTGATGATGAGAGAGTGTGAGTGAGTGTGAGTGTGTGTGTGTGTTCCTGTTCCTGCGCGGGGTGTCCAGAGAAAACAAGAACCCCACTTTGGATGTGGGGAAAAAGAGAATAGACTCTACCCCCCCCCCCCCCGGACTTATCGGTCCCCCCTGGGATAATATGATTTCGCATATATATATATATATATACTCTGCACACTCGTCCATCCTACATATGAAATCATACCATCCCAGCTAGGCCGGTTTCCCCCCCCTGAGGTTCCCTTGTAAAAAAAAAACACTATGCGGTGACATTTTTTTTTTTCTAACATAGCACTTTTTCGCGAATCCCTTGCAAAAAATGAGACCAAGTGCACACGCGCGCGTCGTCGCGCGCGCATGCCGAAATCCTTCAAAACCTTCGGTGCGGGAGGGATTTCGCAATCGAGTTTCCAACACACATGCAAAAACACATGGTTTCGCAACACAGCGCGCGAGCTCTCGCGAAATCTTAAGACAACGATAGGTTTTTCAAGATGTTCACAAAATGCTACCAAACGGGCTTCGCGCGCGCATGTCGAAATCTGTCGAACGCCCTTGCGCGTGTGCCGTCGCGAGAATCTCTTGCAAAAAAATGGGACGAAGTGCAGACGCGCGCGTCGTCGCGGGCGTACGCCAAAAATCTTCAAAACCCATAGGTTCCGGAAGGATTTCAAAATCGTGTGCTCAAAAAAACTACAAAAACCCAAGGTTTCGCAACACGGATTTTCAACAAAAGCGTGCGCGCGCGCTCTTGCGTCGTCGTCGTCGTCGTCATCGCCGTCCTCCCTCTTCCCGCGTCGTCGTCGCCTACGTCGTCCTCTGTTTTTCCTCGTGTTCGTCGTCGTCGTCGTCGTCGTCCTCTTTGGCGTCGTGGTCGTTTCCGTCGTCGTTGTCGCCGTGGTCGTCCTTCCTCTTCCTCCCTCGTCGTCGTCGTCGTCCGTCGTCGTGTCTCGTCGTCGTCCCTCCTATTTCGTCGCCGTCGTCGTCGTCGTTGTCGTTGTCTTCCCTCCTCCCTCGTCGTTGTCGTCGTCGGCGTCGCCGTCCTTCCTCCTTCTTCCTTGTTGGCGCCGTCGCCGTCCTCCCTCCTCCCTCGTCGTTGTCGTCGTTGTCGTAGTTGTCGCCGTCGTCGTCCTTCCTCCTCCCTCGTCGTCGCCTTCGTTGGCGTCGTCGTCGTCGTCTTCGTCGGCGTCGGCGTCGGCGTCGTTGTCGTCGTCGAAGTCGTCGGAGACGTCGTCGGTGTCGTCGCAGTCGTTGTCGTCGGTGTCGTCGTAGTCGGTCTTAAGAGGTTTTGCAAACCAAGTTGCGGGTGGGTGGGTGGGATGTTTGCGCGAGCAGTGGAGATGACGACTTCAAGTTCAGCAGAGTGGATTCTCCTTTATTTTCTTTTCTAAAAAGAGTATAGACTCTACCCCCCCCGGACTTATCGGTTCCCCCTGGGATATCATGATTTCATAAATATTCTGCACACTCGTCCATCCTAAGTATGAAATCGTACCATCCCAGCTAGGCCGGTTTCCCCCCCCCCCTGAGGTTCCTTTGTAAAAAAACATTATGCGGTGACATGTTTGTTCTAACATAGCAGTTTTTCACGAATCTCTTGCAAAAAATGAGACGAAGCGCACACGCGCGCGTCGTCGCGCGCGCATGCCGACATCCTTCAAAAACCTTCGGTGCGGGAAGGATTTCGCAATCGAGTTTCCAAACAACATACAAAAACACAGGGTTTCTCAACACAGAGTTGCTAAAAAAACTTCCGCGAAAACTATTGCAAACTCTTAAGAAGACCATAGGTTGTTCAAGATTTTCGCAGAATGCTACCAAACGGGCTTCGCGCGCGCTCATGTCGAAATCTGTCGAACGCCCTTGCGCGAGTGCCGTCGTGAGAATATCTTGAAAAAATGGGACGAAGTGCAGACGCGCGCGTCGTCGCGCGCGTATGCCGAACACCTTCAAAACCCATCGGTTTCGGAAGGATTTCAAAATCGTGTGTCCAAAAAAAATACAAAAACACAAGGTTTCGCAACACGGATTTTCAACAAAAGCGTGCGCGCGCGCTCTTGCGTCGTCGTCGTCGTCGCCGTCCTCCCTCCGCGTTGTTGTCGTCGTCGTCGTCGCCTACGTCGTCCTCTGTCTTTCCTCGTGTTCGTCGTCGTCGTCCTCTTTGGCGTCGTGGTCGTTTCCGTCGTCGTTGTCGCCGTGGTCGTCCTTCCTCCCTCGTCGTCGTCGTCGTCCGTCGTCGGCGTCTCGTCGTCGTCCCTCCTATTTCGTCGCCGTCGTCGTCGTCGTCGTTGTCGTCGTCGTCGTCTTCCCTCCTCCCTCGTCGTTGCCGTCGTCGGCGTCGTCCTTCTTCCTTGTTCGCGCCGTCGCCGTCCTCCCTCCTCCCTCGTCGTTGTCGTCGTTGTCGCCGTCGTCGTCCTCCCTCCTTCCTCGTTGTCTTCGTTGGCGACGTCGCCGTCGTCTTCGTCGTCGTCGGCGTCGGCGTCGTTGTCGTCTTCGTCGACGTCGGCGTCGGCGTCGTCGTCGTCGCAGCCGTCATCGTCATCGTCGTCGTTGGCGTCGTCGACGTCGTCGTCGTCGTCGGTGTCGTCGTTATCGTCGTTGTCGGCGTCGTCATCGTCGTCGTCGTTGTCGTCGTCGTCGTCGGCGTCGGTGTCGGCGTCGTCGTCGTCGGTGTCGTCGTCGTCGTTGTCGTCGTCGAAGTCGTTGGAGACGTCGTCGGTGTCGTCGTAGTCGTTGTCGGCGACGTCGTCGTCGTCGTTGTCGCTGTCGTCGTCGGCGTCGCTGTTGTTGCCAAGTGCCATGTGGTACCCACCGTCACGGTCTTAAGAGATTTTGCAAACCAAATTGCGGGTGGGTGGGTGGGATGTTTGCGCGAGCAGTGGAGTGGACAACTCACTGCGAACAGAAATTAATTGCACCACATAGATGGCTCCGCATACCACACGCAATCTGTGTATATATATATATACATGTGCGTGTACTGCGCACCACATGGATTACATCACCACGTAGCCTGCATCATGTATGTATATATATATATATATATATTACCACGTACGCTGCACCAAGTACGCTGCCGTCTCCGTCTCCGTCTCCCTCAGCAAGGCCACGATGTGACCGAGGGACGGCCGGCCGACCTTTAAAAACATCCACTGGGGGGGGGGAGAAGGCGACGACAGACGGCGAGGGGGAGGCGCAGCCGGAAGACCACCGACGCAGGAGCAGGAGGAGGAAAAGGCAGAGAGGGGGAGGGGGGAGAGCAGGAAAAGGGGGGAGAGGAGGGGGAAGGAGGGGGGGGGAACGTGAACGGAGCCCGCCAGCCCGAAGGAACGGGGAGGGGGGCACAACGGGTGGATGAGGGAACTCGGTTGGGGGAGAACCCTTACATGTAGAGGTCGGCACTTGTCTTGCCGGACAAGACTTCCCATGTGGAGTTTGGAGTTCTCTCCCCTACGCACCGCCGAGATGTGCAGCAATAGTAAGTAAGCGCCCCGCCGCCTCCGCCTCCCGCCGCCCCATCGGCCGCCCCGCCCGCCGCCCCGCCAGCCGCTGGGGCCGCGGCAGCCTTCGGGGCTGCAGCACCCACGTGGCCACCTTTGTCCCGCCCTGGCCGCCGCGGCCGCCGCCGCCGTGGCCACGGACCACGCTCTCGGCGCCCTTGCCGCCCTTTGCGCCCTTGGCCTGCCCCTTGCCCGCCTGCCAGTGGCCGCCCCCTTTCGCCCACTGGCGGTCCCGCTCCTCCTCGGTGCGCTCACAGTTCAGGAGCCTCCTCGCCGGCTGGGGGGCGCCTCCCTGCAGGTTCTCCACACCAGCCATGGCGAGCCCCGACGCACGGCGAAGGGGGTGGTCCAGAGAGTCGATGATCTGCTCTGTCCCCATCGAAGACGCACCAGAGCGGAGCTTCAATTTGAACGACGTGCCGGGAATGCGCACCCTCGCGCCTCTGCTCCAGGACACGTCCTCACCACCCCGGGCTTGGCCAGCTCCTCAAGGAGGAACCTGACCGCCTGTACGAGGAGCCCTGCCGACCCCGTCCCGTCCTGGTCGTTGGCCCTGTTCGGCGACAGCCACGTCAACCCCAGGTGCGTCGCTGCGTCGCGGCACTCTGCTGCCGGGTTGGCCTCCCGGGGCTCCCGGTATGCCTCTGCTCTCCGTGGGCAGTCCAGGCCTGTTCCACGCACGGTCGGAAAGCCCTCCAGGACCACGCTGGTGCTCTTGAGCACGCGGCTCATTTCTTGGCGCAAACGGCCGATCTGCTCGTCGTGGCGGCTCTGGGGCGGCGGTCGATGGCAGCTCGGCGCTCGGCAGCCATCTTATCGACTGGTCACACTGCACCAACAGACACACACACCAGACGCGATCCAACTGGCGGCGGGCCTTGAGCCGCTGGTCGGAGCGGCGCGGAGCGGCGATCACAAACCCAATTGAATGCTTGCATCATGGGCGCATGGGCGGATGGGGGGGAGAGGGAAGGGGTGGGTGGCCTTCCTCCTTTTCTTTGGTTGGCAACCCACGAGGGTCCGAGAGTGTCAGGCCAAAAGAGTGGGATCGGACACAAGTAAGCAGAGCGCGACGGCAGCGACACGAAGGAGTGGAGGGGGAGGCACCTACAAAAAAAACACTGCAAGTAACGGCAGGGGTTGGGCAGGGCGAGGAGGCGGCAGGCGGACCACCGACCCAGAACCGGCCCCCCTGCAGAGGGGGCGGCCTGGATCGGGGGCGGAAAAGAGGGGGGTGATGACTAGGGGGGGGTGGATATCATGGCGTGGGCCATGATATTTCCCCAGATTTCATGGCGCCTCTTCTCATTTCATTGCGTCCCTGGCCCCCCGCTGGGCCGCGCACATGCCGCCGGTCATGATTTGCACCCCCCCCTCTTGGACACCCCCCTCTTGGCCGCTCCCGACTGGAGTGATCGGGCCGGACGAAAGGGGGGGATTGGGACAGGGGGGGTTACGAAATTTGCTGCATGCAGTTGGTTTCGGCCTCACCGAGGGGCCCATTCCTCGATACACAGCCGCCTCTGGCGCCGGAAGGCGCCGGGAAAATCAGCTACGCGAGCTGATTCTCAAACTCCCCCTTTGCTATCCCCCCCTTTCGCCCGACCCGAAGTGAGCACGTGGCTCATTCTGGCACAGCAGGGAGCAGGGCGAACCCTGCCCCGGCCGCCCCCGATGCACGGCACGTGGCCGGCACCAGCTCGTGGCAGGTCGCCTCGTGGGCGCTGCCGGCAGCTGCAGGGCACCAGGCACGACGAACACGGCACCAGCACGACTGGGCCAATGACCGCCTGCTACCCCCCCCCCCTGCCCTCCCATCCCCGACCTAGACCACGCCTTACGTATGGGATTCCGAAAACGGGGGTGCTACCAGGTGGATGCATATGCGCCGTGCTAAGCACAAATAAGGGCACCGGCGAGCATAGGGAGAGCAGGTCGGAGCCGGTCGCACTCCGGCGGGCCGTGACGTGGGACCCAATAATTTGGTACAGGTCAGGCTCGCAGGCTCCACCGGCAATGCCAGATGTGTGTCTGTGACCAGCTTGTCATCAGAGCGTGAATTACCTACCCCGCTTTCGCTTCCAGGCAAAACCAAGTCATACCACGCGCCTCCTCGTCAAGCGGCCTGACCAGTACAGGCCGTAGTTTGGCATCGTTTGGTATCTCTTGGAAGCGAGGGTGGTCAAAAGCGAGGTAGGTTTGTTTTCCCCCTATGTCAGGCCCCTATCTGCCGCCACGCTGATTCCGGGCAGGCTGTGCTGTCCGGCGGAAGGGGACGAGGAGGGGAGAAGCAGGCAGACGACGACGAGCGCCCAGGCGGGAGGCCAGGGCCGGCGGGGCGGGCGACCGATGTCCTCATTGAAGTCACCGCCAACAAGGAGTAATTAGGTTGTCGTGTCCTCGCACGCGGGATTCCACGTGCCTCGATTCTTCGTTGAAGGCGTCTCTGGCTTCTTCACTGGCGGTGCCCGAGGCGGGGGCGTGACGAGCGACAGAGGACACCCCCCGACGTTGGCTCTCCCGGGGCAACGCGGCTCCCAGGACCCTCGCCCTCTTCCTGTTCCACTTTCCCTTCACCACCACCCTCGACCCCCTTATCCTTTCGGGAAAACGTAAGACTCGGGTAAGCCGGAACTCGGGTTTGCCGATTTTTGTTTGACGAGCGCGTCCTGAATTTTGACGGTCCCGTTTTCGTGGGATGTCTGCAGCGGGAGCCCGCGTCAAATTTCAGATCGGGTCTCGTCATTTTTACGATGGCCCCCGTCAGGCCAACCCGAGTCCCCCGTACCCGAGTCTTACGTCTCCCCGATCCTTCACAATGCCATAAGGCGTTGGTTCAACACCTCACACACACACACCTTTCCACGAATGATGGATGTCCATACCCCTGACCCGACATCACATTCCCGGACGCCATTCTGGTAGAAACTTACGTCTGTGAACATGCCGAAACCCCACCGACGCGCTTGCATCAGTGTGAGGAAACACACGCCCTTAAGTTGAGATGGCTTGTATCCACGACTCGATCCTAGTTTGCGCGTGTTCCGGGTTCCTCCCCGAAGGAAAATCTCTTCCGAGCGTCTTCTCTTTTTCTTTGTTCTATGCAACAGTGACAAGCGATCGAAAGCACGACAACGTTTCGCCCGAGACTTCGTCACCTTCTGTACCGGCTTCATCTCCGTATGCGCAGCTTTTGTGTCTCTGACGCCTGGTCGGCTGGTCCGTGTTCTTGAGGGCCCTGTGGAGGCACCAAACGACGACGCGTGTCCGAGGGCGCTCTATGCGACTCGCCGGGGCCAGAGGCGCAGCCGCTTGCCCTTTGAGGACGCGAGGCAGGGGAAAGGCCCCTAGGCTCCAACCGACCCCGCCGTCGATTCGCCCTGGGGTTGTGCACTCCCGCCCCCAACCACTGCAGACACCCTGGAAGAAGACCCAGAAGACGCCAACACGACGGCACCACGAGGCACACCCACCGGTTCTTCTCCCCCAAGCGCACCACTGGGGGCCCCCCCAAAGGGGTTGGGGTTAGCCACGTCCATGGCGCAGCAAGGGATAACCAGAACTATAAGCACGATGCAATGTACAATGAGGGACAAACGACTCCGACTGCCTGCACTCCTGAACCCTTCCTGACCCCAGTCGTTGGTGAACGTGTTGTCCGAGGAGCGGCCGCGAAGAGGCGTGCGCACCTGCTCCTCCACGTACACTGCCTAGCCTAGGTATTGACACACATACCTTACACCGCACACATGACCCTTGTTTACAATACATAAAAAAGCAAGCCAACAATCAACAACTAGTTTTTAGCCCCTCCCCAGGAGTAGTGGTACCCCCTTGGATCGCACAGTGTTCGTATGTTGTTGCCCCCTCGTTCAATTTGCATACTGATTCATACCATCCCAGGGAGTCTCACGATCGCCCCCCATCTTTCCAGTCAGATAACACTAGGCGCGCACATTCTTCCAGCAGAAAGTATGCTTCCATAAGCCTTTGCAAGTAATGGACACCGTCCACACGCGCGTTTCGTCGCGAGTGCATGTCGAAAGCATTCCGAAAACGATGGGATTTCAGTACAGAAATTTCCGAACACCTATGACAACACATTGTTTGTTGTTGCTCAACAGATTGTTCGCGCGTTCATGCGAATTCTTAGGACAACCCGTTCCGTCAATGGGTTTGTGTTTCAGCGGTTTCTTCACATGAGATTGCGCGGACTTATCGCGCGGGCATGGCGAACTCATTTGATCGCCCTTGCGCGTTTGTTTCTGCTGTTCCTTTTGCGACGTGGTTGACTCAATCACGCAGCATCAACTACAGCCTCGTCATGGTGCCTGTCATCATCGGCCGAGGCGTAACATCAAATGCAGGGGCTCAAGACTGCAGGCGTAAATCAGAGAAAGGTGCTAGTGACAGGGTGCTTGCCAGCACGCGTCACCATAACGCGACGCATGTCTCCCGCCTGTGAACTAGCGGAGTTGGGCACTCCTTTGCAGGCTGCCCGAAGGTTCTTCGCATTGCCACCAGCAACCTGGTACGCACCGCAAAACTTGCAACCGAAAACGACGTCCCTGGACACAACATCATTTCCGAGTCTTCCAAGAGAGCCCTGAGCGCCAGGAATTGGGAGCGGGGCAGGCGGAAGAGGTACCGCGACCTCGGTTCCGTCAGGGAGGTCAGCGCCATCGCCCAGTTGAGACAGGTACGGTTTGCCGTGAGGCAAAATCAGAGTGAGGGGGCCGAATGGTCATTCATTGTCCCTGGGTGCGTGGCTGAAGTGAGAGTCCCTGGTGAGGATTCTGCGTGATGCGTTGCTTGTGTTGTTGGATGTTAATTCCTAAACAAGTATTCCTGTTGTCGCATTATTTTCCCAACCATCCGGTGGTGTTGGGGTCCTCGTTTTGAAGAGACGGCGCCCCGCGTTTCTCACTCCTCCTCCCCCTCGTCCCCCTCCCTATCGTCGTCATCATCATCATCAGCATCATCATCACCACCATCATCATTATCATCACCTCATCCTCATCATCACCATCATCATCATCATCATCATCATCATCAGCAGCATCATCATCGCCATCGTCATCGTCATCGTTATCACCATCATCAGTGGGGTTGCCTGCATGCGTCCGCCACAACCCGTCAGGCGTTTCGTGGCCCCATAGGGAGCTCCACCTGCAGCCCCAGAGGGGGTGGCCACGTGCGTCCGCCACACTCAGTACAGTGCTTCGTGGCCCCGTAGGGAGCTCCACGTAATGCCCCAGTGGGGGTGGCCACATGCGTCCGCCACACCCAGTGCAGCGCTTCGTGGCCCCATAGGGAGCTCCACCCAAGGCCCCAGTGGGGGTGGCCACATGCGTCCGCCACAACCCGTAAGGCGCTCCGTGGCCTTACAGGGAGCTCCACTTGCGGCCCCAGTGGGGGTGGCAACGTGCGTCCGCCACACCCATGTCGGCACATCCATCACACTTTTCGTGGCTCTCTAGGAGCTCAACCCACAGCCTTGTGGGGGTGGCCAGTACAGCGCTTCGTGGCCCCATAGGGGGTTCCACCGAAAGCCCAGTGGGGGTGGTCACATGCGTCCGCCACACCCAGTACAACGTTTCGTTGCTCCATCGGGAGCTCCACCTAAGGCCCCCAGTTTTGGCCACATGCGTCCGCCACGCCCAGCACAGCGTTCCGTGGCCCCATAGGGAGCTCCAGCGAAGGCCACAGTGGGGGTGCCCGCATGCGTCCGCTACACCCATGTCGGCACACCCCTCACACGTTTCGTGGCCTTACATGGGGCTACACTTAAGGCGCAGTGGGGGTGGCCACATGCGTCCGCCACACCCAGTACAGCGCTTCGTGGCCCCATAGGGAGCTCCACCCAAGGCCCCAGTGGGGGTGGCAACGTGCGTCCGCCACAACCCGTGAGGCGTTTCGTGGCCCCATCGGGAGCTCCACTTGCGGCCCCAGTGGGGGTGGCAACGCGCGTCCGCCACTCCCAGTACAGGGTTCGTCACACTTTTCGTGGCCTTACAGGGAGCTCCACCGAAAGCCCAGTGGGGGTGGCAACACGCGTCCGCCACAACCCGTAAGGCGTTCCGTGGCCCTATAGGGAGGTCCACTTGCGGCCCCAGTGGGGGTGGCCACATGCGTCCGCCACGACAGCGTTATGGGGAGCTCCACCTGCGACCCCAGTGGAGGTGTCCGCATGCGTCCGCCACACTCAGTACAGCGTTTCGTAGGCCCGTAGGGAGCTCCAGCGAAGGCCCCAGTGGGGGTGCCCGCATGCGTCCGCCACACCCAGTACAGCGCCTCGTGGCCCCATAGGGAGTTCCACCGAAGGTTCCAGTGGGACCGCCCGCACTCGCCCGCCACAACCAGTACAGCGCATGGTGGCCCCAGGGGGGCTCCACCGAAGGCCCCAGGTGCACCTCCCGCATGCGTCTGCCACACACAGTACAGCGCTTCGTGGCCCCATGGAGCTCCAGCGAAGGTCCCAGTGGAACCGCCCGTATGCGTCCCCCCAGTAGGACCCGCCGTTCGTGCGATTACAACCAAGTGTTTTTAGGTTTCCTGGCGATTGGAACGCTATGGATCACCAGTCTTCTCATCATGCCTGTTCGTCGTCTTCGTTCTTCTTCAATCTTCCTGTTCCTTGTTCTTTTTCTCTCAAGGTCGTTTTGTAACGCCTGTTCAAAAGGGCTCCTCATGTGGCTACCTTACACCATGATTTTACTTGTGGAGGATATGCAATGGCCTCCACACTTAGAATCCTTTTGTAGCAGCCTGTACAAAGGGATTCCTTTTGTGGCGGCCTTACACTAGGGTTTGAATTGTGGGGGATCCGCAGTGGCGGCACCGTTGGCCCAGGAAAGCTAGAGAGGAAAACCGGAACAACAGAAAACACAACAGAAACATGTGCTTCAGGGGAAAACAGGAACAAGCTAGGAACATCTGTGACTGTCGCTCTTTTTAGGGTGCAGATGACCTACACTTAAAATCCTATAGCAGCGGCCTTTACAAGAGGATCCCTTTTGTGGCGACCTTGCAAAACATATTTTCATGGTGATGGATCTGCAATGGCCCCCACAGTTAGACTCCTTTTGCAGCAGCCTGTACAAAGGGATTCTTTTTGTGGTGGCCTTACAAGAAGGTTTTAATTGTGGGGGATCTGCAGTGGCGGCACCGTGGGCCCAGGAAAGCCAAAGAGGAAACCAGGATAAACAGGAATAATGGGAAACAGCGTGTATTTTCACAAGGGGAAACCAGGAACAAGCTAGGAAAACCTGTGATTGTCGGTATTTTTAGGGCGCAGGTGACCGAACAGTAAGAATCCTTGTGTAGCGGCCTTCACATAGGGATCCTTTTTGTGGCGACCTTGCAACAGGTTTTCTATTGTGCTGGATCTGCAGTGGCTCACACACAGAATCCTTTCGTAGCAGCCTGTACAAAGGGATTCTTTTGTGGCGGCCTTACAAGAAGGTTCCAACTGTGGGGGATCTGCAGTGGCGGCACCGTGGGCCCAGGAACGCTAAGGAGGAAAACAGGAAAAACCGGAAACAGCATGTGTTTTCACAGGGGGGAACAGGAACAAGCTAGGAACACTTGTGACTGCCGCTATTTTTAGTGCGCAAATGACCTACACTTAAGATCCCTTTGCAGCGGCCTTTTACAAAAAGATCCACTTTCTGGCGACCTCACAAAAGGATTTTCATTGTGATGGAGCTTGCGATTCACCAGGGAAAACAAGAAAAAGTAAGGAACACTTGTGGCTGCCATTGTTTTTTAAGGTGCATATCATCGACGAGTACGTGCCTTACAAAACATTCGCAGTTGTTCCTAGTTTGCTCCTGGTTTCCCATTTGAAAACACAGGCTGTTTTTCTGTTGTTGTGTTATTTGTTATTGTTCTTCTCTCTAGCTTTCCTGGGGCCACGGTCCCGCCACTGCAGTTTCCCCACAATTCAAATTCTTTACGCTTCGCGTATCCCCACCAGCCCATCTCACAGCAGCAACTCTTGCGAAGCATGCCGACAGTCGTGTTTTTCAGGCGTGTGTCCGCTTGGCCCCGCATATCTCCCCTGTTCCTCCTTCCTCCCGCCTCCTTGTACATCCTCCTTGTGGGGGGAGCGGGAGAAGGACGAGGCGGAGGAGGAGGGAGAGAAAGCGCTCCTCTGGTGTGATGGTGTGAGTCGGGTTTGGGTTTCTCGTCCTGGTGTGAGTCGTTCGGGCCCCTCCTCCTGGTGTGACTCGTTCGGGCTCCTCGTGGTGTGAGTGTTGAGTCGTTCGGGGCCTCGTCGTGGTGTGAGTCGTTCGGGCTCCTCGTGGTGTGAGTTCGGGCGCCACGTCCTGGTGTGAGTCGTTCGGGCCCCTCCTTGTGGTGTGAGTCGTTCGGGCTCTTCGTGGTGTGAGTCGTTCGGGCCCCTCGTCCTGGTGTGAGTCGTTCGGGCTCCTCGCGGGGCCTCTTGGGGGCCTCTTGGGGGCCTCTTGGAGCCTCTTGGGGCCTCTTGGGGGCCTCTTGGGGGCCTCTGGGGAGCCTCTTGGGGGCCTCTTGGGGCCTCTTGAGGCCTCTTGGGGGCCTCTTGGGGGCCTCTTGGGGGCCTCTTGGGGGCCTCTTGGGGCCGCTTCGGGGCCTCTGGGGGGCCTCTTGGAGGCCTCTTGGGAGCCTCCTGGGGGCCTCTTGGGGCCATCTTGGGGCCTCTTGCGACCTCCTCAGAAGCGCAAATGAGGACTGCCCCCCTGAGAAGGACAAAATGAACCCAAAACCTTCGTAAAATCAATGATGTTGCTATGAAGGAAGATGAGCGCGGCCCCCTCAGGATGCCAAAATGGGGCCCACACCGTAGTAAAATCAATGATTTTGGCTTCAAAGAAGAGCAGGGGGGCCTAACTCCCTCCCCCCGTCGGGGCCAGAATCCTCGTGAGGGTTGTCGTTTTTTGGCCCTCCCAGGAGTCGAAAAAGACCCCCCTGACGACCCGCGGCCCGCCCTCTCCAGGCCCAGGGGTAGGGGGTAGGGGGAGGGGTAAACCCCTCCCCGAAGGGGAAGAAGGGGGGTTGAGAACAGAGCGGGCTCTCTAAACCACTCACGCCCAAAGGGCTGGTGGGATTTCTTTGTAAGGCTGTCACAAAAGGAATCTCTGTGTACAGGCTGCTACAAAAAGATTATCATAGTGAACCGTTGCAGATCCATCACAACTAAAATCCTTTTGTAATGTCGCTACACAAAGGATCCTTTTGTAAAGGCCGCTACAAAAGGATTTTAAGTGTTCGGTCGTCTGCACCCTAAAAATAGCGGCACTTATAGGTGTTCCTCGCTTTTTCCTGTTTTCCCTTGTGAAGACAGGCCTTTTCATGTTTGTCTTGTTTTTGATGTTGTCCTCTAGCTTTCCTGGGCCCACGGTGCCGCAAGTGCAGATCCCCCACACTTCAAACCCGATTGTAAGGCCGCCACAAAAGGAATCCCTTTGTACAGGCTGCCACAAACGGATTTTAAGTGTGGGGGCCACTGCAGATCCATCACAATCAAATTCTTGTTGTAAGGTCGCCACAAAAGGGATCCTCTTGTAAAGGCCGCTACAAAAGGATTTTAAGTGTAGGTCATCTGCGCCCTAACAATAGGGACAGTCACAGGTTGTCCTGTTTTCGTTTTGCTTCCCCATGTGAAAGCAAGTGTTTTTTTTGTTGTTTTGTTTTTTTTTTTCGGTTCTCCTCTCTAGTTTTCTTGGGCCCACGGTGCAGCCATTGCAGATCCCCCGCAATTAAAGCCTTATAGTAAGGCCGTCACAAAAGGAATCCTTTTGTACAGGCTGGTACAAAAGGATCCTCATAGTGGAAGCCATTGCAGATCTTCCACAAGTAAAATCAGTTTATAAGGTCGCCACATAAGGAATCCTTATGCAAAGGCTTTACACGAAGACCTTGGGTGAAGAAGAAGGAACAGGAAGATGAAGAAGAACGAAGACGACGAACATGACAGATGAGTAAACTTATGATCCATAGCGTTCCAATCGCCAGGGAATCGATCAAAAATGCATAGTTGTAATCATACAAACAGCGGGTCGGACCGTCCCCCCCGCCCAGTACAGCATTTCGTGGCCCCATATGGGGGTCCAACGAAGGCCCCAGTGGCACCGCCCGCATGCGTCTCCACAACCCACTACAGCGCCTCGTGGCCCCATAGGGAGCTCCACTGAAGGCCCCAGTGGGTGTGCCCGCAAGCGTCCCCCCCACCCATTTCGGCACGCCCCATCACGCGTTCCGTGGCCCACTGGAAGCGGCACCCACAACGCGTTATTCACATTTTCATATGGTTGGGCCATTCGCCAGGATAATTTGGGAAGGATGCTTGGGGGGGGGTTCCTGGTTGGCTGCCGCTCGCCTGGGAGAGGGTGTGTATATGAACCGGGAGCAGTGATAACAAACCCTTCCGTATCCTAGGCCACTCACGCCCTAAAGGGCTCGTGTTGGTGGGGTTACACGTGATTCCGCATCACCTCTCGTTTTTCCTTGGGTTACACTCATCCTGATTTTTCGTATGATTGCAAATCAGTGCAGGGAGTACCGTTATCGCCACCGCCCCTCATCCCTGTCAAACAACAATGTACTCGCACACCCCTTGCAACAACAGATGGCAAAGTCCACACGCGCGGGCCGTCACGCACGCAACTTCGGTGTTGATGTTGTAAAGATTTCAACGTCGAGGTTCCCGAAAGATATAATGAACAATTGATGTTCTATATTCGACTGTTCACACGAATCGGGGAAGCGTCGGTTTCCAACATTGTCGTCAAATGAGACCACGCGGGGCTCTCACGCGCACGTATGGCGAAATCATTCGAACGCCCCTGTGCGCTTGCTGGGGAGGGGCACGACCCTTGTCAAATAGTACCATGCGGGCCACGCGCGCTCGTCGGCCGCGCGCGCATGTCGAAATCTTCCCAAATCTTCATCCGCGGCACATGGGCATCATCACCGACATCGGCGTTACCAGCATCGGCACCGTCACTGACCTTGTCGTCGCCATCGCCTTCATGCCACCACCATCGCTGATGTCTTCATCGTTGCCGCTGCTGTCGACATCATCATCATGCCGTGCCCACCCGAGCCACCGACGCGCATTGAAGTGCCCGCGAGCCAGCGCGGCCTTTGACTCGCTGGGACGTTTCCATGGGTAATCGCCATCCTGACCGCATCGGCTGTGCCCAACCCGTTGGCCGCTCTGCGCGCAAGTTCGCTCGAGTTAGCGCGGCCGCAGAGATGTGCCGGCGATGACCGCCGGCGATGACCGAGCAGTCATCGCAATCGCCGCCGCGTTGGTTTTGCAAACCCAGTGCCGGATGGGACGGTGGGATTCGTGCGCGAGCAGGGGAGTTCACAATTTCAAGGTTTGCAAGATGGATTGCACCACGTATATTGCGCCACATAGCGTGCACCACATAGATTGCGCCACAGAGATTGTTTAACATAGATTGCACCACATAGCTTACACCACATTGAATGCACCACCATCGATTGCACCACATGGATTGCTGAACATCGATTGCACCGTGTAGCTCTCATCCCATCGATTGCACCACATAGACCATGTAGTGGACTTTCGAGACGTACCAAGATGTGCCCCAGACGGCCCGTAGCCATTTTGGCTCAAGCTGTCTCGGCCAGAAACAAGGTTTTTTTGTTGCTCTGAGGCGATCATCGCAGGCGCCGCCATGTCCTTCTACCTTCTGGTCCTGACATGGGCGGTTGCGAGCGCCGAGGAGAGAGAGGCACAGGGAGGTGGCTTCAAAGTAGATGTTACGAAGCATGCAGTGCCAGGGATGCCCAGGGACGACGCCCAACGCCACCGATCGCCTTATGATCGCGGCACCACCTACGGCCGGAACGAGCTCTTCCACCAGGTTACAAAGAGCGACGGCACTGAGGGCGTCATGTGGCAGGAGTACGGGAACAATATGTTCGGCAAGCCCGTCTACATAACTTGGTTCTCGGCGGACAAAGAGACGTCAACTACCGAGCGAATCACAGCCGCTGATCATAACCCGTGGCTCTGTGGGGCGACCACCATCGGGAATGGTAACATTGTCTATATGGAAGCGGCAGACGTGAACAATTGGCTGTCAAACGAGTTGATGGCTTCATGGTCAATTGGCTCGTACGATTACAGCGATGCGTGGATGGTTGAGTACGACCCGGTCTCGAAGAAAGAGCAGGCGCGTACACCGCTGGACACTGATGCTTTGGACCTGTTTGACTTCTCCGAGCAGACTGCCGTTTTGCGGTATGACTCTAGAACTGGGAAGGTGGCGGTTGTCGTCAATCATCTAATCACGAAGCGCTCAGATGGTATCCACCACCAGGTTGGTGATGGGTTTATTCAATCGCTTCGCTCACTCCGCCGGCCCGTATTGCATGATCGCTACTATTTCGGCGCGGGCTCGGGGCCATTTCGGCGCCGCCGCCGGAAGGGGGAAGATGAGGATGGGGAGGGGGAGGGGAGGAGGAGAAGAGGATGAGAAGGCGCGGAGGAGGATGAAGATAAATATGAGGAGGAGGAGGAAGAGAAAAGGGCGGAGGAGGAAGCCTCTCGATGGCATCTTGCGGCGCTCTTGGGGCCAAGCAGGGCCGTCGTCCAGATGCTTCTTTGGGAGGCCCTGGGGTCTGTTGAGAGGCCGTTCGGGGGCGCCTGGGAGACATTTTTGAAGCTTTCTAGGGCCTCTTTTGAGTCTCCTTGGAGCCTTCTGGGGTCTCTTGGGGGCCTCTTGGCGGCATCTTGGGCAATCTTGGGGGCCTCTCGGGGCCTCCTGGGGCCCTCTTGGGGCGGAAGGCTTGAGGTTTCGGTTCGTGGTCCCCATCTTGGGCCCCTCTTGGGGCCGTCTTGGGGCTCTCTTGGGCCGTCTTGGGCGTCTCTTGGGCCGTCTCGGGGCCCGTTTGGGCTCTCTGGGGGCCTTCTTGGGGGCCTCTTGAGCCGTCTTCGTGCGCTCTTGGGGGCCTCTTGGGCCGTCTGGGAGCATCGGAAAGCCGAAAATGCGACAAGGCCAAAATCCTTCCAAAACCATCGCAAAATTTCTAAAGTTGGCCTCTCGGGGCGCTCTTATGAGGCCTCTTGGAGGCCACTTGGAGCGTCTTGGCGGCTTCTTGGGCCGTCTTGGGATCATCTTGGGCGTCTTGGAGCGTCCTTTGGGCGTCTCGGGGGCCTCTTGGGCAGTCTTGGGGGCCTCTTGGGGCCCTCTTGGCGCGCTCTGGGGGGCCTGAGAGGCCGTACCCAGGAGGAAAGCCATCTCTGAGCAGACCTTCCCGGGACCTTCCTGGGCTGTGGTCGGAGTACTTTTCGCTGGGGGACCCCCAGGGGCCGCCCCGCGCGCCCGAACTTGAAGAATTGCGAACCAGTTACCGGAGATCTTAGCACGCCTCTGGCCCGTTGGGCCGGCGAATTTGGGACCCCTCCACGAGAACGTGGGAGACATCTCCGCAACGGCTTGGCAGCCACTCGTTTCAGAACACTCTGATCACCGCGAATGACAGCGCTGGGTTCCTGGGCCTTGGATTCTACGATGGTCACCCCTCTCGCGGCATCGGCATATTCGGCATGGCTCGCGACGGATTCACCACCTTTCAAACTGGCTGGGCTCCATACCAGGTCAAGTGTATGCATAGCTCCTCGGCGACGAATCCCATGACGGGCCAATCGTTCAGCAAATATGAGGAGATATCTGTGGACGGCAAGACCTTCTACAAGTGGTCCAACGACAACCAAGTATACGGGGAGGTGGCGATGCCTGGCATCGTCGAGACGCCAGGCGACGATGGGCTGCTCATCTTCTTTACTGGAGAGCCCCCCTCGCTAGACAGCAGCACGGCGGAGAACCACGAGGTGGTGATTCAGATGCCAAGGAATCTGGGGTGGGTCAAGGTGCACAAGGACCTGTCCCAGCGGAAAGTGTTGTCCCAGGGGCAGTCCGAGACCGGCGGTTTCTACGGCTTCAGAGGAGGTTGGACGGCCCAGTCACACAGCGGCATAAATTGGCTCACCGATTTCAAGGAGAAGTGGCTCGCCATTGGCAAACCGAAGAGCGTCCGGCTGGCGCCCAACCGCATTCTGCTCATGTGGGAGCAGTGGCATTTTCGTTACATGACAGAGGAGGACTGCGATACGATGGCAGAGCCAAGCTTCGTCGACAGTTGCAAGAGTATCGTCACTGCTGAGTGGTACGACAAGACCAGCGACGGCGTGGAGAGCATCATCCGGACCCAGATGATGATCGTCGACGACAATGTCAACGTGGTGAAGCCGATGTGGAGTTGGGAGGGTGGCCTTGTCACACCGCAAGGCGATGCCCCGAGGGTGGTGGATGGCTGCGCTATCATCTACACTGGTGACCGCAATGCCAGGGAGATCCACCGCCACAAGGTGTGCGAGGACAGCAGCTGCAACCCAGACCCAGCCGTCGCACCGGCAATCCAGGACGACCCATGCTTCGAGCCTTACCCGGAGGCGCCCTATCGGTGCACCGACAGTGTCGACGCGGGTGGCGGAAAAGGCTACGGTCCCACAATCTATAATGGTGATGCCCCCAACGGCCGGCCTGCACTGTGCCACGAGGTGCCGCATTTTTGCTCGTCCACGGTGGAGCACTGCCCCCTCACGTGCGGCACCTGCAGCGAGGAGGACAATGAGCCCGTGAGCGAGGAGTTCGTGGAGAAGGTCGCGTTCTTGAACAGTTGCACCGTCGGCTCCAAGCAGTATGGACTTCCACCTCCCTGCTATGATGCAGGGAAGGCGCCAAGGTGGAAGAATGGCGAGCAGATGACCTGCGAGGAGGCCAAGGACGAGTGCGACACGCCCGCAGTCGACGAAAACGGCAAGGCAGACGACACCGCAGAGCGCATGGCCGAGTCTTGCGCCAAGACGTGCGGGGTGTGCAGCGATAGTTACGAGAAGCCCGACATAGTGCCCATCACCACCGAGTGCGCTGAGCCTTCACCAGCCCCAGCAGCGCCTGGAACAAGCGATGACGGAGCACCGACTCCAGCGCCTCCCCCGCCGCCACCCCTCGGTGGCGACTTGGATATCGCCGCCGTGGACGTCGCGAGTTTCGCTCGCCTACGCGTGGGGGTTGCGGCTGTAAGCGTCCTGGCATTATTCAGTCAGTCGTTTTGAGCTGTGAGATGACCTGCCTGTCGGCGGCGTCGGCACCAGTTCGCTGACCCTGCCTTGACATCAGGGACAATCGCACAGCAGAGCTGGCGCAATGCGAGGTTGAGTGTCTCCCCGCAGGATCGAAGGGGCCTGACTGATGCAACTCTTTTAGGCAGCGTGTTCGTGCCTCTGAAGTGCTATAGCCTTACGATTATTCAATCGCTTCGCTCACTCCGCCGGCCCGTATTGCATGATCGCTACTGCTTCGGCGCGGGCTCGGGGCCATTTCGGCGCCGCCGGAAGGAGGAAGATGAGGATGGGGAGGGGGAGAGGAGGAGGAGAAGAGGATGAAAAGGAACGGAGGAGGAGAAGATAGATATGAGGAGGAGGAGGAGGAGGAGGAGGAGGAGG
>CAUYUJ010007391.1:315000-340000 GCA_963575745.1 Prorocentrum cordatum
TACTACTACTACTACTACTACTACTACTACTACTACTACTACTACTACTACTACTACTACTACTACTACTACTACTACTACTACTACTACTACTACTACTACTACTACTACTACTACTACTACTACTCGTCGTCTCTAGCGCCCTAGGGCTAGCACTCCCTATCGCCAGTACTTCCTAGGGCTAGCACTCCCTATCGCCAGTACTTCCTAACACTCCCTCGGACTAGCGCTCCCTAGGACTAGTATTCCCTAGGGCTGATACTCCGTAGTGCGAGTACTCCCTAGGGGTGAGTACTCCAGTGTACGAGTACGCCCTGGGGGTAGTAATTCCTAGGACTGGTACTCCCTGGGGCTAGCATTCCCTGCGGCTAGTACTCCGTAGGACTAGCACTCCCTATGAATGATAGTACCTAACACCAACACTACAGCACCATAGTACTACCACACTACAGCACCACTACCACAATACCAGTACCACAACACCACAACATCGCTACCACAACACCACAGCACCGCTACCCCAATACCACAACCACAACACCACAACAGCGCTACCACAACACCACTACCACAGCACCACTGCAACTACCACAACACTACTACCTATTAGCAACTCAAAAATCTTGCCAACACCACACCACTAACACAACACTACCAACACCACACCACTAACACAGCACATCACTACCAACACCACACCACTAACACAGCATACAGCACAACCCGCCACTACCAACACCACACCACTAACACAACATTACCAACACCACACCACTAACACAGCACAGCGACCACCACACCACTAACACAGCACTACTACCACGTTGGTTCCAGATGGGAGTTACTGTGGCCATTTTTGCCTGCGCGGGAGTGCATTCCCTTAAGGGTTGCGAATCTCTCCAGATCTAGCATGAGATACCTTTACATATTACTTTTCATTGAGCGGCCTGCGCGGGCCACAGTAACTCCCATCCCGCCGCGCGACGGACCACACTAACACCCAACGGGCCACACTAACACCCAACGGGCCACAGTAACAACCGGTCGCCCGGGGCCGCAGGTGGAGCTCCTTGTAGGGCCACGAAACGCCTTACGGGTTGTGGCGGGCGCATGCAGGTACTCCCACTGATGATGGCGATGACGATGACGATGGCGATGATGATGCTAATGCTGATGCTGACGATGCTGATGCTGATGCTGCTGATGATGATACTGCTGCTGCTGCTGATTATGATGGTGGTGATGATGATGGTGGTGGTGATGATGATGGTGGTGATGATGATGATGCTGCTGCTGCTGCTGATGATTATGATGATGATGATGATGATGATGATGATGATGATGATGATGATGATGATGCTGATGCTGATGCTGATGCTGATGATGATGATGATGATGATGATGACGACGATGGGAGCGTAGAGGAGGGGGAGGAGGAAGGAGTGAGAGGCGCTGTCTCTTCAAAACGAGGACCCAACACCACAGAAAAGTTGGGAATCATTTAAAAACATGTGCCCCTGACGGCCCCAGAGGGCCACGAGTCGCCGACAAATATTTCCCAAACGCCAGTGATGGCCTTCAGGTGGCCCAAAACGCCCCAAAGGCACTCCACGAAAGCTTCCAGACGACACATCACGCCTTCAAGACGGTCCAAGGGAGTTCCAAAAGGCACTCCTAGGGAGCCCCAAGAGGCAAACTCATATGCGTTCCAGTGGTTTGACGTTTTTTTGCGTGTTCACCTTGTCCGCTCCCCGGCGCTCCAAGAGTACCCCAGAGGCCCAGGAAATCGCCCTGAGACGGCCTGCGAGGACCCCAAATGGGCGCCCAGACAGCCAACGAGGCAGAGAAGCAGAGGAGAGAAGGAGAGGAGGAGATTGAGGATCACCAGATGGCTGCTGGGAATGATGTGCAATCCAGCCGGACCAAGGTATAAGATCGAGGTCGGTTCGGGGAGGGCACCCCAGTGTTCTTCGTGCTTGGTGAACGTTCTTGTGGACCCTGGGGAGGGCACTCTTGCATGTTCTGAGCGTTTCAGCCGGCGGAGGGTCTCATGTTCGTGAGGGATCTTCTTCTGGCCTAGGTCCGACTGTGGCAGGGTTGCAATCGAATGCAGGTGGGGCTGCCACTCCTTGCGATGATGTGGCTGATGAGGAAGCGCTACACCCTTCGATTGCAGTTGAGGGCGAGTGTTCAAGCCAACTTTGGGAGGTTGTCTCGAGCGAAACTGCCGTTTCGGAGAATATGGCCACAATGTTACATAGACCGGGTTTCAATGTTGGGAGGATGTCTCACGCGAAACGACCATGCTTTGAAGAACCGCGGCCAAATCATCGAAGCACAGTGTGTGTGTGTGTGTGTGTGTCTTAAGGGCTTTATTTCAAAACGGTGAAGATCCTTTGTGGTGGACCCTGACATCACGAGCTGCGTGCGGGGTGCATCCGATTTTCGGAGTTCTGAGAATGTCCGTAGGTGTGTATGTATGTATGCATGCATGTATGTGTGCATGAATGTCCGTAAATACGTAAGTAAGTAAGTAAGTAATTAAGTAAGTAAGTAAGTAATCAGACAATGCATGTATGTATGAATGTATGCATGCATGTATGTGTATGTACGTATGTATTCATGTATGTATATATGTATATGTGTGTGTGTTTGTTTGCATATATGTAGACATGCATGCTTGTTTGTGTGCATGCATGCATGCATGCATGCATGCATGCATGCATGCATGCATGCATGCATGTATGTATGTATGTATGTATGTATGTATGTATGTATGTATGTATATATGTATATATGTATGGATGCACGTATGTATGTATGTATGCATGTATGTATGTATGCATGTATGTATGTGTGTATGCACGTGTATGTGTATGTGTATGCTTATGCATGTATGCGTGTATATATGCATGCATTTATGAATGACTGAATGAATGTATGTATGCATACATGCATGTATGTGTGTAGGTATGTATATGCATGTGTGTATGTATGTATGGCTGTATGTGTACATGCATGCGTGTATGTATGTGGGTGTATGTGTGTATGTATGTTTGTATGTATGTTTGTATGCATGTCTGTACGTATGGATGCATGTACGCATGTATGCATGTATGTGTGTACGCATACATATATATATGTGTATACATATATATATATATATATATATATATGTACGTGTATGTATGTAGCCTGTGTGTGCATCTATGTTTTTGTATACACTGATGTATATGCATATATGTATACATACATGTATAGGTGCATGCATATCGATGAGTGCATCGACAAGCAAGGCCGTGGGGGCCCGGGGCTGGCGCCCGACGTCGCACGGGGTTTGGGGGCTCCAGCATGCCTTCAAGGTGCATCAAGGCAGCCTAAGACATCCCCATGACATCCTCAGCAATGCCTCAGAGGGTCCCAGGATGGTCCAAAAGCGCTTCCACAGCGCCAGAGATGCATCGAGACGGCCTGAGAGGTCACCGAGATTCCGCCAGAGAGCCCCAAGAGCCCTCCCAAGAGGGCCCCAAGATGCGAACATCATTCGTGAGTCAGCGGGTTCTGACGGATTTCTGACTTCTCGCCTTCTCGGTGCCCCGACGCTCCACGACAGCCCAGGAGGCTTTCAAGATGTGGCCCAAGAGGCCCTTCAGAGAGCCCCCAATGCAGCCCAAGAGGGCCCCACGAGACGGGGTCCGAAGCACCCGGCCCATGAGCCTCGAACCTTTGTGGGTAAACCAGGGCCGTCCCATGGGGGGGGGGCGGGAGCTCCTCTCCTGACGGTCCCAGGGGGGGTCCGACACGGCCGCGGAGTGTTTCGGGGCGACCCAAGGCGGCTTCGAGACAGCATCAGGGGCCTCCGAGACGCCTCAAGCGCTCCCAGAGGGCCTCCAAGAGGGCCCCGCAGAAACACAAAAACATGGCTTGCCCGTTGGTTTTTGTGTGATTTTACCCTCGCCGCTTTTGTTGGCCAGCTGGCTTGCCAAGACGGTCCGAGAGGCTCCGAGTTTCGAGTATCGATCCAAGATTGACCCAGACGCTCGTCTTCCCAAGAGGTCCCCATAACTCCCAAGCGGCTCCCCAAGAGAGCTCGGGAGGCTTCCCCAAAAAGCCCCAACGGGGGCCGAAGAGAAACCCTAGCGTTGACATTTCGAGTGCCCAGGGACGCACATGTCGGCACCCGAGGGGTGTGCCGACATGCGCGCCCCTACGTAACAACGTGAAATGATGTGTAAGCCCATGTTGCGGGCGTTTCTGGGGGCCTCGTCGCGCTTGCCTGCGCGTGTCTCCGTTGGTCCCCGCAAGCCTCTAGAGGCCACAGAAGGGCCAACCTTGTCCAACATCTGCGCACATGTTTATGGCAGGCGACGACGACGATGACGATGACGACGAGAACGGCGACGACCACGACGACCACGACGACGCTGGCGACGACGATGTCGATGACCTGACGACGACGACGACCACGAGCGCGACCACGACCACGACCGCGACCGCGACCACGACCACGACCACGATCACGACCACCACGACCACCACGACCACCATCACCAACACCACGACCACCTCCACGACCACCGCCACGACCACGACCACGACCACGACCACGACGACCACCACGACGACCACGACGACCACGTCACCGACCACGACACTGACCACGACACCGACCACGACCTCCGACGGTCTCCCTAGGTCTGGCGACGACGCCGGCCACGGCGACGACCTTCATGGCCCCCAACGGTCTCCGAAGATCTCTAGAGGAAGCCTCCGCGAGCTCCTGGACGCATCCAGAAGCCACCAGAGGCCGTAAGAGAGCCTGTTCCGTCCCAGACGTACAGACGCGTCCAGAATCGACGACGAGAACGACAACGACGACGACGACGACGACGACGACGACGACGACGACGACGGCGGCGGCGGCGGCGGCGGCGGCGGCGGCAGCCGCACCGCGAGTGCTGCGGCCAGCTGGTGAATTCCCCTCTCGAGGATATCCCTCCTCCCTTTCATGTCTCCTGATACGGCCTTCGTCCTCGACTACAACCTGGGCGCGCGCGATGGTTCTGGCAAATACCTATGTGTAATGTACCGTTCTGCAGAAGCAAATCTGCACATGTATATCGAAGATGTTTACAGCGAATCACCGCCGCCCCCTGCCTTTTCGGAAGCGCCTATGTGGCCGAACGTTGAGGCCAGACCTGCCAAGTTATCGGACCATGTGTTCCCCGAATCGGTTTGGAAAGCCTTCGGGGAGCACGTGGGCATCTTGAAGGTCATCTTGGCCGTCTGGAGGCCATTTCGACCCTTTCGGGCCTTCTTGGAGGACGTCTTGGAGGGCTCTTGAGCAGTTTTAGACGCCATCTTGAGCGTCTTGGAGGCCTCTTGGGCCGTCTTGGGGGCCTTTTGGGGCCGTCTGGGGCCTCTTGGGCGATCTTTGGGGGCACTTGGGCCGTCTTGGGCGGTCGGACGGCCGAACAGCAAGCAAATGCCACAATCCTTCATCAACTCATGGGAAATCCATGATTTTGGCCTGTTCGGGCCTTCCTGGAGGCCCTCTTGGAGGCCTCTTGGGCCGTCTCGGGCCAGCTTCGAGCCATCTTCGGCCGTCTTGGTGGGCTCCTGGCCCGTCTGTCGCCGTCGGAAGCTGTCTGGGGGGCCTCTCTGGGCCGACTCGGGGCCCTCTTGGAATGCTCCAGGGCCGTCTTGTAGGCCATCTTGGGCCGTTCTGGGGCCATCTTGGAGGCCTCTTGGGCCGTCGGAAGGCCGAACAGAAGCAAATGTTAAAATCCTTCAAAAACCTAAGGACAATCAGTGTTTTTTTGCCTCTTCTGGCCTTCTGGAGGCCCTCTTGGAGGCCTCTTGGGCCGTCTTAGGCCAGCTTCGAGCCAACTTCGGCCATCTTGGTGGGTTCCTGGCCCGTCTGACGCCGTCGGGAGCCGTCTTGGGGGCATCTCTGAACCGGCTTGGGGCCCTCTTGGGGCGCTTCGGGGCCGTCTTGGAGGCCATCTTGGGCGTCTTGGAGGCCTCTTGGCCCATCTTGGGGCCCTCTTGGGGCCGTCTTGGGGGCCTCTTGGGCCGTCATGGAGCCATCTTGGAGGCCTCGTGGGCGATCTTGGGGCGATCTTGGGGGCCTCTTGGACCGTCTTGAGCCGTCGGAAGCCCAAATCTTTCAAAACCCGAAGGGAAATCAATAATGTTGGCCTCTTCGGGCCCTCCTTGGGGACCTCTTGGAGGCCTCTTGGGTCGTCTTGGGCCGTATTGGAGGCTTCTTGGGCGAACTTGGAGATCTCTTGGACTCTTGGGCCGTCATGAGGCCGTCTTGGACCATCTTGGGCGGACTTGGAGGCCATCTTGGACCATCTTGGAGGCCATCTTGGGCCAACGTGGCCATCTTGGAGGCCATCTTGAGCTGTCTTGGAGGATTTTTTCCGGATTGGGCAGTTTCTGGGTGGCCGGCGGAACGCGCCGGAGCCCCAGGGGGAGTCCTTTTGGGAAAGAACCCAAACCAAAAACGATAGGATTTGGCACGCCAGGCACCCCTCTTGCAAGCAACAGGGGGCGGCGGATCTAGTGGCCCTCGATCCATCCCGCCACCGTGTCTGGGTTGTAGGTTAGAGGCCTCCTGAGGGTTTGTTTGGATCTCGTGGGAGGCCTCGGGGGCCTCTTAGGGGGCAGTTTGGGAGCCTATCGGTGGCAATTGGGGAGCCTTCTTGGGCGGAGTGCTCGGATTGTCGGTTCGCGTTCCCCTTGCAGGGCCCTGTGGGGGCCCTCGTTGGGCGCTCCGATCTCAGGCGCCTTCTGTGCCGTTGTGGGGCCTTCCTGGACCGTCTTGGGGCCCTCTTCGGGACCGTCTTGGGCCGTCTTGGGGGGGTCTTCGGGGCCTCTGGTTTCATCCTGGATCGTCGGAAGCCCAGACCGCGAGAGCGCGACAGACATCGAAAAGCACAAGGAACATCTACGATTGTTACTTCTTCGGGCCCTCGTGGGGGTCTTCTGGGAGCGCTCTGGGGGCTTCCTTGGGGCCCCTTTGGGCCGTCGTGGGGCCATCGTGGGCGTCTCGGAGCGTTCTTGGACTGTCTTGGAGGCCTCCTGGGCGTTTCTCGGGGCCCGCTCGAAAAGTCATGCGGGGATGCCCGAGGGCGCGCGAGAGCGCCCGGGAAACTTGGAAATCTTGGGCCCTGGTCTTTATAATATTATGACCACCCAGTCCTGGGTACAGAAGCAGCGAACACATGAGAGCCTGGGGGGTAACTCCACTTCATGCCTGGAGGCACGGTGTATATATATATATATATGCAAGGCTGCATTGGCGCTTCGCGCCATGCACCTTGTTCCTTGAAGCTTTGGAATGGTTGGCCCTTGGTGCCATCCTTTTTTCCATCTGCGGAGTGACTGGAAATCTGCTGGAATCCTGGGTTGACAACGGTTTTTCAGAAAAGATGGTTGCGAACCCGGGGTTGTGGCCTCTTCCTCCTCCTCCTCCTTCCCATCCTCCACCTCCTCCTTCGCCTCCTCCTCCTCCTCCTCCTCCTCCTCCTCCTCATCCTCTTCCTCCTCCTCGTTCTCCTTCTTTCTCTGCCTTCTTCTCCTCCTCCTCCTCCTCCTCCTCCTCCTCCTCCTCCTCCTCCTCCTCCTCCGCTTAAGCCAATGGAGAATTAACGATTTGGAAGCTTTTTGGAGCTTCGCCGGAGCTTCCCAGGGAGCCTCCCGAAGCTCTTTGGAGCTTTCTTGGGGCCTCCTTGGGCCCTTTCGGGGCGGGAGGCTCGTATTTTCAGTTATCTGGTCCTCCCTGGGGCCCTTCTTTGGGCCGTCTCGGAGCGTTCGTGGGCCGTCTTGGACCGTCTTGGGGCGCGTCTTGGACCGTCTTGGGGCTTTTCAGGACGCTCTGGGAGCCCCTTGGGCCGTTGTGGAGCGGTTGTGGGGGCTTCTTGGGCGGTCTTGGAACGTGGGAAACCCGAAAAAGCGAGGACGTTGAAAAGATTGAAAAACGAATGGCAAAGTAACATTTTTGAATGTTTTTGGAGCCTCACCGAAACGTCTTAAGGGGGCCTCCCGAGGCCCTTTGGAGCTCTCTTGGGGCTTTCGTGGGCTCTTTCGGGGCGGGAGGCTCGTATTTTCAGATCGTGGCCCCCCCTAGGGCTCCTCTTTGGGCCGTCTTGGAACGTTCGTGGGCCATCTCGGACGCGTCTTGGGCCGTCTTGGGGCTTTCTCAGAGCGCTCTGGGAGCCTCGTGGGCCGTTGTGGGGCGGTTTGGGGAGCTTCTTGGGCGGTCTTGGAGCGTCGGACACCCGAAAAAGCGAGGACGCTGAAAACGTTGAAGAACCAATGGAAAAGTAACAATTTTGAATGTTTTTGGCGCCTCACCGGAGCTACTTAGGGGGCTTCCCGAGGCCCTGTGGAGCTCTGTTGGGGCCTCCTTGGGCCTTCTCGGGGCGGGAGGCTCGTATTTTCAGTTCGTGATCCCCCCTGGGGCCCCTTTTTGTTGGGCCGTCTTGGAGCGTTCGTGGGCCATCTCGGGCGCGTCTTGGACCGTCTTGGGGCGCTCTCAGTGCGCTCTGGGAGCTTGTTGGGCCGTCCTGGAGCGGTTTTGGGAGCTTCTTGGGCGGTCCGGGAGCGTCGGAAACTCGAAAAAGCGAGGACGCTCAAAACATTGAAAAAATAATTGGAATTCAATGACTTTGTTCTCTCGGGCCCCCTTTGAGAACGGTCTTGGGGCTCTCTCGGAGGGTCTTCACGGCTACCCGGGTGCTATCCTGGACTGTCTTGGGTGTCTCTGTGGGGTTGCGCCGACCGATTTGGCACTGCCACCCGCCTGCGTGCACGCCTTGGAAAGGATTTTCGGCCGCCCCCGTGGCACGGATCCGGGGGGGTCCGTTTCGGGGGGGGGAGGTCCGCACCCCCGGAATTATAAAAGTATAGAAAAGGGAATGTATGTCTAGTTATATACAGATACGCATGTCTGTCTATGATACTTGCGCGGAGGGGGCGGTGTCGAACACGGGGCTACTCCGTGTGCCATGTAGCACGTGCTTGCGTGTTCTCGGGCGTCAAGGTGCGTGTTGAACACGCGGCCGCCAGACTCAGCATACGAACAAACATATGAGCGGATGTGGTCGTGCCGAGCATGCGTCTGGCACGCGTCTGTTCGGCTTCTGCTTTTACGCGTCTAAGCATGGTTGTTGTCGAACATGCGGCCGGCGGATTCTCCACACAAGCATACATGCATAGTACACATATGTCGCGGAGGCATTGTTGTAGAACCTGCGGCTGGGACGTGTGCATATTTGACACTTATTTTCACGTGTGTAGGCGCCGAGGAAAGGGGGGGTGAACATTTGTCAGGCGGATTTCGCATGCGCGCAACTACGTGCGTGGAGGGAGAGGTGTCGAACATGCGTGTGGCACGTGTATGTGTGGCATCTGTCTCCACGTGTGTAGGCGCCAAGAGGGATTGTCGAGCATGCGGTGAGCGGATCTATCGCACTAGCAAGTACGTACGCGGAGGGTGGTGTCGAACATGCGTGTGGAACGAGTGCATTTGGCATGTGATTTCACGTGTGTATAGGTCAAGGTGGGTGTCGAACACGTGGGCGGCGCATTTGTCACACGTGCAGAGGCGTGAGCGGAGGTGGTGTCGATAATTGGTTTGGCACGCGTGCATTGGCACGTTTTTACACGTGTGTTGGCGACCAGCAGATTTTTCACATTTGCGTGAGCGGAATGGGTGATGCCGAATACGCATGTGACCCATTTCTAGTGTTCGTTTTTGTTTAGTTTTTCTTGTAAGCGCCAAAGATGGTGTCTAACATGCGGCCAGCGGGCTCCTCACACGTACAATACGTGCGTGGAGGGGTTGGTGTCGAACATGCGTCTGGCACGAGTGCAGTTTGCTTTTTTCTTTCACGCGGGTAGGCGCCAAGGGTGCCCGTTTAACACGCAGCCAGTGGGTTCTTCATTTTTGCGTGCGTGAGAAGGGGGGGGGCGATGGCGTGCATCAGGTGATGTCGAGCATGCGTCTGGCACGTGTGCATTTAGTTCGTGTCTTTCATGTGTGTAGGCGCCAAGGCGTGGTGTCGAACATGCGGCCAGCGGACTCAGCATACGAACAAATACGTGCGCGGAGGGGTTAGTGTCGAACATGTGTCTGACATGTGCTTGTATCGCACCTGTTTTTTGCGCGTCTAGGTGTGGGGGCGGATTCTTCACACGTTCATCGGCGCGAGCGGAAGGGGTGGTGCTGAACATGTGGCTGTCCCGTGTATGTTTAGCCTATGTTTTCACCCGTGTAGGCTCCGAGAGGGTGGGGTCGACTACGCGGCCAGCGGATCCCTCACACGTACAAGTGTCGAGGCAGCGCAAACATGGAGTAGGGAGCATGGATTGGCGACGAGTCACGCTTCCATGCAAGCATAGGCGCGCGCCGTCGCCATATCAGACTAGATCCAGTGGCACTGGCCTCATGTTGCGGGGGGAATTACTTTCCACCGCGCCCACACGCCACATCCACGGATCTGTGATCCAGATTCGCGTGTGCTGGAACAGGCGTGCGCAGACAGGGTGGCGTCGAACATGCGTCTGGTACGCATGGTTGTGGCACGTGCTGTCACCTCTGCATGCGCCAAGGATGGGATTCGAACGTGCGGCCAGCGGACTGCCCACACGTAAAAATACGTTTCCTGCACGCGTGCACGTGGCACGTGCTTCACGTGTGGAGGCACGGCGCGGCCGCCGCTTGTTTGGGAGCGGGCGGCTAGAGCGACGCGCCGCGTGTCGCCACCTCAGAGGAAGACGAAGGAAGAGGAGGGGCCCGAGGAAGGTTGGATCGAGGAGCATCCTCCTCCTCCTCCTCCTTCTCCTCCTCCTCCTCCTCCTCCTCCTCCTCTCCACGCGCGTGCGCTCTTGTTTCTGATCCACACAGATATCTTGGTCGTGGTTCCATGCTGAAGCGAAAGGACTGTTCTCTGATGACTCGCGGTGTGCAGGCGCAGAGTTTTCGGAATCCTGACTTGTCCTTTTGGTCTCGTTTCGAGCCAACTGTATGAGTTATGGCGGCTCACATGCAAGTCACCTTTCTCTGATGCTGCTCGCCAGCATCGCACTGTTCTCTCTGCCTTGGCGGCCGACGTCTTTGCTCACATTGAGCCCCTCGTCAGCCCAGAAGACGCTGAGAGTTGGAAGGAGATGCTTGAGAACCCCCCACGTTCGGAAGGTACGTTGCGAAACCTCGTCGACGCTGCAGGTGATGTTTGTGCTAAATCATGGTCCCTTGATCATGCCAAGGCTAGGAGTAGCATGAAAACCTGGTTGGCGTCGTCGTTACCTCGGGGAGCTAGTCCTGTTCACCGTTTCCTGAAAGCTGAAGAGAAGGTTTGGGTTGAATACTTGGAGACTCCTGGAGGCATCGTGAACACCCCAAAGGATATGATGAGATATCGTGAAGATAAGTGGTCGTCTTGGTGGACTCCTTCCGCACAGCAGCTGTCTTGTTCGAATGCGGGCATGAGCGAGCTTAGGTCACAAGCCTTAGTCGCTCTGGAAGATGCCCCCCTGCTCGAACTTTCTGATGTTGCTCGTGCGTGTACTTGCTTCAGGGCGAAGACCGCTCTCGGTGTTGATATGTGGTCGCCTCGTGCTCTTTTGGACGCTCCAGTGGATTCTCTCGAAGTGTTCACTGACACCTTGCGTTCTGTGGAAGGGAATTTGTGCTTTCCCCCTCAGTGCTATGTTTGTCTCATGGCGATGCTGCCGAAGTCTATACGTGATGAGCGGGCAATCGTGAAGTGCCCCAGCATCTACAGGATCTTTTGTAAGGCCAGAGGCTTCGACATCGATGATTGGGACAAGGCCCACATTGACTTCTGGGACTCTGCGGTCAAGGGCTCTTCGGCCTTGAAGGCTGCCCTTTTTCGTGATTTGGCCCATGAAGTGGCCCGTACCTGTGGGTTCCACTCCTGTGCCCTCCACTGGGGCCTCGAGCAGTTCTTCGACTCCGTGAGCCCCAGCAAGCTCCTGCACTTGGCGGTTAATCAAGATTACCCCGCCCACCTGTTGTACATGGGGCTCCTCATTCATACGTATCCGAGGCTTTTGGAAGTGTCTGGGAGTCATTCGAAGGTGTTGGCCTCTGGTGAGTCCATCTTGGCGGGTTGTTGTCAGAGTATGCCCTGGGCCAAGTGCTGCCTCTACGGGGTCCTGGAGAAGGCTCATAATAGGATCCCTAGAGGACCTGGAGACCACCCACACGTTCGTGTCCCAATTAGGTCGCATGTTGACGACATCACACAGTACCTGCAAGGCTCTGTCGCTTTCATCTGCCGCTACCTGCCCCAGGCCGCTGTCGATTTTCAGCATGATATCTCTGAGCTGGGGTGTGCCGTCAGCTCTAAGTCGCTTGCAATCGCCTCGTTCGTGGAGCTGCAGCGGCTCCTGCAGGACGAGTTCAGGAGATATGAAGTCTCTATTTCTTTTGCTGATGGAGTGAAGGATCTTGGATCTGTCACTACTGCCAATAAAAGGCGATCCACCTGGAAGGTCCAGCAGAGACGCTCGCTCGCTTTCCGTCGTGCCAGGAAGTTGAGTTACCTTGCCAAGCTTTGTGGGGCTTCTCGTAAGGTTTTCAAGCCGGGCATTTTGGCTGTGGGTACCTGGGGCCATGCTCTCCTTGGGCTTCCTGCGGGTGCTATTGGGCAGTTCAGATCCTCGGCTGCAGCGTGCTCTGGATGTTGGTCGTCTGGGGCTTGTGTTAGCACTGTGTTGCGAGTGTTGCATGATACTAAAGATGATCCTGTTTATCGGCTCCGTGTTGAACAACTTACCCTGATTTCGGAAATTTGTGTTTCTCTTCCTGAAGGTCTTCGGTCTGGAGTTCGGAGAGTCTGGGAGGCCCTGCACGACACGATCGGTAAGTCGCAGGAGTCGAGTCGGTGGCGTCTCGTTCGAGGTCCCATTGCAGCCCTGTGTGCTACTGTTCTGGATCTAGGATGGGAACCACGACGTGTAGATGAGGGGCGTGCAAGTGTTGGTGTCACGCTTAGGTTGGCTGATGCAGATTTCAGATATCATCTTACCTCGGCTGTCCGTGAGTCTTGCTCGTCCATTGTCTGGGCCAAGGACGCTCAGCACTTTTGCGGGCAAGGCCTCGAGACAGGTGCTGACCTTACTGTGCTTCGTGCCAAGCACAAGAAGTTGCTCGACGACGGCGACTTTAAGGGCGCCGCCCTTTTGATTACGATTGCTGTCGGAGGTGCTTGGCCCGAGTCGCGTCTGCAGGACTGTGGATATTTGACCTCAGGCCGTTGTTTCCGATGTGGTGACGCGCGGGAAACACCTCTGCACCGTTGTTGGGGATGTCCGAGTAACCAGTACTTGACTGATCCGAGTATTGAGAATAGTGAATATTTGGTTCATGATGCCCTTGCTGCTGACCCCCATAGTGCTTTCTTTACTCGTGGGGTACCCTGCCTTGATGCATCTTGTGGCCACCTACCTCCACCCTCTGCTCGTGCCTGGACATGGGGCACCCTGAGGGCTCAGCGTCGGGTTCCTGGAGGTGTGTGGGGCCTTGATGGCTCTGGAGGGGTTCGCGCCAGAGATAAGAGGTTGAGGCGATGCGGTTGGGCTATAGTCAGTCTTGGGGTTCCAGATGGTCTCTCGCTGCAGCTGGATACCATTATGTGCGGTGGTCTTCCTACCTTGGAGCAGTCTAGTCCCCGAGCTGAACTTCATGCATTTATCATGGTTCTGAGTCATACTGTGGGTGATATATTGTGCTACTCTGATTATTTGCCCTTGGTGAGAGGGCTAAGGCAGCCACGAGCTCAGATCGTGGCTAGCAGCTCGATGCTCGATCTTTGGGTTCGGATCTGGTCGGCCTTGGACGATCGAGGTCCTGGTTCAGTCGACGTCCTGTGGACCAAGAGCCACCTCGACGACCCACCAGAGGGCCCAATTCGCCATTGGGGAGGAAGAGTTTTTCCTTAATTGGTGTGCTGATTTCTTTGCGGGGTGGGCCACTGAACGTGTGGCCCCCTCCCCCGAGCAAGTTGATGTGACGGCGTTTGTTGATCGTGTCACGTCTCACACGCTTGACCGCCTTCTGGCGGTGCATCGGGAGGTTGTGGAGCAGAACCCCCGCCGTGTTTCTGATCGGCTCGGCCGTCCTCCCCCTCGGCCCCCTCCTATCCCTGCCTTCCAGGTCCGCCTTAGGAGAATGAGGTTAGCGGGTCATGAGCCGACCTTGAAGGGTACGGCTCTCCGCTGCCAGATCTGTGAGCGTCGATTCAAATTGAAGGGCCGTGTCCAAGACTTTTGTCCTGGTCCCTGTCTCGGACCCGCTCACCTTTCCTCTGATCCGCTCGCGCACCCCTTGTTTCCTTCGTGCGCGGGCAATCATAGGTTGAATGTGCTCCGCGGTGTGCTGTATTGCGAGCATTGTGGTGCCCATGCTAGTGGGCGCAATGTGCAAAGCCTGGCCAAACCCTGTAAGACTGATCGTCCCCCCACGAAGGCTGGGAGGGAGGTCCTGTCCAGGTTTGCTCGTGGTCTTCCCCCCAAGAGTGGCGGCAAGTTCCCCCAGGCTTGAATGTGATGTCGTGCCCAGGCTTGACCTGGTCTCCACGGGTTTGCATCATCATCATCATCATCCTCCGGGAGGAGCGGGTGAAGCAGGAGGGAAGAGGGAGCCGGAGGCCAGAGGAGGGAGGGGAGGAAGACGAGGGCGGAGGAAGACGAGTGAGGAGGAGCAGGAGGTCTGTGAGGATGACGGAAAATATTGGCAGAAACGTAAGCCATTAACCAAGCGTTGCAGCCAGCATCAGGTACCAGCATCTCACATCACACAGCAGTCGGAGTTTGATAGACGGGTTGACCCAAAAGGGGGTCCAGCGACCAGGGAGTGATGCAATAGATTTGGTGCAATATATTTGTGGGGTTGCAATACATCTGGGGTATGCAATACATTCCGGGCCGCAAATGTATTGCTGGATTTTCGCGTGCAATACATTCGTCGCAATACAATGCAATACAATTCTCTGGCGCAGTACATTTGCAACACAATTGCCCCAAATCTATTGCACCACCCCCTTTCAGCTGGACCCCCTTTTGGGTCGACCAAAGCATGATGGACTTCCTACCCTGACACGTCGATTAGCGAACTGGCCGTTTTCGGTTCGCGAGAGGGCGTCGCGGCCGTCATTTTTGCGGGTCCAGGTCCGTCGGTTTCGGTCCTAGGCCGTTCTTACTAAAGGGAGGCTTCATAGAGGGAGGTTTGTCCACCGCCGAGACAGGGCAGCACCACATGGGGGGAACGCCAGCTCCACACGTCACACGGCGTAGAATGCGACTGTGTCATACAGTTTTGCGCATACGCGCGTGGAAGCCACGCCACACCGGAAGCTGGATTGGGCCTCTTACAGTACCGGGCTCGTGGGCCTCTCAGGCTTCTTTCCCCCTGGCGCTCCCCGCACATCCGGGGGGACAGCCGAGGCCCACAACAAAGGAGTCCTCGCTCCCCGCGCGCATTACTCCCACTGGCAAGACGCAGGCGGCAGGGGGAAGGCATGGGGATGGAGGCGTTGGCCGGAGGAGAAAGAGGTACCCATACCTCCACCCTTGCTTCGTTTCCGCCTTTTGGGGGGCCTCCTGGGAGGCCCTCGTCGCCACCGCTGGATTCGCCTTGGGGAGTAGCAGTATCGGTACCTTTTGCTTCTCCCAGAGGGGGGGATGGCGCGAGGGTGATGAGAGGGAGCAGGCACTCTCAGTCCCTCCCGTCCTCCTTCTGCTCCTTCCCCCCGCCCCTTTGTTTTCCGGCCTCACGCGAGTCTCTCCTTGCCGTCTCTTTTCTTCTTCCGATGGGGTGCGAGGAGGAGGAGGAGACGGAACAGGATGAGGAATTTGATGAGGCAGGAGGATGGAGGAGTCCGTGGGGGGAGAGGAGAAGGAGAGGAAGTAGGATGATGCATTTGGGTTCTTGGGCCAGGCGAAACAACGATGCAATGCTGAAGTCCGCAGCCGACACGCATCTCAGCCATGCTAGCCATGCCCACGAAGTATGGGGTCCCGTGGCCGTGTTACGACAAGAGCGAGAGGCGGAGGAGGAGGAGTAGGAGAAGGACACGTAGATGGAGGACGAGGCACATGAGGGAGGATCAAGAGGAGGAGGGACGTGAAGAAGGACGAGTGATGTCAGAAGAAATCATTGTTTGAGGAGGGGCAGAGGACCGAACAGGATGTGGGAAGCAGTCTTTAGACAGAGGAGGGGGACGAGCAGGAGCATGAAGGGCCGGAGACGGCACGCGACGGCAGCCTCGGCTGACGACCAGCAGCAGCCGTCGGGAGGAGGACAAGGCCCGAGGCCGAGGGCGAGGACGAAGGGGGAGGAAGAGCCGGCCTGGGCGATAGGTACGACAAAGGGTGCCACATGATCAACGACCGGGAGACGTGCCTGGGAAGCCGGGACGGCCGCGGAAACAACGGCAGACATGGCGGGGCCTGGGGAAGCAGCGCTAGGGGTCCTCGTCGTCATCGTCCTCCGAATCTTACGGGTCAGCGCGGGGTTATCTTTGAGCAGACTCCCGGCCACGCAGCGGATTTGACCTCCCTCAGCGAGAACATGAGCTGGTTTCGCCGGCGCTGGTTTCGCCGGCGGCTGGTTTCGCCGGCGGCTGGTTTCGCCGGCGCTGGTTTCGCCGAGTTTTGCCGACGCCGTCGTCGGCGTCGGCGTCGGCGTCGGCGTCGGCGCCGCCGCAGCCGCCGTCGTCGTCGTCGTCGTCGTCGTCGGTATCGTCATCATCGTTCTCGTCGTTCTCGTCGTTCTCGTTTTCGTCGTCGTCGTCGGGCGTCGGGCGTCGGAGCCGAGCAGGCGGGTCGGGTCGGGCGGGCGGACCCGAGCGAGCGGGTCGGGTCGGGTCGGGCGGGCGGACCCAAACGGGCGGGTCGGGCCCGGCGGGCGGGACTTTCAAGTGTGGGGCACGCTGCACGCTCGACCGAGCACGCGCGAACCCTGACGGGCGGGTCGGGTCGGGCGGGCGAACCCTAGCGGCCGGGTCGGGTCGGGTCGGGTCGGGTGGACCCGAACGGGCGGATCGGGTCGGGCGGCACGGACATTAAAGTGTGGGGCGCTCTCGACCGAACACGCGCGAATCCTAACGGGCGGGTCGGGTCGGGCTGGCGGACCCTAGCGGACGGGTCGGGTCGGGTCGGGCGGGCGAACCTTAACGGGCGGGTCGGGCCGGGTGGGCGGGACATTCAAGTGTGGGGCACGCTCGACCGAGCACGCGCGAACCCTAACGGGCGGGTCGGGTCGGGCGGGCGACCCTATCGGGCGGGTCGGATCGGGCAGTTTCGCCGACGGCAGTTGGTTTCGCCGACGGCAGCTGGTTTCGCCGAGGGAACTCGAGGCCGCGGTGCCTCCCACGCCTCTAGGATCAGGCGCGTTTTTTTTTAACTTGTCCTCTGGCCAGAACGGGGGTGACTGGCCAGTCACTTCGCGACTGGCGCCGGCGCCACGGCGCTGCCCGAATCGCGACGTGAGAGGGACGGCGGGGCCGGTGACGGGCGATCGTGTCGGACGGGGCCAGGCCGAGGATAGTTACATCCGTTCCAGAGCGTGTTCTGGAACGCTCTCACAGCGTTCCGGAACGCTCTAAGAAGACCGCGGCGCCCGAGACATCTTCCAGACCCGCCGGATCTCAGAGATGCTCGATTTACGTAGCATCCCGCAGATGCGGATAAGAGTTAGGGGGCGGTGGGGACGTCGGCAGTCTGCGAGACTCTGGAGAAGCCCGCCGCAGGCGCCAAAGTTTCACAAGTTATACAATGAGCCCGCCGCAGGCGCCGATTTTATCAAAGCATGGTGGATGGGTCGCAGGTGGGTCGGGGGTGGGTCGCGGGTGGGTCGCGGGGTGGGTCGCAAGTGGGTCGCAAGTGGGTCGCGGGTAGGTCGCGGGTGGGTCGCGGATGGGTCGCGGGGTGGGTCGCGGGTGGGTCGCGGGGTGTGTCGCGGATGGGTCGCGGGTGGGTCGCGGATGGGTCGCGGGGTGTGTCGCGGGGTGGATCGCGGGTTGGGTTGCAGGTGGGTCGCGGGGTGGGTCGCGGGGTGGGTAGGGGGTGGGTCGGGGGTGGGTCGAGGGGTGGGTCGCAGGTGGGTCGCGGGGGGGACGGCGACGATGACAACAACAACAACAACAACAACAACAACAACAACAACAACAACATCAACAAGAACAACAATAACAATAACAACAGCAGCAATCATTTTAAGACTGTTCGCTCTTATCTGCTTGAGTGTCCGTTAACGCGTATTTCCCACCCCCTCGATAGCCGCCCTCTTCGTCTTCGATCGTATTCCTTTAGGGGGATCTACCTTTCTTCCCTGCAAGCCGGACCCTGGCAAGCGGCGGGGCGGCCGCGGACCGTCGGCCTGGCCAGCGGCAGCGCTGATCGGCGGCAACCTGACCCCAAGAGGGACGGACAGGGGACCGACCGCGACGACGACGACGTCGAAGACGGCGACGACGACGGCGACGACGGCGACGACGATGACGACGACGAGCGAAACCGAACGCGAGAGAGAAAACGACAGCAGGGCCACGAAGGGCACGAAGCAGCCCGCGAAGGGCGACAGCGGGGACACGAAGGAAACGCGTATGGGGCCACGAAGAGCACGAACGAGCGGGGGCCACGAAGGGTAGACAATGCGGGGCCACAGAAGGCAACGACGGAGCCACTGAGGGTAGCAACTGGGCCACGTAGGACAGCGAGGGGGCCGCGAAGGGCGACAGCGGGGCCACGAAAGGCATGCGCATGGGGACCACGACGAGCGCGAACGAGCGGGGACCACGAAGGGCATACGTATATTGGGCCGCGGAAGGCAAGGACGGGGCCATTGAGGGCAGCAGCAGGACCACGAAGGGTAGCGAGGGGGCCACAGAGGGCGGCAGCGGGGCCACGAAGGGCATGCATATGGGGCCGCGACGGGCGCGAACGAGCGGGGGCCAAGAAGGGCAGCGAGGGGGCCACGAAAGGCTGCTACGGGGCAACGAGGGGCAGCGAGGGGGCCAAGAAGGGCTGCTACGGGGCCACGGAAGGCAGCGAGGGGGCCACGAAGGGGTGCAACGGGGCTACGAAGGGCAGCGAGGAAGCCACGAAGGGCTACAACGGGGCCACGAAGGGCAGCGAGGGGGCCACGAAGGGCTGCAACGGGGCCACGAAGGGCAGCGACGCCACAGAGGCTGCAAGGGCAAGAAGGGCAGCGGGGGCCACGAAAGGCTGCTAGCGAGGGGGCCAGGGCTGCCTACGGGGACGGGCAGCGAGGGGGCCACGAAGGGGTGCAACGGGGCACGAAGGGCAGCGAGGAAGCCACGAAGGGCTACAACGGGGCCACGAAGGGCAGCGAGGGGGCCACGAAGGGCTGCAACGGGGCCACGAAGGGCAGCGAGGGGGCTACGAAGGGCTGCAACGGGGCCACGAAGGGCAGCGAGGGAGCCACAGAGGCTGCAACGGGGCCACGAAGGGTAGCGAGGGGGCCACGAAGGGCTGCAACGGGGCCACGAAGGGCAGCGAGGGGGCCACGAAGGGCTGCAACGGGGCCACGAAGGGCAGCGAGGGGGCCACGAAGGGCTGCAACGGGGCCACGAAGGGCAGCGAGGGGGCCACGAAGGGCTGCAACGGGGTCACGAAGGGCAGCGAGGGGGCCACGAAGGGCTGCAACGGGGCCACGAAGGGCAGCGAGGGGGCCACGAAGGGCTGCTACGGGGCCACGAAGGGCAACGATATCCCGTTTCCTAAGTCATCTGTGAGGGAGTCCTAAGCGTGAGCGCGACTCCTGGGTGCCTGAGTGTCGGGGGCGCGGCGCTTGAGTAAATTGCGGGAAATTCAAACGCAAGGGCGCGATTCCTGCGTAAATTGCAAGCGCGTCTCCAGCGAGAGCGCGACGCCAGAGCGCCGAGAGAGCGATTCCTGAATACATTGTAAGGAAGTCCCGAGCGAGAGCGCGATTCCTGCATACAATGCGAGGAAGTCTCTGACGGGAGCGGGGGTCCGGGCTAAATTGTGAGGAAGTCATAGGCGGGAGCCGTTGTTGTTGTTGTTGTTGTTGTTGTTGTTGTTGTTATTGTTGTTGTAACCCGGGAACCAGGGGGGCCCAGTTTGAGCTTCAAGACTTCCCCTGAGAAAAGTAACCGGGTGCGGGCCCCAGGAAAGGCACTGCAATTGACAAATGCAATGTGCACCGGTGGGGGGGATCAACAATCATTATTCGTCAGAAATCATAGTTCAATCATTTTACCCTCATGCGCGATGTTATCACACGAAGCATGCGGCCATCATGATAACCATCCGCGCAATGGGGGACTATCGTTCTATAGCGGGGTCCGTTATTCCCATTCCCAGATCTCCCGCCCATTGAGCTGTTGCAAACACCTTTTCCGAAGAATTTCAACATATCCCGTCTCGAAAACACATGCCCGCGCCTTGGTGCGCCGATGCGAGGCCGCCAGTGGAACCCCAACGAAGGGTAAATCACAAGTGAGTATCGAACGACATGATTGCCTTGGTGGGGATGGGGGCTGTCGGCGGTGAGGCAAGGACCTGGCCCTGAATTGCAAGGGAGGAGGTCTCGAGCAGGGGTGTTGTTGTTGGGCACGGCGCCAATGCTGAAGAGAGTAGGGCGCTAGGCCAGCGAAAGACAAAAAGAGGTCTCGAGCTGGAACGCTGGTTTTGTGGGGACGGTGGTTTTCGGCGGCGAGGAGGAACACCGCTTTGAGTAAGAAAGGAGGGAGCCTCGAGCGGGAGCCGTGGTTTTGTCGGGACGGGGGCTGTCGGCGACGAGGAACAGCACCGTCCCGAGGAAACAAAATACAAACATCCCGAGCGGGAGCGTTGTTCTTGTTGGGAGCTGCGCCACTTCAAATGAGAGTAGGGCGCCAGCCCAGCGTACAACGGAAGGAAGTCTCGGGCGGGAGCGCTGGTTTTGTCGGGGCGGCGGCTTTCGGCGGCGAGGAGGAACACCGCCTTGAGCAAGAAAGGGGGAAACATCGTGCGGGAGCCGTGGTTTTGTCAGGACGGGGGCTGTCGGCGGCGAGGAACAGCACCGTCTTCAGGAAAAAGGGAGGAAGCCTCGATCGGGAACGTTGTTTTTGGTGGGAGCGGCGCTCATTCAAAAGAGAGATGGGCGCCAGTCCAGCGTAAAACGGAAGGAAGTCTCGGGCGGGAGCTCTGGTTTTGTCGGGGCGTCGGTTTTCGGCGGCGAACATGAGCACCGCCTTGAGCAAAAAAGGGGGGAAGCCTCGAGCGGGAGCGTTGTTTTTTGCTGGGGGCGGCGCCGATGAGAGAAAGAGTAGCGCGCCAGTCCAAGGTACAACGGGAGGAAGTCTCGAGCGGGAGCGCTGGTTTTGTTAGGACGGCGGCTCTGGCGGCGAGCAGAACGCCAGCCCTGAATAAAAAAGGAGGAAGTCTCGAGCGGGAGCGTTGTTGTTGTTGTTGTTGTTGGGGGGCCGGTTGTGGCGGTCCCCCAAACCGCGCCGATGAGAGAAAGAGTAGCGCGCCAACCCAGCGTAAAACGGGAAGAAGTCTCGAGCGGGAGCGTTGGTTTTGTTGGGGCGGCGGTTTTCGGCGGCGAGCAAGAGCACCAGATCTGGGTAAAAAAGAGGTTTCGAGCCGGAGCATTGTTGTTGTTGGGGGCCGGTTTGGGCGCCCCCCCCAAACCGCTCGAGCGTGAGCCTCACTATCAATGAAGATGTAGCCGGCGCCTCGGCGAGAGCGCCAGGGCGCCTGGGGGGGTCCAACAATAAAAATTGTTTAGTAATTAACATTCAACAACAGCAGCAACAGCAACAACAACTACAACTGCAACTACGACTACACCTACAAAAACAGTAACAACAACAGTAATATCAACCACAACCACAACCACAACCACAACCACAACAGCAGCATCAGCAACAGCAGCAACAGCAATTATCATTTTACCCTCATGCGCGATGCTTCCACACGCAGCATGTGACCATCATGGTAACCATCCCGATCATGGGGGATTATTGCTCTATCGCGGGGGTCCGTCATTCCCATTCCCAGATCTCCCGCACAATGAGGTCTTGCAAACCCCTCCCCCGAGGAATTTCAACATATCCCGCCTCGAAAACACATGCCCGCGCCGCCGATGCGAGACCGCCAGTGGGGCCCCAGCCAAGGGCAAAGCACAAGGAAGTATCGAGCAACAGGATTAGCTTGGTGGGGATGGGGGCTGTCGGCGGCGAGGCAAGGACCTGCTCTGAATTGCAAGGGAGGGAGTCTCGAGCAGGGCCTGTTTACCTGTTTACCTGCATGCCGTGAAGTCTCGAGCAGGGGTGCTGTTGTTGCTGGGAGCGGCGCCAATGCAGAAGAGAGTAGGGCGCCAGTCCAGCGTGAAGCAACACGAAGTCTCGAGCGGGAGCGCTGGTTCTGTTGGGACGGCGATTGTCGGCGGCGAGGAGGAACACCACCTTGAGTAAGAAGGGAAGAAGTCTCGAGCGGGAGCAACGGTTTTGTCGGGACGGGGGCTGTTGGCGGCGAGGAACAGCACCGTCTTCAGGAAAAAGAGAGGAAGCCTGAAGCGGGAGCGTTGCTCTTGCTGGGGGCGGCGCCAATTCAAAAGGGAGTTGGGCGCCAGTCCAGCGTAAAACGGGAGCGGGCGGGAGCGCTGGTTTTGTTGGGGTGTTGGTTTTCGACGGCGAGCAAAAGCACCGGCTCTGAGTAAAAAAGGAGGAAGTCCAGTGGGAGCGTTGTTCTTGTTGGGGGCCGCGCCGATGAGAGAAAGAGTAGCGCGCCAGCCCAGCGTAAAACGGGAAGAAGTCTCGAGCGGGAGCGTTGGTTTTGTTGGGGCAGCGGTTTTCGGCGGCGAGCAAGAGCACCAGATCTGGGTAAAAAAAGAGGTTTCGAGCGGGAGCATTGTTGTTGTTGTTGGGGGCCAGTTTTGGCGCCCCCCCCAAACCGCTCGAGCGTGAGCCTCACTATCAATGAAGATGTAGCCAGCGCCTCGGCGAGAGCGCCAGGGCGCCTGGGGGGGTCCAACAATAAAAATTATTTAGTAATTAACATTCAGCAACAACAACAACGGTAACAACGCAACAATCATAATATTCACCACAGATTCCGACTTCCGCCACGCACCCAGGGACAATGAATGACCGTTCGGCCCCCTCACTCTGATTATCACCCACTGTTATCTTCGTCCTGGCTTCGTGTTAAGAGGATCAGACGGGGAAGATGAACCCAGAGCAAGATGGCGCCGTGAAAAAGTGGGCACGTAAGACTCGAGTACGTCGGAGCTCGGGTTTGCCGACGCGTTTTGACGAGCGCAACCTGGATTTTGACCTTCTATGTTGTTGTGGGATGTTTGCAGCGGGAGCTCGCGTCAAATTTCAGACTGGGTCTCGTCATTTTCATGATGACCCCATCAGGCCAACCTGAGTCCCGTGAACCCGAGTCTTACGTCTCCCAGAAACAATCACGACCAACAGTTTCTTCATACTTTCTACCTCTGTGGGCCCTCGTCGGGCCTTGGGACCGTCAAAAGACGACCCAAGATGAAAACCGATCCCCGGGAAAGGGTCGGGACGTCCGGTTACCTTTTCCTAATTTTTGTTAATTTTCGGGCCTCTTGGGAGACTCTCGTCACCACAGCTGGATCCGCCTCGAAACCCTGGTCAGGACGCACCCTGGGAGAGGTCCGGGGAGTAGCGGTACCGGTATCTTTTGTTTTCTCGAGAGGAGGCTCGGCATCGCTCGAGCGTGTGAGGTTGTATCGGCGAGGCCGGCGCCAGAAAGTCTTTACCATCGTCGAGCATGTTGTGCATTGTCCGGAAAAACACGCACGAAACCGAACATCGCACGGGACAGGGAGGAGGAGGAGGAGGAGGAGGAGGAGGAGGAGGAGGAGGAGGAGGAGGAGGAGGAGGAGGGAGAGTAGGAGGAGGAGGAGGGAGAGTAGGAGGAGGACCCCCACTGCACGGACGCCCAGGATGAGAAGCACATGGCCTACCATCCGTCTAAGCGTCTCAGGATGTCAAAATCGTGGACGTCGGCTTGGCGGGAGACCCACGCGACAGCCCTCCAAGGAGGTCCATGCATAGCCTCGTTATGACGAGGACATGGCCTCCATCCGTCCAAGCGTCGCAGGATGCCAGAGTAGTGGACGTCTGCTCTGCGGAAGGCTCACGCGAGAGCTCCGTCTCGAAAGAGGAGCCGCCCACCATCCGTGTCAGTTAGTGACACATGGAACGCCGGGCTGTGGAGGTCGAGGAATGGTCAAGTGAGTGTAGATGGTATATTCTGTATTCGGGTGTGCGCGATGCTAAAGGGAGATCCAAATACGGTGGGGGCGGTCGTTCAGGAGGGATTGTAGTGTCCAGGGGCGCCTTGGAGCGTCTGGGCGCGCCTGGAGCACCCTGGGGAGCGCTTGGGTCAAACACGCATCGATTTATCCTGTATTTGCGATCGATGTATTACTTTGGTTCGCCTATTGTATTGCGCCGAGGGGCTCTTCGGGGCCAGAGGGTGGGTCGATGCCGAAGATCAGCAGACGCGCACCGAATAGTTGTTACATCGGACGGTCAGGGGTGGGCTGGATGAATGTGCACTGAGTTGCATTTGTTGCATGGGATGGTGAGGGTTGGGTCGAAGGGATGTGACCGAATAAAACGTTGTTTCCAAAGGACGATGAGGGTCGGGTCGAATGTATGTCCACAGCTATATACATATATACATATATATATATATACATACATATGTGTATATACGCATACATGTGTTGCACAATATGGTGAGGATTGGATCGGATGGGTATGCACCGATTGGTAACGGTTGGATCGCATGGATTTGTGCCGAATAGTAGTTGTTTACATGTGGTGTTGAGTGTTGGGTCGAATGGATGCGAGTCGAGTTGCATATGTTGCGTAGGGCGGTGAGTTGGTTTGGATGGGTGTGCATCGAGTGGTATTGTTGTTGCATCAGATGGTGAGGGTTG
>CAUYUJ010007391.1:345000-472789 GCA_963575745.1 Prorocentrum cordatum
CTCCCTCGCTCCCTTCGTCTCGCCCCCCCTCCTCCCTCTCCAGCCTCACGGTTTCTCAACTGCGCGCGGCCAGAGAAAAAAGATGTTGTATTAGAGCGCGCCAGCAACACTCCAGTCGAGAAAAGGAGGCGTGGCACGTCTGTTTGCGTCGGCTATGTTACCAGTCGTCCGACTGCAGGGGACGGAGACGCTTGGAAGCTTGTAGTGCATAATCCGACCTCGTGTGGCGACATGCTGATGTATTGCTGCTCTTGCTGATGCATCGTCGGGGAAACGTAAGACTCGTGTAGGCCAGAGATCGGGTTTGCCGACGCTTTTTTGTCGAGCGCGTCTTGGATTTGACAGTCTATTTCTCGTGGGTTGTTTGCAGCGGAAGCTCGCGTCAAATTTCAGATTGGGTTTCATGATTTTCATGATGGTCCAGTCAGGCCAACCCGAGTCCCCCGCACCACGGTCTTACGTCTCCCCGATCTTGATGCGCTTGTCTGGTTTGCCCCTGCTGCTTCCCACGAGGCAGCCGGGCACCACCCACCAAGCCACCCCAACCCAACCCGAAGGCACCACTTTGCCCTCCATTTCCAGTGGGGTGGGGGGGGGGCGACTGGGAACCTGAACAAAAACACACGTGGACCCATGACCCCCCCCAACCCGAATTTTGGGTCTTCGGGTTAGGCTGGTGTGGTCTGGTAGGCAGTCAGGCGGCGTTCTCGCCTGTAGGAGGGCTGCCTCACCGCCACGGCCGGACGCTGCTCTCAGAACTTGTCCGAGGGACGACCTGGAGAGAATCGAAGACATCTGGCGCGAGCAAGGGATTCTGCAGATCCAGGCGTCGCGAAACCGTCACGGCCGGCTTCTCCGCCCCGATCTCGGGCCACGAGACCCCCACGGATCGGTTCTGGCTGGAAAGACTAGCCCTCTACAGAGAGGCCGAGAGAGTTCTGTGCGGGCAAGATGTGCGTCCAAATCCGTCGCAGTTTGGTGTTTTGGGGCTCACTTCCCCAGAAGCCCGAGGCGCACTGGAAATGGAAAACAGGCTGGCCCCAAGAGGCTCGATTTTACCCAGATCCAGTGCGCCTCGGCCTTGCGGCGCCCCTTCAAGAAAGTGCAAGACGCACTGGATCGGAGGTTGGGGGGTGAGATCGGAGTGGAACGGGGAGCCCCCCACCAGGAAATCGGTGGTTTCTGCTGCGGGTCCGTGTCGTGCGGGCGGGCGAGGCGAAGCTGCGTGGGCGGGCGAGAGGACTGTCTTCCCTGTGGCTGGAGCGGGGCAGGACAGACAACCGCCCCTCCGGTGGCCCGGCGTGGCCGGGGTTGTCCCGCCGTGGTGTCCCGCCGTGGTGTCCCGTCGATGCCCCGTCGGTGCCCGCGGCCGTGGCCAGGAGTGTCCCGCCGTGGTGTCCCGTCGGTGTCCTCTGGGTGTCCTGTCGCTGTTCCGTTTGTGTCCCGCCGTGGTGTCCGTCGGTGTCCCGTTGGTGCCCTGTCGGTGTCACGTCGGTGTCCCGATTGGTGCCCTTTTGGTGTCCTGGTGGTTGTTCGATGGCGCCCTCGACGGTGTGTTTCTAATGGTGTTTCCATGCTATGATTGTGGCCCGATCCTGCCCAAATGGTTTCCAGTGAAATCCATAGTGCGATCGATAGTGACATCGATTGTGAGATCGATAGTGATAGTACGATCGATAGAGTCAGATCGGTAAAGGGAGATCGATAGAGTTGGATTGATAGAGTGAGATCGATAGTGAGATCGGTGGTCAGTCCGTCGTACAAGTATGGATATCGGAGGTTTTGGGGGTGAGACCAAAGTGGAACGGAGAGCCCCCCACCGTTTTCGGTTCGTGTTCGTGTCGTGCGTGCGAGCGAGGCGAAGCTGCGGCGTGGGCATTTCTCCGCTGTGGCTGTGGCGTGGTCAAGTCAAAAGACAGCCCCTCCGGTGGGCCGGCGTGGCCGGGGGTGTCCCACCGTGGTGTCCCGCCATAGTGTCCCGTCGGTGTCCCGTCGGTGCCCGCGGCCGAAGCCTGGGGTGTCACGCCGTGGTGTCCCGTCGCTGTCCCGTGGTGCCCCGTCGGTGTCCCGTAGTGAGATCGATACTGAGATCGATAGTGAGAGAGACCGATTGCGAGATCGACAGTGCGGTCGATGGTGAGATTGATATTGGGATCGATAGTGGGATCGATAGTGATTTCGATAGTAAGATCGATATTGACATTGATAACCCGAGTAAGCGATTAAGGACCCCCCCCCCCCCTCTCCGGTGAAAGGATAACGCACCCGGCACCCGGAAGCGTTATCCTGGCACCAGGAGGGGGTACACCAGATCGCACGGGTCCCACGGAGTCCCGCAGGTCTCGCAGGTCCCACAAGTTTCAAAGTGGTTCCCGTGTGAGGTCCCACAGGTCCCACGGGTGTCGCAGGGGAGGGGCTTCTTAATCGCTTCCCACGGTTGACAACGAAAACTCCTCCCTCCTCCTCCCCCTCCCTCCTCCCTCCTCCCTCCCTCCTCCCTACCTCCCTCCTCCCTCCTCCTCCTCCTCCTACCTCCTCCTCCTCCTCCTCCTCCTCCTCCCCCCTCCTCCCTCCAGCTCCCTCCCTCCTCCCTACGACGACGGACGACGGACGACGTCCTCCTTTTCTCAGCTTTTCCTTAGCTTTTCTCAGCTTTTCCTTAGCTTTTCTCAGCTTTTCCTTAGCTTTTCCCAGCTTTTCCCTACCCTTTCCTTTGCTTTTATCAGCTTTTCCTTAGCTTTTCTTAGTTTTTCCTTAGCTGTTCCTTAGCTTTTCTAAGTTTTTCCTTAGCTTTTCTCAGCTTTTCCTTTGCTTTTCTTTGCTTTTCCTGAGCTTTTCTGAGCTTTCCTCAAATTTTACACTGATCCACTCATACTCTGGCTCGGGGATTTATTTTGGGTCCTGCCGGGTGCTAAGATAACGCCTCGGTGCGGGGCGGGGGCGATACCCTGGGATGGACCACCTCCTACGACGGCCGAAAAAAACAAATTTTCCAAAAGGGGTTGCAATACAAATCTCATTGGAAAAATCGGGGCTGGAGGAAGAGAAGGAGGAGGAGGAGGAGGAGGAGGAAGAGGAGGAGGAGGAGGACACGGAGGAGGACGCGCTCACAGACAAGGCTCCCGTTTGAGACTTCCTCCATATTCAGGCCTCAGGATTCCAGACAAGGCTCCCTCCTGAAAGAATAAGGAAACGCATGCGGAGGAGTCAGAAAGCTTCAGTGGCCACGCGTCTTTCCAGTGCTCGACCCTCGCTGTTCGTAAGCTTTTCTTAGCTTTTCGTTAGCTTTTCTTAGCTTTTCCCAGCTTTTCCTTAGCTTTTCTAAGCTTTTCCTTAGCTTTTCTCAGCTTTTCCTTATTCGTATTCGTATTCTTATTCTCATTACAATTCTAATTGGGATGCCACCCGAGGCGGGGCGCTGGAATTATTTATTTTCCTTCCATTTGCGCGGTGCTAATAATATCGCTCGGCGAAAACCCCCCAAAATAATTATTTAATTACGGCGCGGTGCTAATGATAACGCCGGGGGTTCCTTGATTGCTTCTCCGGGTTAGTGAGATCGATAGTGGGACCGATAGTGATATCGATATTGACATCGATAGTGAGATCGGTCGTGGTATCGATCATGAAATGAATTGGATTGTGATATCGATCGTGAGATCGATAGTTACATGTATTGTGATATCGACTGTGAGACAAATAGTGAGATCGGTAGTGAGACCTATAATGAGATCGACAGTGATATTGGTTCAGTGAGACCGATCGTGAGATCGAGAGTGAAATCGATCGAGTGAGACCGATATTGAAACGAGATCGATATTTAGATTGGTAGGGAGATCGACAGTGAGTTTGATTGATATTGAGATCGATTGAGTGAGATGCTGGTTCCTCCCACCCCCAAACCTCCTTATCACTCGGAGGGTGGTCGCGTAGGTAAATATTGCCCGCAGACTAGGTGGGGGGGGGCATCATGGTCGGGCATGTTATCTCCCCAGATATCATGGCCCCCTCTTCCTTATTTCAATACGTCCTTTGGGTCTCCCCATGCGCCACTTACGTGCCTCGGGCATGATTTGCGAATCCCCCTCGTGGACGCTCCCGAGCTTACCGCTTGCCGCGCAGGGTAAAGGTGTGGTCGAGATTCCCAGTCGTGACTGATTCACGACGCTGCGATTCATTCGCGCCTGTTGTTTTCATCTCTCGGGGTCCTCTAAGAGCTGGGGAGGACCAGGCGGAGGTGGGGATATCGTGGCCGGGATCACAAGACCTCCCAGACTTCATGACCCCCTCTTCTTCTCAGGGGCAACGTTAGGGGGAGTAGGCTCAGGGGGGAACGCATGGACCCGAATCGCACACTCATCGCCGATTGGTGCCTGATCGCCCACTCCGAACAGGAACTTGCGGCTTCCCTCTTGGAGGCATATTTTTGCTTTACCCGCGATGTACTCGCCGATTCAATCTTGACGTGCCCTCCACTGAGCAGGTCCCCCCGTGTCGTTCCCGCTCGTCTCCCTCGATGGGCTTCCTGGCCTCCCACCCTCACTCGTCCGCGCACGCGCCTCGGGCCATGGAGCGCGGACGAGGAGGGGCAGCGAGGACGATGAAGATCCGAGGGTGGGGCCGGTGCATCACCACCGTCCGGGGGATCGTTCGTCGGGCGCCCTGGCAGGCGGTGGAGATGGACAGATTCGGGCCCTGTTGGGGGGCAGCCACATCTATAGATCGAAGATCGAAGATCGATGCCACAGGCGGTGGTGACGGATGTGTCATGTATCCCCGCTCCGCAGAAAAAGGCGTGGTCGAGGCTGAACATGGCGAGGGTCGAGGGCGAGAAGGGAGAGGAGCAGGATTAGGTTCGTAGGGGAGGAGCATGATGTGGTCGTGGTCGATGCGGGTGACGAGGAATAGGATGGGCGAGGCCGATGAAGAGGACTTGGGCTTGGCTTGCGCTCCGCACGGGATGCATCCAGCGACCGGGCCGCCAGACGACGATGGGGGCCCGCGAGAGCAGACGTTGGGCCAAGACTGACCACCGACGTCGAGGAGAAGTAGGGGGAGGATGAGTGTGGGGCGCGAAGGGGAGGACCTTGAGATCCTGGCGTTGCGTTTTTGTTCACAGCGGGCGTTTTCGCCCAGGCCTGCCCAGGGACCGCTGAGACAGCAACAGGCACTAATAGGTACAGGTCGGGCGAGGAACAGAGCCAATGCCAGCGCCGACTCAGACACCTGCTGGATCCACGCCCCATCGGCTGCGCATGTGGATGCCCTGGGCGTGACGCTTCGCGATGCTGTGGTTTTTTTTTTTCGCGACGTCGGATCTCGGGGAGGCGGGCGGAAGGGGGCCGTGGCCACAGAGGCGGCCCGGGTGCACGCCCTCGTCGTAGTGCGTCCGCGCACGGCCACAGCGGGGCCCTTCGTGGGGGTTGTCACCCAAGACCCCCCTGCAGGGACCACGAGCTGCAGTCGGACGGAGGCATCAGATCAAGGCTGGTTCGGGAGGGTACCCCAATGTTCTTCGTGTTCGTTGGACGTTCTCGTGCACCCTGGGGAAAGTACCCTTGGATGTTCTGTTTGTTTTGGCCGTCGGAGGGGCTCATGTTCTTGAGGGAGGTTCTTCTGGCCTAGGTCCGACTGTACGTGGACCACGAGATAGGGGGCACTTTCTTTATTTTTCATTCTTCCCCCCTCCCGACGGCGACGTCCGCCAGGGGGCGTTAGGCAGCACCGTTTTCGGATCCGCAGCAGGAGGACAAGGCGGGAGGGAGGGGGAGAATGACGAGGTTGAGAAGGATGGCGAGGAGGACGAGGAGGAGGAGCAGAATGGTGGCTGGCGAACGAGCTCCCGAGGCGACCGCGGGGACGGCGATCACCACTGCGAGCCGTACGATTTCCTGATGCACGGCGAGAGTAAGGCCATCGGGCATCCGCCGTCGTCGTCGCCGCCCATCCATTATCCGAAGCCGTGGGCGACGACGGACATAGCTTGGCCTTTGGACCGCGGGAGGGAGGACAGGATGAAGCGCAGCCAATATGACCGCCCGGGCACTCAATGTAACCACCCAAGCGCGGTGCTTTAGTTCAGATCATGGATTGCATTGCCACGTTGGCTTCGCTTCAAGGGATAGTGAACAAAGAAGAAAAAGCCTTGGACCCAGAGCGGCGGGCAGATCTCAGTGAGCGCTGGCCGAACCACCGATCTCTGACCCCAGACATCCCGCCGCTCCAGTTTTTTCGATGCGTGGCCCCAGCGGCGTGGACCACTTCCCTAAAGGGCTGGATTTCGTCCCGAGTCGTTTTTTGACGGTCCCGACGCCCGGCGAGGGCCCCGGGAGTCCGAAAACAGCCAACAACTGGCCGGACTTCAAATTTGGGCCAGGACGCCCTTCCCGCATGCCGCATGCGAGTCTCCAGAGACCTCGACCTCAGGGTAAGCAGAGTCATGGACGAGCCTCGCAGTCCGCCGCCGTCTTTCTCGCCGACATGGATCGTCAGGAGAGCGTGCGCATTGTCGCCGCGGGCAGGCTCCTTAGCGCTTTCGGCGTCCAGAGAGGCCTGCTTCGGGCCGCGGCACCGTCGCGATTGGAGTTGGGATTCAGAGTAGGGAGAGGTACCCATACCGCTACCCTTGCCTCGTTTTCGTCTTTCCGGGGCATCCTGGGAGGCCCTCGTCGCCAGACCACGAGCCTATTTGGACCAGCTCAAGCATACAAGTCTTCCTTGGAAGATGTTTCAGAGGCAACGATAAGGGGGGGATAGGCATATGGGGGGATGCATCGACCCCCAATCGCCCATTGATCGCCGATTGGGGCCCGATAGCCCCAACCCGCCCAGGAAGGTGCGGACACACTTTCGGGAGCCTATCGCCGATCTATCGGCGGTGCATCGCCGATTCCAGGTCGTTGCATCCCCCTCTTTGCTAGTCCCGCCCTATCGTTGCCCCTCATTGTTTGTCGCGCTGGGAAAAGAGAGACTCGTTCCAGAGCGCTTCCAGAAAGCTCTCAGAGCGTTCCCGAGCGCTCCAGAGAAGCCGTGGCGTTACCCCGTTTTCGGGGCCGTTTTTGTCGCTCTGTTGGCTTCGTCTTAGCTTCGGGGGCGGCCAAGATGGGGGTGATGACTAGGGGAGGCTGGATCTCATGGCGGGGGTCATGATATCTTCCAGATTTCATGGCGCTTCTTCTTATTTCAATAGGTCCCCTGCCCCCCCTTGGGCCGCGCACATGGACGCCCCCCTCTTGGCCGCCCCCGATAGCTCCGGGGCCGGCTGTTCAAAAAGATCGAGGCGTCGTGGGTCCCGATGCGCCTCGGCGCTCATCTCGCTGGAAGTCCCTCCGGATCCCCGAATCCCCCCGTCAGTTCAAGAGATGTCAGGCCATTCAGAGAAGGAAGGAAGGGGAACCGTGGGATACACCCAACAGGGGGGGGGGGCATCCGGGAACACTCCCCATCGAGGATGGGCGCCCCCCCACCGCAGATCCCCGATTCGTGGTCCAGCCGGCAACTCACCGAGGCAGGGTTGGGGTCGCGATACAGTGCATTGACAACATGTTGCACCACGTAGAGCTTGCGACGTTGGGCGTAGGCATCAAGGGCTCTCATCCCACCTCCGTCGTCGTCGTCGTCGTCGTCGTCGTCGTCGTTGTCAACGGCAACTGGAGGGGGCCGAGGACTCCCCAGCGAAGTCTCTAGAGGAGGGTCCAACGAAACCTTACACACCTCCTCTACTTTCCATTCTGGCGTCAATTGCCACCCACGCGATGTTCCTCCTCTTCCTCGTCGCCCCTTGTGATCCTCCTGCTGCCTGTTCCTCGGCTCGCTCACGGGTTGGGGACACAGACGAGTCTTAAGATCCCTTTTGTTGCGCACGTTGTGCTAAAAGAGACTCCCGATCCTAACTGAGGCGGATGCCGTGGGTGCGCATTCAACAGACGCGCTCGCATCCAAGAAGCTCTGGCAGGGAAGTGCGTTGCGACACGTTCAGGGTATTACTGCTCGGCGGGAGCGGGCGTTAACCTCCGTCAGTTTCCCATGTGTGTCGTTTCTCGCCGGGATTCCTCCTCTTCGTCTTCCTGCACGTCGCGGCAGGTCTCGGCATGGTCGGGCGGCCCGACAGGGATGGAGTCGGGTCCTTCTCTTGATACGTGGTCGCTCCCGGCGCCTAGAGGCGCCTAGAAACCGAGCTACACCAGTTTCACAACCCTTTGCTGACCAAACCGTTGTGACCGCCCCCCCGCTAGCGCAGGAACCCTGCGTCGTGGTGCAGCCGTATAGGCATCCACCATCGTATAACCACACCTCTGCGCAGTTCCGCAGGCAGTCGCAGCCGCGGCCGTCGCCGTCGTCCCCGTGATCGTCGTCGACGTCGTCGTCACTGCCGTCGCCGCCGCTGTCGTTGCCACGGGGGCGGAACAGAGGGCCACGGCGCCGTGGCCGTGGCCCTCTGTTCCGCCCCCGTGGCCGCTGTCGCCCCCCCGTCCGACCACCGCCGCCGCGGTCCCCCTCCGCCCCGCTTGGCATCGCACACACGAAATCGAACCATGCAAGGGGAGTGGACGTCCGAGCGATGCCGAGCCCCGCCGCAGTCCCTGTTCATCTTCACCGCGAAGGCCAAGGGCAGGACCGCGGTGGCCAGGTGCGGGGAGTCCAGCGGGGAGCAGGAGCCCCACGCACATGGGGAGAGGCCTTTGGATAGGGAAACAAGCAACGACATAAACATTAAGACTCGGAGGTCCGCGCGGATTTCTCGGATCGGCGCTGGATCCCCCTCCCTGGCGCGCGGAGCGCGCCAGGGGCGGCGCCGGAGGCGCCGCCAGGTCCAGGGCGGATCCGAGAAATCTACGCGGACCGTCGAGTTTTAATGTTCACGTCGTTGTTCGTTCCCCGATTGGAGGTAAGGGGAGGCTCGGAGGAGGAAGAAGTTATGATGATGATGACACGCTCCGGGATCTGTCCCCCGATGGGCTCAACGTGGCCCGGAGGAGCCGCCCAACGCGGCCCGAGGGCGCCCGAGAAGCGTTCCCGTTGGGACCCCACCACCACCACCACCACCACCACCACCACCACCACCACCACCACCACCACCACCACAGAGCCACGCATCCGGAAGGACGCGTGGGCAGAAGAGCGCGCGATTGGCAACCTTTCGTGAATTGCAAGGTGAAAATCGGAAAAAAAATGCCTCACGACTGTGAAGCAGGAAATAAGGGCGCCCGACTGCGAAGCAGAAGATGGGGCTCAACGTGTCCCAGGAGCCGTCCAACGCGGCCCAAGGGCGCCCGGAAAGCGTTCCCGTTCTGCCTTCGGCGTGTTCCAGACAGTCCAAATTGTTCCTTGTGCACTCCAGAAACGAGGGCCGCAAGATGCTCCAGATATCCTGAAAGGTGTCATGAGCCAGTCGCTTCAGAACATCGGTTCCGTCCTCGAGAAGGCGTGAGCTTAATTCAGCTCTCGGAGGTCGCGCGGATTCCTCCGGTTGGCGCTGGAACCTCTGGAGGCGCCGGGTACAACGCCAGTGCGGATGCCGATGGATGAGCAAAAAACGGCACAGCAGGAAACGGCACGGTGATCATCGAAACGCCCGAAACTACATAGGCACAGATTGCCGGAGGCCCGCGTGGATTTCCTCGATCTGCGCTCGGCCCCCAGCGTCGCTGCTGGCCAGGCAGAGGGGTCATGCGCCGTGCGGAGAACTCAGCGCAGAGGTCCGAACGTTTGCGTCCGTGCAGTTTCCCGTTGTGTGGACGCTCGGACCCTGGGGGGACCTTCCTGGGGTCGGCCGAGGTGCGAGGCATATTCATAACTGATGTGGGAAAATCCATTGGGTTTCCAACAGGGCCCGATACCTCAGAGGTCCTTCCACGGGCCCTCTCCTGGCGTTCCTTATGCGTCTGATCGCCGTTGTTCCCCCAGGAGGGGTCGTTCCTCATCCGATGTGCCTCATGGCAAGACTTCGACAGCATGTGGGCATCACTACCTCTTTGTCCTTATGTGTCCTCCCTGCCTCCCCCAGTGTGTCTACCCTTTGTACTTTACGATGCATGTTGAATTTTGCAGCAGTAGCCTCGCTCCATCCTTCCCCGCGGGTGGATCCAGGTTCGGGGTTGGGTTTGGGGTTTCCCCCCCGCTCCACTCACTCTCTCTCCGCTTCGTGCCGCTGCAGCTGCTAGGACGGAGGAAGGGAAGGAAGTGCGCCCGCCGCAGCATGCACTGCTCGGGGAGGCGTTGAGGTGAGAAGCGTGCGCCCGAGGCCCACGCCGCCCGTCGTCATCGTCGCAGTCGACTGCCCACGGAAACGCTTGCGAAAATTCGTCGCCACGGGCAGACGTTGGTCCGAGACGTTGCCGTGGAGCCCGGCCGCTCTCCTGTAGGCGAGCCAGGGCCTCGCCTCTCTGTGGAGGGGATTCCGGCTCCAGGGCCGAAGCTCCCCCAGACGCACTCCTCCCCCCCCCTTCCCTTCCTTCCAGTGTCTCCCCTTCCTGCTTCACCCTCCCTCTCTGCTCCCCATCCCTCCTCCCGCCCCCTTCGTCTCCTCTTCTCGCACCCCGCCTCTCCTTCAGCCAGGCATTGAGATGCAGCAGGCAGAAAGGATAAAGCCGGAACAAAGCTGGTCGCACTTGCTCGTGAGAAGTTCGCGCAGCAGAGGACCTTCCCACCTTCCTGCCTCCCCCCCCACCCCCCTCCCGCACACGGATTCAGCGCAGCGCGTTTCTTGGCCCGGGCAGTCCAGTCAGCAGCGCTATTTTCATCCTCCCCCTCTTTTTGTTGCCCCTTCCCTCTCCCCCCCTCTAGAACCCCCCTCCCTTGTTCTTGCCTGTCCTTCCTCACGCTCCTCCCCGATTCTCCCTTCTCTCACATCCCTCCGTCCTCCCCCCGGCCTCATCCTCCGCATCCCCCCTTCTCATCATCCGTCTATTCCTTGCTGCGTCCTGACTCCTCCTCCGATTCGTTTTTTCTTTGTTGTGCAGAAGAAGTTTTTGCTTGGGCGGATGGGGTGTCTTCGTGTTTGGTCGAAGGCGCCCGTGAGATGTGACCTTCGCACCATAGTTCCTCCCTTTTCTCTGACCCTGATCCCGCCCTCCCCGTCCTCCCCATTTCCTCCTTCCTCCCCCTCTGTCTGAGAACCAGATGTCCCAGGCGATGACTATTCCTACACATTCGTTTACAACAGTAGGATACATTAATCAACACGGACAGTCGCACCTCCTCATTGCGGTGACGGCCATTACGAAGACGTCCCTTCCGCCCCCCTGCTGGCTTATGCTGCACTCCATTCGTTTTGTTATGCTCGTCTCTCTCTTCTTCATTCTCCTCCTCCTCCTCCTCCTCCTCCACCTCCTGTCCATTCCTTCCCCTCCCTCCTTCCGTTCCTGCCTCCTCGCTATGGCTTCAGATGTTTCAGGGGTTCTTGGGGGATTCTAAGAGGCTCAAGGGTTTCCACGTATTCTGAGGAGTCATGCTGCTCCCGCTGCTGGTATGGTTCACGCTTCCGTTCCCGTTCGTTACCCCTTCCTCTCGTCCTGCTCACGTTCTCGCTCTCGCTCGTGATTTTGCTCCTTCTCTTGCAGTTCCTCCCCTCGTCGTTGTCCTCCTCCTGCCCCTCCTCTTCCTCCTCCTAGAGTTGTTTTCTGGGCCCATGGGGGTCGCGCCTGTTTTGACATTTACCATGTACAATTTCACTGAGGGGTTCAGCAAGTCTATGTTTCTTCTGAGTTCTGATGGGCGGGATCAGAAGAAGTAGTGTCAATCAAATAGCTCCGCTCCATTTTCACTGTTGCGGTCAGCCCAGACCGCGCGGCTAAAATCTAAGCTGTCCGGTTGCCGAGATCTCATCTTCGCAGCTTGATCGCCCCCGCAAGGGGGCCAGCTGGATGTAGGGTTTCTGGGGGGAAGTTTGACGCCACGGTTGGATCTGCCAAGAAATGTTGGTCCCGTTTGGACATACGTATTATACATTGTTCTTGCGCCGCTTGGGTCAAGCGTCAAGCAATTTCACGGTTGTCCTCGACTAGGTTTGGTTGTGCCTCTCTCAACAGAGAACATTTCGTCAGGTTCAGTCTGTTTTCTCATACTTTTGTTTTCGAGCCCGTCTTGATTGCACGCCACCAGTCAACATTTGTCGTTTCTACGTATTGCGGCGTCGTTGTTGTTCTCGGCTCTGTGTGGCAGTTGTGATCTGTGTTTGTTCCAGATGTTTGGTTGGAGCGTTGTGCCCACCCATATGAGAGTGGCTGGGAGAACGATGGCAGCGAACATTGACCAAGCAGCAACGCTTCAGCAAGACGATTCCGTTTTTAGATATTACACATTCCGCATATGAATTGCACATCCTCGCGTTGAGGCAACGAACGTGGGTTGTGGTTGCATCTAAATTTGCTTCAATTCCCCTCGTCGCAGCCGTCGTTCTCGCTCAGGAGCCCTTGAAGATCCAGGACTTCAGTTGCTTGAAGCCGGTTAAATGCAAGGACATCCAGGACACGGCGTTCGGCGCAGGTACAGTCTCCAGGTTTCGAGCAGAAGGGCCGTGCACGCCATCCGTCGGAACAAAGTGTGTGTGTGTGTGTGTGTGCGTGTGCGTGTGTGTGTGTGTGTGTGTGTGCGTGTGTGTGTATGTATGTGTTTGTGTGTGTGGGTTTGTCTGTACGTGCGTGCGTGCGTGTGTGCGTGTGTGTGTGTGTGTTTGCGTGTGTCTGTGTGTGCTGTGTGTGTGTGTCGTTGTGTGTGCGTGTGTGGATCCCCGCCTCCTCTTGCTTCTCGTCCTCGCAGTCTTCCTCATTAGCCTTCTTCCGTACCCATCATACTTCGGGTGGGAGATCGACTAACAAATTAATATGTCCCACAAATATGTTTGTCATCGAATCCATAACCGTATATATATATGATACTCTACAAACCATCTACCTAGTCAGCATCGATTCGACAGTTTAGGGATCCATCAATTCTGAAGTTGATCTCCACCTCTCCCATCTCCCTCGCCCTCGTCGCCCCACCTCCTCGTCCCCACCTCGTCCCCACCGTGCCCACCTCCTTGCCCCGCCTCGCCCACCTCCCCGCCCTCCCCGCCCACCTCCTCGCCCCCACCTTCGCCGATGCCGCGCGGTCCGCACCTGTTGCCGGTCGCCGTCGCCGTCGTCGGGGTCGTCGTCGGCGTCGTGGTCGGCGTCGGCGTCGTCGTCGTCGGCGTCGTCGTCAGCATCGTCGGGCACTGGCGAAGCTGCCGTGCCCGGGGGCTCGCGGCGGCGGCCGAGGCGCTGTTTGAGGAGGCGAGGGCGAGACGGCCGGCGGCTGCGTGGGCGGTGGCCTCCTCCTCCTCCTCCTCCTCCTCCTCCTCCTCCTCCTCCTCCTCCTCCTCCTCCTCCTCCTCCACAATTACTCAATATGAATACTACTCTCCCTCTTCCCCTGATGACGGCCTGGGAGTGTCCGACCCCCCCCCCCGCGTATTGTTTTTTACACAGGTTTCCCCGGAGTTGGGTTTTCGCCTGCATTTTTGTTTTCAAAATGCTGCTCTCGCTGAGGCGCCGGCCTCATTTTCGGGCCCCGCTCGTTCCGAATCGTGCTCCCGCTGCAGCGCTGGCCTCATTTCCGTGCTTCCGCTCGTTCCGAATCGTGCTCCCGCTGCAGCGCTGGCCTCATTTCCGCGCTTCCGCTCGTTTCGACTCCTGCTCCCGCTGCAGCGCTGGCGTCATTTCCCGTGCCATGCCACGGCATGCACTGCAATGCTAGGTTGATACTACGCTTTGCGGTGCTCTTCTACGCCATGCCATGCCGTGCTCTACAATGCATCGCGTACCCATCATTGCCCTGCTCGACATCCGACTGAGCGAGTAGAGAGGGGATCTGCGCCATGGTAAGGGATGGGAGGGAGGGGTAGGATGTCAGCTCCTCCTTCTCCTCCTCCTCCTCCTCCTCCTCCTCCTCCTCCTCCTCCCTCCTCCTCCTCCTCCTCCTCCTCCTCCCCCTCCCCCTCCTCCTCCTCTCCTCCTCCTCCTCCTCCTCCTCCTCCTCCTCCTCCTCCCTCCTCCCTCCTCCTCCTCCTTCTCCTCCTCCTCCTCCTCCTCCCCCCTGCTGCTGCGCACCGCTGTGCGGAAGCGTTCCCTGCCCGCGCCGGCGCCGCGCTCCGCCCGCGGCAGGCGGGCTGGCGCTCGCCCGGAGGGCGGGGGGCCTCCTGGTAGCCACCGGGAGGCCTGCAGTTTCCCGTTTCCGCATCGTCGACCGACTTCCCTCCCGGCAGGACCAGCTGACTTTTCGCCCGCCCCCCTCCCGGCAGGACCAGGCCTCTTGCGCCTCCAGCCGCGACTGGCGCGAGAACGCCACGGCGCTCGGCGGCAACGGCTCCTCCCGCGGCGCCAGCGAGAGCCCGTGCGCGCGGCGCTCGGACGGGCGCGCGGCCTTCGTCGGTGTCGGCGCCGCCGTCGTCGCCGCCGTCGCCTCTCTGGAACTTGGCGTCTCTCGGCCGCGTGCCTGTTTTCCTCGGCGAGGACCATCGATAGGGGAACGAACAATGACATAAACATGAAAACTCGGAGGTCCGCTCGGATTTCTCGGATCGGCGTTGGGGCCCCCTGGCGCGCTCTGCGCGCCAGGGAGGGTGGTCCAGCGCGGATCCAAGAAATCCTCACGGACCTCCGAGTTTCGATGTTGATGTCATTCTTCGTTCCCCCGAACGTTTTCCTCGGCGAGGATAGTCGAGGAGCACTTTGGGTCAGCTTGCGGAAAAATGCACGCGCGAGACCGAGAAAGGCACGGGGACTGGACGCCCGAGCGATGGCGAGTCTCCTGAAGGGGGTGCCGACCTGCCGCTGCCCAGCTGGCCCCTCCTTGTTCCTGTTTTTCCGGGGGCCCTCCTCCGCCTCCTCCTCCTCCTCCGCCTCCTCCTCCTCCTCTTCCTCCTCCTCCTCCTCCTCCTCCTTCGTCGCCAAGGCTGGACTCTCTCTGAGACGCTGGTCGGAACGCGCCCCGGGACAGGTCCAGGGTGGCGGGTGGCGGCACCGGCGCCCGCCCCTTCGGCCGCCAGTCGAGACCACGGCGGCGCTCCGGGCCTCCCCCCGGGACTTCTCGTCGCCACGGCTGGGCCCGTTTCGAGAAGCGGGCCAGGATGGACTTCGGACGGGGCCCCGGGACCGACGTGGAGTGGATCTGGGCCGGGCGGGCACGGAAAGGGCTGCGGGGAAGGTGGGCAGCAGGTCCTGTCTCTTCAGGGCAGGGGCTCGCCGTCCGCGTCGCCGCGGGGGTGGCAGTGGAGTGCCCCTTCCCCAGGCGGCGCTTGCATCAAGTCGGGCCTGTCCCCCTACAGGGGGGATTTTCGACGAAAAATAGGAAATACCCTAAAAATAGGCAATAAATAGTCCAAAGATAGTCTGGGGATTATTTTTTTATTATTTTTTGATCATTTTGGTGTATTCTTGGGGTATTATTTTCTTTTCGTCGAAAATCCCTCTGTAGGGGGACACGTCAGACATAACGCTTGCACCTGGGTGTGGCCCTCACTTCCCTGAGAAGCTGGGCCCGTTCGCGGCCCGTGGGCCCAGCGGCGCCGTTCCTGGCCGTCGCCGCCGCCCCGAATGCACCCCCCTCCGCTGCAGAGCAGTCGCAGTGGGTGGCAGTCGCACTGCGTGGCAATCGCATTGCGTTGCGTTGCGTGGCGTTGGCGTTGCGTTGCACGCGAGTTGCATTGTAATTGCATTGCACTGCGTTGCCACCGCACTGCGCTGCATGGCTTTGTCTTGCTTCGCGTGGCTTTGCATTTTGAGTGGCCTCGCCGGGCATGATTCTGCTGGCTTTGCAATGCTTTGCATGGCCTTGCGTTATTGTGGGGTTATTAGCATTTGTTTGTCTTGCTGTGCATGACGTTTCATTTCTTTGCTTTGCGTTTGTTTGCCTTGTGTTACATTGACTTGCATTGCTTTCCACCGTATTACTTTGTTATGTGCTGCGGTGCATTGTTTTCATTGATTTGCATTATGTTTGCGTTGTTTTGCATTTCTTTGCTCTGCTTCTCGTGGCTCTGCGCCACATTGCTTGCACCACCCACCCAAGTTACACCACATTGGGAGCACCACCTCGATATGCACCGAGTAGATACGCTTGCTAACCTTGTGGTAAAGGTTGGGCATTTGAGAGTTTCCATGTGTGTAAATATATTTCTAGTCGCCGTCGTCGTCATCGTCGTCGTCGTCGTCCCCTGCCCCTTCTCATCTTCTTTTGTTTTGGATCCGTCCATCGTGTCCTTGTGCGGCGTCTTGGCGGCTGTCGGGCTCCATCGACGGTTTTTTCCCCATATCCAAAGGATGGGGATCTTGTTATTCTCCGACCGCGCCAGACCACCCATACCATGATGATGACCATGGTATAGTGAGAGTCTGATGTGAGTATGATGGTGATGGTGAATGATGATGATGATGACGACGACGACGACGACGATGACGATGACGATGATGCTGATGATGCTGATGATGATGATGATGTTGGTGTGATGATGGTGGTGGTGGTGATGGTGATAGTGATGATGATGATGCTGATGATGATGGTAATGATTAGGATGATGAGATGATGATGATGATGATGATGATGATGATGATGATGATGATGATGATGATGATGATGATGATGCCGATGAGCAGATGAGGAGGATGTCTCTAGCGGCTTGCTGGTGTTAGCACTCCTAAGGGGGGGCCGCCAGGGGTATTGCACGGCCTCCGTTCGCGCCAAAACGGTGGGATGTCTCAGGCGATTTGCTTGTTTTGGTCCGCAACATCTTTTGAGGATGTCTCGTGCGAGGTTCCTCCAAAGGGGGGGGGGGGCGCCAGGGGTATTGCACGGCCTCCTTTCGCGCCCAAATGGCATGGAGATCTCAGGCGGTTTGCCTGTTTTGGTCCCCAACATCCTCCGCTTTCGGAGCAGATTTGGAGGATGTCTCGAACGAGGCGTTCATTTTCACCCCCAAGGTGGGCCAGAGTTTGAGGATGTCTCGATCGGTTTGCCTGTTTTGGTGGCCAGACTCGTGGGCACAGATTCTCTTCAGGATGTCACAGGAGGCTCCAACAGGCTCCAGGAGGCCCCAGGAGGCCACATGAGGTCCCAGGAGGCATCAGTTGGCCACACAAAGACTCAAGAGACCACAGGATGTCCCAAGAGGCTCCAGGAGGCCCCAGGAAGCTCCAGGAGGCCTCAGGAAGCCACAGGGGGGCCCCACGAGGCCACAGGAAGCGCCAGGATGCCTCGGAAGGCAACAGGAGGCCCCGAGAGGCCCCAGGAGCAGGAGGCCTCGGAAGGCATCAGGAGTGGCTCCAATCCCATGTGCTTGACGTATGCTCCTATATATTGGGCCGCACCTGGAGAACGAATCGTTGATGCTATACGTATGTGTCTATATATTGTCCTTCTCCTGTGTGCACAATCCTAAATGTTTACTTACGTTCCTATATAGTGGGCCTCCCCTGGGGCACGGTTCCTTGGTGTTCTACGTGTGTTCCTATATATATATATATATATATATATATATATATGTGTGTTGTTGTTTTTTCTCTTGTGGCTCCAACCCGCCGTGTTTTATGTACGTCTGTTGCTATAGATTGGGCCTCTCCTGGGGCACGAATCCTCCCTAGGAGGTCCCAGGAGGCCCCAAGAGGCCCCTGGAGGCCCGAGGTAGCCTCAGTAGGTTCCAGGAGGCCGCAGGAGGCCCCAGGCTCATGCGCAGAGACGCGCTCGTACTACTGAGGCTCATTCACACTCCAATTAATTCGCAATTAGATTCATGACCAGACCGTCACAACTCAAGCCCGTTTGTATTCGAACAATTTGCGCCTAGACATTCAAAGCGGACAGGTCAATGCGAATATATGCACATATGGGGAGCTCCGCGCAGTGAATCGTTTTCCCAAGCATCTTGTTGTGTTGGGTCTTCGTTTTGAAGAGACAGCGCCCCGCGTTCCTCCTCCTCTCCTCTCCTCCTCTCCCCGCTCCTCCCTCCTCGCGTCACCCCCCTCACTTTGGCCCTCACACGTTTCGTGGCCCCAGAGGGAGCCCCACCGAAGGCCCCAGTGGCGCAGTTCGCAGGCGTCTCCCCCGCCCAGCACAGCGTGTCGTGGCCCCAGAGGGAGCTCCACCGAAGGTCCCAGGTGGCGCAGTTCGCATGCCCCCCCCCCCCCCCCCCCCCCGCCCAGTACAGCGTGTCGCGGCCCCAGAGGGAGCCCCACCGAAGGTCCCAGTGGCGCAGTTCGCATGCGTAGCCCCCGCCCAGTACAGCGCTCCGTGCCCCCAAATTGAGCTCCACTGAAGGTCCCAGCGGCGCAGTTCGCACGCTTCCCCCGCCCAGTACAGCGTGTCATGGCCTCAGAGGAAGCTCCACCGAAGGGGCCCGACAACGCCTTGAAATGATTTGGCCCCAGGTTCTTTGCAAGTTTCAGCTCCTGGGGCCTGCTCCCGAGCCCCAGGGCCGTCACGACCAATCTGACGAAAAGCGGCTCTCGGGGGCCATGTGTTGAACAAACCATGGCGTCTGCGTAAGGTGTGGGTTGGGATTAACCGTAGATTCGCTAACGGCCATGTAGGTTTCGGTATTGTAGGTGGGGATGTTTCGAGGCCAACCCCGTTGTAGGACCGCAGTGCTCGCGTTTTCTTACCATTCGTTCTGCGAGTCCGGCGTCGCACGCACCACATTCCCAACGTCGACGTCCACCAAGATCGCCGCTGGCGCGGCCTTGGATTAATATTGACCCTGGTCCTCCTCCACCTCCTCCTCGTCCTCCTCCTTCGAACTTTTCTACAACATTCCACCTCCCTGTCTTCTCCTCCCCTCCCACTGCTTTCTCATCCACTTCGAGACTTGTATCAGGTTCAGCACACCTCTGTTGAGCGTTCAACAGGCGTTCAAAAGATTCGCCCCTCCCCCCCTCAGTACTGGGCCGTCTTCTCTCTCCCCCTCTCTCCACATCCAGCCCCCAGTTGAGAGAGGAGCACAGGAGGAGGGAGGGAGGAGGAGGAGGAGGACGAGGAGGAGGAGGGGTAATTTTGGAGGAGGAGGGCGAACACAACATTCGCCTGGCGAAGAACCCAACCATGCAGTTGTGAGTACCGCAGTTGTGGGTATCGTCTTCCGTAGAACCCCCTATGGGCCACGAAACGCCGTATTGGGTGGGAGCTACGCGTGCGAACTGCGCCATCTGGGACCTTCGGTTGAGCTCCCCATGGGTCCATGAAGCGCTGGGCTGGGTGGGGGGGACACCACTGGGACCTTCGGTGGAGCTCCCTCTGGGGCCACGCAATACTGTACTGGGCGGGGGCGACGCACGTGAACTGCGCCACTGGGACATTCGGTGGAGCTCACTCTGGGGCCACGAAGCGCTGTACTGGGCGGGGGCTACACATGCGAGCTGCGCCATTGGGACCTTCGGTGGAGCTCCCTCTGGGGCCACGGAGCGCTGTACTGGGCGGGGGGGGCGCATGCGAACTGCCCCACTGGGACCTTCGGTGGAGCTCCCTCTGGGGCCACGACACGCTGTACTGGGCGGGGGCTACGCATGCGAACTGCGCCACCTGGGACCTTAGGTGGAAATCCCTCTGGAGCCACGACGCGCTGTATTGGGTGGGGGGGGACGCATGCGAAATGCGCCATTGGGACCTTCGGTGGAGCCCCCTCTGGGGCCGCGACACGCTGTACTAAGCAAAAAGGCGCATACGAACTGCGCCACAGGGTCCTTCGGTGGAGCTACCTCTGGGGCCACGAATCGCTGTACTGGGTCGGGGGTGGACACATGCGAACTGCGCCACTGGGACCCTCGGTGGAGCGCCCTCTGAGGCCACGACACGCTGTACTGGGCGGGGGGGAGAGGGGCGCATGCGAAATGCACTATTGGGACCGTCGGTGGAGGTCCCTCTGTCCTTCTGGGGCCACGAAGCGCTGTATTGGGTGGGGGGAAGCATGCGACGCCACTGGGACCTTCGGTGGAGCGAGACGCTGTACTGGGTGGGGGAGACGCATGCGAACTGCGGAGGAGGGGGAGGAGGAGGAAATGGGAGGAGGAGGAGGAGGAGGAACGCGGGGCGTTCTCTTCAAAACGAGGACCGAACACCACAGGATGGTGGGGACAACGAAGAGGAGGAGGAGGAGGTGGTGGAGGAGGATGATGAGGGTACCGTAGCCATTTTGGCTCAAGCCAGGCACCCCCAACATCTTGGCTGTATGTGCTAGCTCATGGCGCCGGATGCCGGGTGTAAGATGGCAGCGGGGCTCGCCCCTGGTACGTGGCGAGACATGGAGAGCGGCGCGGCAAGCGGGCGCTTGCGGCGCGCGCGGGCGTTGACAACAGCAAACAATATTGTGAGGAAACTCGCGGGCGAGAAGGCGGTGCTGATGGACCAGCTGGAGGAATTTAGGGCGGTGCTTGGAGACGATTCCGAGCTCTCCAGGCGCCTCCAGCTCGTCGCCCCCGTCCTTGCTGCTGCGCTTAAGGGCCGCACACCGTCCAAGCTACAGGTGGCAAAGCGGAACACGGCTTCGCACGTTTTCGACATCAGCGCCGATATTTTGGTTGGCTCATCCCAGACAGAGCTCAACTCCATCCAGAGGGGCTCGAAGGCGGTGGACCATGCGCCTGTGCGAGGAGAGTTCCGACGCGACGCTCCTCCTTTTTGGCCGCAGTGGCCACCTGGTGTCTGGCCTTTGCTCGACGCGCCGATGGAGGAGCTGGGCGATAGGGCCCCTGAGGGGGAGGACTGCCCAGCCGCAGGCTTGCTGGATGCGCTGCTCGAGAGACCCGAGATCGGGGTCCACCCCCCCGACTCGGAGCATGCTGAGGGTGGACTACTGGGGGCCATCGGATATGCGCCATGCATTTTGGAGGCTCACAGCCCGATGGTGGACAGCACTGTTGTGGAGCTCTGCGCAGCGCATGCGGCCACCATTGCACCCTTCGCTTTCACTGGTGCGTAGCCCCAGCCTTTCAAGAGAAAGCTCCTCCACGCAATGCACGCGGACGCAATTGCCCCCCCCCCCCCCCCCCCCGCGTACTCTGGTAAGTGGCCCCAGCCTTTCAAGAGAAAGCTCATGGAGATGCAGGTGTTGGACAGCGCCGAATGCCAACAGTTTGTTCGCGATGCGCCGACACTTCGGCACTTCCCAGCTGCTGCCCCCTCTGCTACCTCTCGTGCCAATGGTGATGGACTGCAGGGCATTGGACCGCCCACCGACGCGACTTGTCAGCAGCAGTAGCACTTGCAACGAGGAGCTGTATGGGCCTGTTCGGCATGTTCGCAACTTGAATCGCGTGCATTTTGTTATTGCATCGTCGTGAGTTATGTCGCTCTTTTCGGCTCGGTTGGATTGTTCGCAATTTGCTGTTTCACATGTTTCAGTTGCTTGGTGAATATCCCGCCACGCATTATTATTTGTCGGTGCTTATTTTGTTCACCTTGCAATGTATTGTCTCTGCGAAGGAAGTATTGGCCGGTTTGCTCACATGCTGCTATTATGCACCAATGTTGTTCTTATTCTTGCCATGCGAATTGTCGTATATTCTTTACTTCGTACCCTCGCAAGTTGTGTTGATGAGTCATGCGTCGATTGCTGCAGTGATTGCCCCCCTGTAGTGTGCTGCGCTTCTTGGCATGCAGGTATCGCGCTCTCATTGTCTTCGTGTCTTGCACTGCGTATGTTGAGCATGTCTTCATACCTTCTCGCGCGCGTTGCCCTCAGTGCTTTCGGGGAGGCCAACCATGCAGCGTTGTGTGTTCGCCCTTGTGTTTCAGAGGTAGACTTGCTACAGCAATGTTCTTCTTTGTGAACTCGTGGAATGCCCCTAGCGCCTCGGGGCGCGCGACGATGAGGAGGAGGAGGATCATGGTGGCGAGGAGGAAGGGGGGGATGAGGCGGAGCAGGATGGGGAGGAGGAGGAGGCGGATGTGGGGGGGAGGAGGCATAAAAGGGGAATGGGCGCTAACCACTTGTGCACTTCTGCATGATTGGGCAGGTGCTGCGTTAGACAAAGTTGACGCGCCAGCGCGCTACTCTGCGCACAAGGCTGGGCAACAGCGTCCCGAAGACCAGGCGGCGGCGTCAAGGTTGACGGGAGACGCGTCGGCCGCGTGATCGTTTATTTTTGAGGCCGCGAGTTGTTTGGGATTGTGTTTCATCCTTCAGCGACGCATTGAGGAGCGCAGCGCAGGCAGAAATTGAAAGAAAAGGAGGAGGTGGATACGATGAGGACGACGAAGAGGAGAACTGGCACTTCGGCAGCGCGCACAGCGCCCAGGCCTTGGCGTCAGAGCAGCCTGAGAGGCATTCGGCCACTCGGAGCCCGACCCGCTCGCCAGGATGCATCTCCTGAGAGGGCGAAGTCGACATCGGCGCTATTGTATCTGTGGTCGTAAGCTGGCCTAATCCAGCATGGCTCTGGGTTTATTCCGACTTCATTCGACCGCTCGCGCCATGGCGTTCAGCCCCGCAGAATAATGCACCTGCGAACGCAATCGTTGCCTATTTGGGTCGCGCTTCTGGGGCGCGTGCCCCCTGCATCGGGCTCAACAGCCCCTCATCATCCCCGGGTGTAGGGCAAGTCGGGCTGGGCGCCAGGCGATGCACCCCAGGGTCCAACGCCCATTCCTTAATGGCTGCTTCTCGAAGTCCAGCCACCTGGGGACAATCCGCCCCGAAAGGAAGCGCAACGTGTTGAATCCCCAGAGCGGTTCTCCTAGTCTACAGGTTGGGACCCTGTCTCTTAACGACCACGGCGACGTTCGACCACGGCGGCGGCGCCGGTTGGCGACTGCGGCGGCGGCGGCTTCGGCGGGTGGCGGGCGCCCTCGGTCGATGACGAAGGTCGATGATCGACGACCAACGACGACGATTAGCGACGCCAACGACGACGACGGCGATGGCGACGGCGACGGCGACGGCGACGGCGACGGCGACGGCGACGGCGACGGCGACGACGACGACGACGACGACGACGACGACGGCGACGACGGCGACGGCGACGACGACGACGACGCTGACCTGCCGGTGGCCGAGGTGTGGTGCGGACGCGGGGAGTGCGGCGGGCAGGACCCCTGCCCGTCTGGCGCCTTGTTGCCTTCCCGCTGGGGGCGGCGCCCTTCCTCGAGAAAGGGTGGCACGGGCGTGGTGATCGAAGTTTCGGGGGTTTTCCTCCCCTTCCAAAATTCTTTCTTCTCCACCCTCTCCTCCACCCCCTCTTCCATTGCCTCCTCCTCCTCATCCTCCTCTTCATCCTCGCTTCCCCTCCTCCTTCCTCCCCTCCTCCCACCCCTTTCCTCCCCCTCCTCCTCCTCCTCCTTCTCCTCCTCCTCCTCCTCCTCCTCCTCCTCCTCATCCTCATCATCATCATCATCATCATCATCATCATCATCATCATCATCATCATCCCCTCTTGTCGTCGGCGGGGTTCCCTTCGAACTTCAGGGAACCCCTTCGGGGTCTCCACGACGTCTCACCAACTTGTCGAACGCAGGGCCTCTGTAGTCCATAAGCCCTCAGAGGGCTGTTCACTGCCCCTCGACCGTTCATCCTGATGCATGTACGTGGTTGTCCAGTCTCTGCGCGATACTGACAGCATGCCCTGCCATTGTTCTTGTCGCTTCTGTGTGATAAGCCCTTTCCGCTCGGCGCTGCGGTCTACAAAAAACCTCCGGTCTCTGTGATGAGCCCTTTCTACCCTCCCTTCTTTTAATTGTCAACAGTACGAGCTCGACCACAATAATCCTTGTCCATTGTTTTTTTGACCCAAGGAACCCAGGGCACCCTGGAGGCAAGCAGGGTGTTTCTTGGCGTGGGTTCCCAGTGTGCTCGCATCCCTTTAATGTCAGCTTGTGCTTGGCAAAAATCATGACCCTCCTCCACCCCCTCTGGGCGTTGATGAATCGACCCCGCAGGGCGCGAAACATTTTTGCAATCACGCGCTAGGGAATCGTCGCGGGCGCCGCCGATGGGATCGTGTACCCATCTGCATGACAGCCTCAAAACTATTGCCTTTGGTATAGAAGTTTATATGGGGGTCGTACACATCCCAAACGGTTGTTTTCCCCATCTGGCGTCGTCGCCATCAAGCCGTCGCCGTCGCCGTCGTCGTCGTCGTCGTCATCGTCGTCGAGTACAGTGGGCCTACGCAGCACGCCCGCCCCCATGCGGCATCCGCAGTGCGTCGTCGTTGTCGTCGTCGCGTCGTCGTCGTCGACTGCAGCACCAGAGCAGCGGGCCCATAGGGCATCCGCAGTGCGTTGTTTCGCCGTCGCCGTCCGCCGTCCGTCGTCCTCGTTTTCCCTCGTCCTCGTCGTCGTCCTCCTCGTCATCGTTCGCGATGTCGTCGTCGTCGTCGTCATCGTCGTCATCGTCGTCGCCGTCGTCGTCGTCGTCGTCGTCGACTGCACTGGTCCTACTCGTCGCCGTCGTCGACGGTTACAAACAGACCACGACAGAAGGGGGTAGGAGGACTGCCCGCCTTGCTCGGGTCGACGAGAGGCTGGGGAAGGACGGGGGGTGCGAAACCCGCTGCGCGGAGCTGGTTTCGGTCGCCCCGCCAAGTGGCCAGTCCGCAGTGCAAGGCCGTTTTCGGCGCCAGGAGGCGCTCGGAAAATCAGCAGTGTGAACTGTTTGGTGATCCCCGTTTGACCACGCCCCCCTTTCGTCCAGCCCGCTGTGCCCGCGGGCCCGCGAGGCAGCTGGCGCCCCCTTGGCTGCGGCCAGGGCGAAGGAAACACACTGGTTCGGCAGAAAGAGCACGGAAAGTGCGGGGGCGAGCGCCGACAGCAGTTCCTCTGCATTTCGAACAGGTGTCGCTTTGGCTCACGGTCCCTGCTTCTGCCAGCCTTGCCTCCCGCCCCCCCCTTCCCCAGTCTGTGCTGGTTCTGTCGCCTTCCCGCTGGCGGCCGGGCGTCGGCGCTAATCACCAGCGCCGCCGCCGCCGTTGTGCTTCAATTCGGTTGGCGCCACCCCCCAGATTCGCCCGAACAAGGGAATTTTACACACACACACACATACACACATATATATATATATATATATATATATATATGTATATATGTATGCATGCATGCATGCATGCATGCATGTATGCATGTATGGATGTATGGATGTATGTATGTATGTATGTATGCATATATATATACATATATATACTGTATGTATGTAGGTAGGCAGGTAGGTCGGTAGGCATGTATGTATGTGTATATATATACGAATTAACAAAACACGCGCGCCCTCACTGATTTGTTAGTCGCAAGCTCAAAGTGCCCTCTAGTCTCTACTGTGCCTCCTCCTCCTCCGCGGCTCTGAGAGTTCCACGGCCACTTTTCAAGGGAAGAATAACCACCCGGACCCGATAACTGGCGTTTACTAAACGGCCCTGGGCGTTTACTAAACGGCCCTGCCCTGTTCAATTTCTGTTTTGGGTGCGTTTGCTAAACGGCCTCGCCTGTCGGGGTAATTATTCTAGGGGTGGATTTTTTGCCGTCCAAACTTGGCCGCCCCACGAAGTCGGCGGCGCACTTCCCACCGAGTCTCCCAGTATCCGCGAAGACCCCTCCAGGAGCCCCGACGGGGGCGAAAAGGGGTCCGAAGGGGGCTCCAAGAGGCCCCTTCCGTGGGCGAAGTTCTCGGTGGAACGTTTCGCATGCGCGCGAGTGCAGGTGGTGTTCGTCACGTCCCGGGTGATATGCGAGCGCTTGGGAATGAGGTTTAAAGGGGGGCATGTCGGGGGTGGGGGGAATTTCAAGCAATCTGAGAGGAAACGCCCTGCGCGAGCCCCCCAGGGCGCACTCCGGGAGGCCCTCGGCCTTGCCCCAACCTGTGTTTGCAATGCTGGGGTGCTAATACGTATGAACGTATACATGTATGCATAAACCATATGTGTATGTATATACATATACTTAAATCTAGGTGTATACAACATGTACGACGATATCTTGCCAGCTTATGTAGGCAGTGCGCTCCCAGGTTGAAGCAAATTGTTGCTTTGGTTTCCGACATTTCCCACGTGCGCAGCGGAAACGCATGAGGCTTTCTTGGGGCCCCATCCATTAGCAACGCGTTGCTTTTGCGGTTGGATGTGGTGACGTATACCCGGCTGGGGAATCGTTTTTCCACGTGGCGCGTGTGGGTTTTGCCTTCTTGAACTGACCGTGGGGACGCTGTTAGACTACGGCCAGAAAACCACGTTGCGGCTTCAGCAACAGCCCAGACAACTCGTCCGGTCATCGTTTTTGGATCGGCTGATTCGGGTGCGCGAAGCAACGGGGCTTCCAAATCGTCCAACGAAGATAGCGCAGCGGCGATGCCAAGGACAGCAACGACGACGATGACCCCCAATATTCCGACGAAAGACACGTCAAACATTGAGACAAAACCTGCGCCAAAAATTCTGCCAAAAGCAGGATCCACGAGCCTGGTTGCTCTTTTCTGGTCGGCGCGTCCCCGCCCACCCTGTTGGGCCGGGCCACCGCCGAAAGGCGCGCCGAAAAGTTGTCCGAGACCGCCGAAAAGGTGCAGTTTTTGGTTTGTGTTTTGGTCGATTAAGACCTCTTTCGTTGCGGATGGCCCTCCCCAGGCCCCCCTTTCAGCAGGTGCGTCGCGCGATCGGGCGAGGCGCCAGATTTCGCAAGGCCAACCTGCGCTGCATTGCGGCGCCAGCTCCTACTTCCAACGCGCTCAAACGGTTGCGGCTCCGCAAAGGAAGCCACGTGTGCCCGTCGAAGGGGAAGATTTGGGCGGGATCCCGCGGCGGCCCAGACGCTGAAGAGGTGCCCCATCTTGACCACCCAGTGCTGGCCGAGGAGTCTAGCAGCGTCTTCGCCGTACACAGAAGGGCTGCACGAGGAGCTCATCGTGCAACCAAAAGTCTTACAAACTGCCGCGCTCTGGGGGCGCGCGCCTCTCCCACCCATGGTCGCGCCAGAGGCGGCCCCGAGGTGCTCCAACGTCCACGCCCCGTCAGGGAGCCTCCAAGCAACATGGTCCTGCGCCTCCGCGCCCGGCGCCCTTCAGTTCGGCCCTCCTGGCAGCTAGCATCTCTGAGCCTGCCGCGACAGACGCGACAGAGGCGCAAGAATCTGAAGCCGAGGAGTTCGACCCCTCGTCGGAGGCAGAGTCAGGTGGCGGCCCACCGACACCCGGCCCCCCCGAGGCCGCAGGCACGCAGCTGCCGCGCTGTTCCGCCTCCTTGAAGGCTTAAGCAGGTCGAGCAGCCAGGGGTTCAGGCGCCATGGTGCCAGCATCTGCCCGGTGCAGCCTTTTCGACGAGGTCGGTCCTTCCTCGCCGCCGTCGTCGTCCCCTCGAAGCGACTGGTCCGGGCCGTTCCAGCGCCGTCTCAACCAGCGCCCAATCGTATTCCGTGACGACTCGTACCCCCCAACCTGAAGCAGCAAGTGTTGAGGACGCTTACCTTGGCGACGTGTCCGAACGTGCATTCGTCGTCATTGCAAGTGAAAGCGACGCGACCCAGCAAGAAAGCGTGCCCTTTTCCAGCTCCACCTCGCCGAACGTCACGAAGTCCCGGTCGAAACCGTCGCGAGCAACCACGGCAGCAAGGCCGACAACAACGGGGCTCTGCAGGGCGAAGGTGAGGAACCCGTACATGTCATCGCCAGTGCCTTGTGTGAATCGGAACAGCGAAGCCACGAATGTGTCCCTGCGCCGGGAAGCAGACACGTCGTGCTTCCCGCCCGCTCCATCCCACTCCGTGTGCTCCTCTGCCGTCGCTCTCCCCCCGCCGTCGCTTGGCCGCCCCCACCGCTTCCCGACGCTCGCCTGCTCGCCCCCCGCCCCCCAGCCTGCGTGTCGCCTTCCCTGCCCTCGGCCCCCGCGTCGCTGCGTGGCGGGCGGCGTCCGCACTGGTGCAGCGTTCGCGCGGAATCGGCGGGAAGTGGGCGCCATCTTAGTCAGTATCGTTCAGCCGATCCCTATCCCCATCCCCATCCACATCTCGAGCCCCACCGTGTCTCACCACCTCAGTTGGGGATGTGCCCCTCGAAACCCGAAAAGAGAGCAGCCTATACACCCATCAGGGGGGTGAACCGGCCAGTGGGGCCCAGCCCACGCTGGTGGGGATAGGGGATGGGTCAAACGATGCTCAATCGGGGCGCGAGCAAAGCGAACTCCGACCCAGCGGTGCTGGCGGGCCCTGTCGGGCCATCCATCGCCCTTGCACGAGCGCGCACGCGCGAGACTCTTTCTGCAGGTGCGCGCTGCCGGCGTTGCTCGGCGAGGGTTTCGGCGTTGAGCCGACCGCGCCTGTCTGGCGAGGTGCTGGGCGGGCTAAGCTGTCTGCATCAGCTGCCCTGCGAAATGCTCGGGCGGCGGGCGGAGAAACTCAAGTGCATCCGCGTCGGAGAGTCGGACGCGGCCTGGTGCTCGAACAACAATTTGTTCGCGCGCCTCCGAGACCCCGCCATGTAGGGGAGATAATCGACTCCACTGCGACGTTTTTCTTCTCTGCTCGTTCCTTGTTCTTTTGGGACTGGCGACGACGACGACGACGACAGCGTCTCACACACGCTGAATGGTCGGCGGAGTTCAAGACGTTGAAAGAAGGGCAGCTTTGGGTTCAGGAGATGCTCTGGTTTCTGGCATCTCCTTAGAGCTAAATAGTGGAACATGGTGCTCGCCGAGGCTCGCCGTGGCCAGAATAGCCCCGTCGTTCCTTCGTCAGCTTTCCGCATGCCAGCACGATGATTGTAAGGTCTGGGTTTGGGTAGGGCATGTCCCCCTACAGGCGGACTTTGGACGAAAAATAAAAAATTGTCAACCACAAATCAACAAATGTTCAAAAGTACTCAGACAATCGTTCCCAGACATTTGTTTAATACTGTTTTCGGATTTCCCTCCTGTAGAGGGTCACGCCCGACTTAAGCCTGGGTGGAGGAGGCAGGGGAGGGGGAGGGAGGTTGGGGAGGGGCAGGGAGGGCGGAGGAGAGGCGGAGGACGGTGGCTCCCGCGACGCCCCCGTGGCCCCAGGAGGCCAGGTGCGAGGCGTTCGACGTCGCCTGGGTCGACAATCCCGACCCCACCATCACCTTCAAGGCCGGCTGCTTTCGTCGCTACTCTTTCGGGGCTCAGGAGACGGGGATCAAGGCAAACGGGGTCAGCCAGAGCGCCCGATCTTTCAGGATCCTGCAGGGCCAGGGTCGCATTGACCCGGGTCTGGGTGCAGGATCCTGCAGGATTTTGCTCCATCCTTCGCATTGGCCCGTGTTTGGGTGCAGAATCCTGCAGGACTCTGCAAGGCCTGACTGACCCGGGTATATTCTCCCACCATGTATTGATTGATTCGAAGAACAAAAACAACACAAGCATTAACTTTTGGCGCTCCGCCCGGATTTCTTGGATCCGCCTTGGGGCCACCTGACGGCGCCTCTGGCGCCCCCCCTGGCGCGTTCCGCGCGCCAGGGAGGGTCAAGCGCGGATCCAAGAAAGCCGCGCGAACCAGCGAAAATGTTTGTTTATGTTTTTGCTTGTTTCCCTGATAATCTGGTTTTCGGTGGAGACCCCCTTCCAAGGCAGTAATAGTCGCGTTTTCGCCCAAGACTTCCTTGCAGCTTATTCGCACCGCTCTCTCGGAGTTCGGGAATCGCGCTGTCGCTCGGGACCTATGCACTGTTTGCTCGGAACCGCGCTCTCGCCTGAGACGTTCATGCCATGTCCTCTTGCTAATCCCTCGTGCTAATCCCTCTCGTCGTTCCCTCCTTCTTGCCCCCTTCCCTCCTCCCTTTCCTCATCCACTCGTTTCCATCGTTCTCTCGCCCTGTTCCATCATTTCTGTTCTTCCTGTTTCAAGGGCTGCGCCAAGTAACCGTGGCAGGGAAGGAAGATATCCTACAAACTAGCCACGATAAGAGACGAAGAGGGCGGGTATCGAGGGTTTGGGAGATCTAAATTGGACGACGCGAGCATCAGAGAGCGAACAGTCTTGAAATGATGGTTCATGCCGTTGCCTGCCTCCCTGGGCCTTCCTGGGCCCCTGGGATCGTCAGGGACGACTGAGGATGAAAAGCTGGTCCTCGCGGAACGCCCCTGGGGTCCGGGACTTGCTTCCCTCGGGTCCCCGCTCCCCCGTGACAAATGAGGAGTAGGAGGAGGAGGAGAAAACAAAAAAAACAGTAGGAGGAGGAGGAGGAGGAACAGCCACAGCAACGCAGGACCCATTTCCTTACGGCAGGCAGGGGGAGTAGCAGCTGGAGCAGGAGGTGGAACACAAAAGGGACGGATGAGCTGGATAAGCCGGATGGGGACGCTGTCCGTTCTTCGAATAAAGGGATCAACTACAACATCGAATTGCCCCAAAAGTGATCTGTTCGTTGAATACGGAACGATGGAAATTTCAAGTTCGGGGTTCATCAATTCTGTAGTCGATCATGGTCTCGGCTTCTGTGTTCTCGAGCCGTCTGACGGCCTCCCAGGACCCCGGCTGCTACGCCGAGGGGGGGCAACGCACGCCCAGCCCCGACATGCGGGGTCCGGAAATGGGGCCCGAGAGGGGCCCCCCCGTTGTGACCCCCCAAGATGACCTGGGCTGGTTCCCTCGCGATGCGATCCGTCCCTGGTCCGATTCCGGATTCCAGGAGTCGATCAAGTTTCGGGGGTGGACAGACCTCCTACCCTGACACGTCGATTAAGGAATTGTTGACGCTTCGCGTATCCCCACCAGCCCATCCAGAAACGATGCTCAGGGGAGTTGAGGTGATCAGGGAAGTCGGGGAGCATGCAGAATAACAAAGGGCGGGGGAAGCTGTCACAGACCCCGAGAGGGGGAGGATGGAAGAGGAGTCGTCGTCGTCGTCGTCGTCGTCGGAGGAGGAGGAGGAGGAGGAGGGGGAAGAGGAGGAGGAGGAGGAGGAGGAGGAGGACGGAGAAGGAGGAAGAATCGGAGGAGGAGGAGGAGGAGGGGAAGGAGCTTCTTGGGGGTCTTTTGAGGGCCTCTTGGAGGGCTTTTTGGGCGCCTTGGGGCATCTTGGGCGCCTCTTGGGACCCTCTTGAGGCGCTCTGGGGAGCCTTCGGGGCGCTTTTGGGGCCATCTTGGAGGGAGTCGATCAAACAAGAGGGGGGGTTTAATTAGCGTCCCCCCTCGGAAGCCCCTAAAATCGCCTCTTGGACCCCTCTTGGAACGCTCTTGGAGTGCTCTTGGGCGCTCTTGGGGCCGTCTTGGGGCTCTTTTGGGGCTCTCTTGGGGCCCTCTTGGGCCATCTTGGAGCCATCTCCAGGCCTCGGATGGCCATCGGAAGCGAAAAGGCGAGAAAGCAAAAATCATTGATTTTCCTTAGGTTTTGGGACGATTTTGGCCTCTTCGGGGCCTCCTTGGGGAGCTGTTTGGCCACTTGGAGTTATCTTGGGGCCGTCTTTGGGCTTCTTGGAACCATCTTAGGAGCCATCGTGAGCGATCTTGCGCTATCTTGAGCCATCTTGGAGCTCATCTTGGGTTCTCTGAGGCGCTCTTGGAGCCGTCTTGGGCCATCTTGGACGCTCTAACTACCCGCGGCCCCCCCCGTCCAGGTCCAGGGGAGGGGGTAGGGGGAGGGGTAAACCCCTCCCCAAGGGGGAAGAGGGAGGGGTGGAAGAGGATCTGCTCTAGACCACCTACGCCCAGAGGGCTGGTGGGATTGGCCGTTTTCGGTTTGCGAGAGGGCGTCGCGGCCGCCATTTTTGCGGGTCCAGGTCCGTCGGTTTCGGTCGCAGGCCGTTTTCACTAAGGGGAGGTCTACTAAAGGGAGGTTTGTCCGCCGCCGAAAGTTCAGGCCTGACCGCTGCGCCAGTGCCACCCACGGGCGCCGAACGTATCCATATCCACGCCCTCGCGTTCTAGATCCCGGGGTCGCGATTGCGTGGATACGCGGTCGCACGGATACGTTCCGCGCGGGGCATCCGCGAAGAAACGCCCCGTATTCTCACGGGACCGTGACCCAGAGGCTTGGCCCGCGAGGTCGTGGAGACTGATGTGTTTTACGCCCACGAGCTCCTTGCTGTTGCAGGTGCATTGGCGACTTGTTCTTCAGGCCACGGTTCCATAGCATGAGTTTGCCTATTGCAGGCCGGCTTGTGCGGTGCTCCCACATTGCCTAACGATTTGTTGATTCGCGGTGTGGGTGTGGCGGCCGCGGTGTTCCCTGCGGCCTCGTGTCAGCCGCGCCTCGGCCACGCGCAGGAGGGGGGGAGGGAAAGGGAGAGGGGGGAAGGCTTCTTAGCAGCGCCCCTCGTCAGAAGGCGCGGGCCTCGTCTACAGGCGCAGGGCCCTCACCTTCCAAGAAGCAGCCTCCTCCTCAGAAGCCTCCCCCTGCCCCCGATGCCCGCTCGTGCGCGCGCCGCCAGGCGCCTCCTCCTCTGCGGCGGGTGGCAGTCGTCGGGCCGGGGCCTCGCCGTCCCGTGGCGGCGGCGCGGCCGCGCGGACTCGGGCACCCTTTCGGGCGGAGGGCGGCCGAGGGCGGCCTCTCCGGACCCCGGTCGGCGTCCTCCTCATGCTCCTCCTCCGCTTCCTCCTCTTCCTCCTCCTCCTCCTCCTCCTCCTCCTCCTCCTCCTCCTCCTCCTCCTCTTTCTCGTCCTCCTCGTGCTCCTCCTCCTCATGCTCCTCCTCCTCATGCGCCTCCTCCTCCTCCTCCTCCTCCTCCCTCCTGCTCCTGCTCATGCTCCTCCTCCTCATGCTCCTCCTCTCTTGCTTCTCCTCCTCCTCCTCCTCATGCTCCTCCTCCTCCTCCTCCTCCTCCTCCTCCTCATGCTCCTCCTCCTCCCATCCTCTCCTCTCTCCTCCTCCTCATGCTCCTCCTCCTCCTCCTCATGCTCCTCCTCCTCCCCTCCTCATCCTCATCCTCATGCTCCTCCTCCTCATGCGCCTCCTCCTCCTCCTCCTCCTCATCATGCTCCTCCTCCTCATGTTTTTTCCTCCTCCTCCTCCTCCTCCTCCTCCTCCTCCTCATGCTCCTCCTCCTCCTCATGCTCCTCCTCCTCCTCCTCCTCCTCCTCCTCCTCCTCCTCCCCTCCTCCTCCTCCTCCTCCTCCTCCTCCTCCTCCTCATGCTCCTCTTCCTCATGCTCCCTCCTCATGCTCCTCCTCCTCCTCTTCCTTCTCCTCCTCATGCTCCTCCTCCTCATGCTCCTCCTCTCCTCCTCCTCCTCCTCCTCCTCCTCCTCATGCTCCTCCTCCATGATCCTCCTCCTCTCCTCCTCCTCCTCATGCTCCTCCTCCTCATGCTCCTCCTCCTCCTCCTCCTCCTCCTCCTCCTCCTCCTCCTCCTCCTCCTCCTCCTCCTCCTCGTGGCGGCCTTGTGAGCGTTTTCTTTCCCTCCCCAGGGTAGCGCTTTCGCTGCCCAGGCCAACCCCTCCCCCACCCCCGCAGGTAGCGCTAACGATCGTACTGGGGGGGAGGGCTGGACCCCCCCCCTACATGCTGTGGAGCACAGGCGATTGATGCGCTTGTGGCGCGGACGCAACCTGGCGGGTGCACGCCGCGGCCGCCGTTATCGTTACCCTCCCGCACGACCCCCCCCCAGGGCAACGACCGTGACCCAGGAAACAAGAAAGGAACGGTGACCTTCGAGACTGGAGTCGGGGGCCCCAAAACGGTGTGGTGACCACGCCTCGGGCGACGAAGTCTATGCATCTCAATGGCTCCCTGGCCAGGCCCATCCTGAGCCCAGTAGCTGTGTATACGCGTGTACGCCCTCCTGTCAGGACGGCTTGGCGTATGCACCGCTTCTGGGTTCAGGAGGGGCCTGGCCAGGGAGCAGTGGATAGGTAGAGGTTTCGTCGCCCCGACGCCGCGTGGTGAGTCAGTGGGGACTCGGGATCACCGCATGGTTTCGGGACTCGGGTCGTTCACCGAGGGTGCCGCGGGCGACGGGGGTGTCCGGGGTTCCAAAACCGTGCGGTTACGGACCGTGCGGTGAGGTCTTTGGGGATTCCGAGGTTGCCGCGGGGTCTGTCACCGCATGATTTCGGGACGCCCAAGAGAAAGCTTGGTTTTGCGGTGGGGAAGCCCGAGTCCGCCCCTCAAGGGCAACGTTGCGGGCAGGCGTTTCGGGTTCGATGTTCGAGTTGTTCTAGCGTTTTTTCGTGGGTTCTCAGCGGTTATCCAGCTTGGGGTGCCTTCCAGCGGCTGCGCCTCGCCGAGAGCGTTTTGGGGGTGCGGGGATCGTCCCGAGCGGCCGCCAGAGGGTGGAGCTGCGGCCTGAAAACCGGTGAATCAGGGGCAACGATAAAGTTAAGAGGGGGATAGGCGTAGAGGGGGATGCATCGACCCTTAATCGCCCATTGATCGCCGATGGGGGTATGATAGCCCCGCTCCGCCCAGGAAGGTGCGGATGCGCCACTGGACGCCCTTCGCCGGTCCATCATCGATGCATCGTCGATTCCAGCTCGATGCTTCCCCCCCCACCCTCCGAGCCGGCGCCTCCCCCCGACGTTCTCCCTCGAGGGAGCCAGGCTCTGCGGTGCCAGGAGCCCGAGACCATGCAGTCGTTCGGCGGCGAGCGAGAGGGGGAAGCGAGAAGGGGCGGGGCGGGCCTTCTCAGAAGGCTCGGAAGTCCCCCAGCCTTGATAAGTTTTCTAAACCTTCCCCGAAAACACAAAACTTCTCAGAAGGCGCGAGGGCTTCCGAGAAGTCCCGCCGCCTTCTGAGAAGGCCGCCTCCTTCTCATTTCCCCCCCTCGCTCGCCGCCGAGTCGTGGCAGGGGCTGGCCGCGAGTGTCGGTTTGTTCGACAGCGGCACCGCAGTGGGTTGAGTGCCCCCTCGTGGAGTCTCGGTCAGCGCTGAGCTCAGTGGTCCGATGCCTGCCCCAGGTGAGCGGCAACGACTACAACGTCGGCGTTTGCAAGGCCGCGTCCCACACCCCTGGCTGACATGGGTGGAGGAACTGGAGGAGGATGAGCAGGGGGACGAGCACATGGACGGCGGGGAGGAGGAGGTGGAGGAGGAGGAGGAGGAGGTCTTAGTGACTACCCTAAGTTTTCAATAAGCGACCGCTTGGGGTGAGTGAGAATGGGCTGTCCTTCGTGGGGCGTGGGGGAGGGAACGCGTTAGGGTGTGTGTGTGTGTGTGTGTTTTCGGTGCGCGTGTGGGTTGCTTGGTGAACGGGTTGTCGGACGGGGCGGCACGGAGGGGGGTGTTTGTTAAACAATTCCGAGTAATTGCCTTCCGACCAGCCCAGCTGGAGGCCTTTAGAGGAGGAGAGGGAGCGAAAGTCGGTTGTTTTGCAGTGCGCCGCTGCCGCCCAAGCTTCAACTGCACCTAAAAGCAGAGATTGGACGCTATGGATGAAACATTAAACATCACCCCCAGAGTCGAATCTTGAACACGCCTAACGGCCAGTTCTGCCGATCCTGATAAGATATCAGGAACAGCGCAAGAGGTGGGAAGTGGCGGGACGAGAGGAGGAGGTCTCGAAATGTCAGGTCGTGCTCCCTCTCTTGGGCCCCTTTTGGACCGTCTTGGGGGCCTCGTGGGGGTCCCTTGGGCTGTCTTGGGGAGATCTTGGACGCCTCTTGGGCCGTCTTGGAACGTGTGAAGACCGAAAATACGAGAGCGCTACAAGCCTGCAAAAACCATTTTATCATCACTCATTGTTGCCTGTTGGGGCCCTCGTCGGGGTGCTCTTGGGAACCTCTTGGGCAGTCTTGAAGGCTTCCTGGGCCGTTTCAGTCCCAGCTTGGGTTTCTTGGACCTACATTGCCGAAAGAGGCCACATTGGCCCGAGGATGACCCCAAATGCGAGGAGGGGGTGTTGGACATTCTGACCCAGGACCCTCTCCCAGACCCCCCCCGGATTTACTCGGCAGTGTGGGGGGGGCCGGCGCCCCCCCCCCACCCTCTGGTGTGGAAGGGATCAAAGGGAGGGGACTCCCCTTCGAGTTGAGCACGGCGTGAGGCAGTTTCCCTCGGGCTGACGACCTTGCAACGCTCCACTCTGCGTCTTTGCAACGCTCCACTCGGGCTGATCGCCCTGGGCCGTTTCCCTTCGGAGCTGGGCATTCGTTGGGAACGCTCCGAAATGCTGGGCTTTGTTGCAAGGGGCCCGCTCGGCCTCCCATGCACGCCGGCAAGGTCGGTGGATCGTACACGTGGTAAGAGGAGGAGGAGGAGGAGAAGAGGAGGAGAAGAGGAGGAGAAGAGGAGGATGAAGAGGAGATGGAAGAGGAGGAGAAGAGGAGAAGAGGAGAAGAGGAGAAGAGGAGAAGAGGAGGAGGAGGAGGAGGAGGAGGAGGGAGGAGGACAAAGCCACTGCACTATTTCCAATGGAAAATCGGTTTGGCACGAAGGACGGAGCCCGCATGGTGCAGGGAGATTTGAGCCACACACAGCTTGAGCCCAAATTGGCCACGGAGAGAAGGCGAAGGAGGATAACCGAAGGAGAAAATAACATATGCCATATACATAAACTTTTGGCGCTCCGCGCGGATTTCTTGGATCCGCGTTGGGGGGCCCCCGGCGGCGCCTCCGGCGCCGCCCCTGGCGCCGCCCCTGGCGCGCTCCGCGCGCCAGGGAGAGGCCCAGCGCAGATCCAAGAAATCCGCGCGGAACGCCAAAAGTTTATGTTTATGACGTTTCCTTCTTCTTCCTATTTTTTTTTCCCCTACCTAGGCTCTGCCTAGAAGGGTTCTTACGCCCCGGGCGGTTCCCCCAGTCCCCTGGGAGCGGTTCCCCCAGTCCCCTGGGAGCTTTAGCTGTATTAGCTTTAGCTTAGCTTTAGCTTAGCTTTAGCTTAGCTTTAGCTTAGCTTTAGCTTTAGCTTAGCTTTAGCTTAGCTTTAGCTTAGCTTTAGCTTAGCTTTAGCTTAGCTTTAGCTTAGCGTTAGCTTAGCTTTAGCTTAGCTTTAGCTCAGCGTTAGTTTAGAGTTTGTTTAGAGGTAGCTTAGCTTTAGCGTAGCTTTAGCTTAGTGTTAGCTTGGCTTTAGTTTAGCTTTAGCTTAGCTTTAGTTTAGCGTTAACTTAGCGTTAGCTTAGCTTTAGCTCAGATGTAGTTTTGCTTTAGCTTAGCTTTAGCTTAGCCTTAGCTGGCTTTACCTTAGCTTTAGCTTAGCTTCAGCTTAAATGTAACTTAGCTTTAGCTTAGCTGTAGCTTAGGTGTAGCTTAGCTTTAGCTTAGCTTTAGCTTAGCGTTAACTTAGCTTTAGCTTAGTTTTAGCTTAGCTTTAGCTTAGCTTTAACTTAGATTTAGCTTAGCTTTAGCTTAGCTTTAGTGTAGCGTTAGTTTAGCTTTAGCTTAGTGTTAGCTTAGCTTTAGTATAGCTTTGGCTTAAATTTAGCTCATCGTTAGCTTAGCTTTAGCTTAGTTTTAGTTGGCTGTACCTTAGCTTTAGCTGAGTTTCAGCTTAATTGTAGTTTAGCTTTAACTTATATTCAGCTTAGCTTTAGCTCAGCTTTAGCTTGGCTTTAGCTTAGCTTTACTGTTACTACTAATGCTGTTTTCCTATTGGCTCCAACGCCTAGGTAAGGTCGCACTGGGATCATCTTCTTCTTCTAGATAAGGATGCACAGGAGGAGCACGAGCACGAGATAGGGGACGACCCCATGCCCTAGAGTAGCCAAAGGGGTCGCTCTCTTATCTCTCCTCTCTCGTCCATTTTCTCTTCTCTTTCCTCTCACCCCTACTTCTTTCTGCCTTCCTGCGTCCTCCCTGCTCCGTCATCGCCCACCCACCTCTTTCCTCCTCTTCCGACTCCCACTCCCACGGTTTTGGTTTGAACGGTCATAATTCCGACGTCGGCGACGACGACAGTTGCAACAGAAGAGATCGACGCCGACTCCGATCTCGCTCGACGACGACTCCGATCTCGCTCGACGACGACCTCCCTCGACGACGACGACGACGACGACGACGACGACGACGACGACGACGACGACGACGACGACGACGACGACGGCTTCGTTCGACGGCGACGGCGTCGTCGACGACTCGGACTCCAGACCTCTCCTGTGGTGCGTGCTGGCCAGGGATCCGGGCGGAATCCAGCCGCGGCGAGAAGCTTCCCCTGGGTCCCCGAGTTGTTCACAAGCAGCACGCATACTCGATGCTACAATGTCGATGTTCGATCATCGACGGCGGCGGCGGGGAGACGACGGCGACTACGATTGCGATTGCGATGCGACGACGGCGGCGACGAGAGGGGACGAGGAGAGGGTGGTGTCAAAATGTGCCAGACGGAGTGGCGGTTGAAAGTCGGAGACCAAACGCTCCTTAGCTCAAGATTTATACCCTACCGTCAGGTTGACGTGCCTCGCGCTGCATACATCCGAGCAGTGCTCTACCTTCGTTTGTTGCAACCTCTCTGCACTACATTTCTCCAGTGGTAGGAGCCTGACATAATCTCTTTGCCTAACAATATCGTCTTGCCTTTTGCCGCCACCTGCGTCCTCTTCCTCCTCGTCCTCCTCATCATGCCTCCTCCTGCCTCCTACTCCTGCCTCTTCCTCTTCCTCTGTCTCCACCTCCTGCATCCTCTCAGGGCTTCCTGCCTTCTCCTGGGGCCTCCCGAGGCCCCGTAGGACCTCCTGAGGCACCCCTGGGGCATTCTGGGGCCTGCCGTGGCATCCTGGGGAATTCCTGGGGCCTCCTGTGATGTGTCTTGGCGGCTCTGGAGCTTGCCCAGGCTTCTGGTGCGTCCTGGGGCCTCCTGAGGCCTCTGTGGCCTTCTGAGGTTCTCAGACGGGTCCCGCTCGAGATTCCATGCAGACTGTTCACACATGAGGCTCCCGCTTGAGACATCCTCACAGTTTGCTCAGGAATGAGGCTCCCGTTCCAGACCTCCTCGAGGTTCAAGCTCCTTTCTTAGAACAGTATACGGCCGCCTCGGACTAGTAACATGGTGCGGTGGGCCCACAGGGAGGGGGATTCAGCTTGAGACTGTGTCACACTTCAATCACAGACGAGGCCTCAGCTCGAGACATCCTCTTCATTTGCTCCTGAACGAGACTCTCGCTCGAGACTTTCTCGAGAGCTTCGCTCCCAGATGTAACAGCATGTTTTTGTTTCAGGTTTCGTCTGGCCGCCTCGGATTCGTGACATGAATCAGTGGGCCCAGTGGGAGGAGGCTCATTCTAGAGACTTTCTCGAAATTCACACAGGCAGTGCTCCGCCTCGAGACCTCCGCACTATGAGTTTTGGATAGTGAGCGTATCAGAGTATCAGTGAATGGGGTTATTGGTGATGATGAGGAGGAGGACGATGATATCGAAGAGGAGGAGGATGACGATGATTGATGATAATGATGACGTGATGGTGATGATGATGTTGCTGATGGTGATGCTGATGATGCTGATGATGATGATGTTGGTGGTGATGGTGATGATGATGCTGATGCTGATGCTGATGATGAGGATGATGCTGATGAGGAGGACGATGCTGATGCTGATGCTGCTGATGATGATGATGGTGAAGATGATAGTGGCGGTGATGGTGTTGGTGTTGGTGACGGTGATGGTGATGCTGATGATGCTGATGATGATGATGATAATGATGATGATGATGATGATGATGATGATGATGATGGTGATGGTGATGGTGATGGTGATGGTGTGTGCGTGTGTGAGTGTGTGTGTACGTGTTTGTGTGTGAATGTTTGTGAGTGTGTGTATGTGTGTGTGAGTGTGCGTGATAGTGATAGAGAGAAGAAAACAAGATGGTTTGATTCGTGGAGAGGGAATGTTTATAAGAAACGCTGTAAGGCAGTAGGGACTCCAAACAGAGATGTTTGCAGTCTAGGTGGTGCACTCAATGCCAATGTGGTGCACTGTCGGAGGTGCAATCCATATGATGCAGTCTATGTGATGCAAAGCAGTGCAAAGCAGTTCAAAGCAATACAAAGCAACGCAAAGCCACGCACAGCACAGCAATGCAAACAAATTGAATGCAATGCACAGCTCTGGAAAACATGCAGCAATGCAACGCAACGAAAGGCAGTGCAATGCAATGCAATGCAATGCAATGCAATGCAATGCAATGCAAACCAATGCAAACAAGGCAAAGCAAAACAATGCAAAGCAATGCAAAGCAATGCAAAACAATGCAATACGAAGCAACGCAATGCAAAGCATTGCAAAACAACGCAACAACATGCAACGCAGTGCAACGCAATGCAAATCAATGCAAAATATTGCAATGCAACGCTCTGCAAAACAATGCGATGCAATGCACGTCCATGCAATGCAATACAAAGCAATGAAAGCCCATGCAATATTTTCAGTGCAACGCAATGCAAATCAATGCAAAGCAATGCACAGTATTGCAACGCAGTGGAAAACAATGCAACGCATTGCAATGCAATGTTGCGCAGAGCAATGCGAAGCAATGCACAGCCATGCAATGCAACGCAGAGTTATGCAATGCAATGCAGTGCCAACCAGTGCAACTCGATTCGATGCAGCGCAGTGCAGAACAGCGCAACGCGACGCAAGGCAGGGCAGCGCAGTGCAGTGCTGTGCAGAGCAGCGCAAAAAGCAGAGACAGCCGCAGAGGCAACCCGCAGAGGCCACCGCAGCGGCCACGGCTGCGACGGAGGTGGCGACGGGCGGCGACGCGCTGCGCGGGCGCCAGCATCGAAGGGGGCGGCGGAGGCGGCGACGGAGGCGGCGACGCGCCGCCCGCACCGGTGCTGGGGCACGGCTGTTGGCAGCGGCGACGGCTGCGGCGACGACTGCGGCGACGAGCTGGCCGGAGCGGCACACGAGCTCTCAGCTGCCTCAGAAGACAAGCAGGGCCCCTTTGAGTGCAGACACCGTTTGGAGAATGGGCCCATCTCTAGGGCGTGGGGAGCAAATTGCCTCTGCCGAACTTGCAGCAATGGGGAGGAGGATCGCGGGCAGTTTCTCCCCCCCATTTCTCGAGCTCCTCCCCGAAAAATTGGCTGCTCAGAAAAGAACGGATTCTTGGGATACACCCCCAGGGGGTTATTTATTCGGACGCGATTGGGTTGCCCCCATCGTGCACAGTGTGTCTAGAGCTCCGACCATTCTATTTGGGCACGGCACCGGCACCAGCCCCCCTCGCCTTTCTCCGCAGCCGCCAGCGCCCCCCCCTCCGCCCGAACCCTTTATTTAATCGCTTCGCTCATTCCGCCGGCCTTGGAGCGCTATTTGGGACCTCTTGGGGCCGTCTTGGGGGCTTCTTGGGAGCGTCTTGGGGCTCCTTGGCGGCCCCCCTCCGCCCCGACCCCTTTATTTCGGCACCGCGCTGGTCCGCCCTCGGTCCCCCCTCCGCAGCCAGACCGCCTCCCCTTCCCCCGCCAGCCAGCGCGCCCCCTCTCCGCCCCGACCCCTTTCTTTCGGCACGGCACGGGCGCCGCGGCCGCCCCCTCCCCGCAGCAAGCCCACTTCCCCATCTGCCAGCGCGCCCCCCTCCGCCCCGACCGGTTCATTTCGGCACAGCACCTGCGCCGCGCCCGCCCCCTTCCCCACCAGCCAACGTGTCCCCGCCCTCCACGACCTTTATTCTTCCGGCACGGCACCGGACCCCCTCCGCCCTCCTCCGCAGCCGCCAGCGCACCTTCCCTGGCCCGACCCCTTTCAGCTTTTGGCACGGCACTGCGGGTCCCCCCCCAGCCCCCCTCCGCAGCAGCCAGCCCACTTCCCCTCCTCCGCCAGCAAGAAGTCGGGCGTGTCACTCTACAGGAGGAAAATTCAGATCTAGTCCAAAAAGAGTCTGGGGACGATTTTGTGAGTATTTGCCAACCATCCTGTGGTGTTGAGTCCTCGTTTCGAAGAGACAGCGCCCCGCGTCTCACTCCATCCTCCCGCTGCCCCCATCCCTCCCCGTCCTCCCGTCCCTGCCTTTTTCCCCCGCACCAGTCAACCATTTCGGCACACTCCTCACACGCTTCGTGGCCCCATAGGGAGCTCCATCGAGAACTCAATTGGATGCGCTCGCATGGCACCGCCGCGCCCACTTCGGCACACCCCTCACACGTTGCGTGGCCCCATAGGGAGCTCCACCGAGGGCCCCAGAAGCTGCGCTCGCATGGCACCGCCGCGCCTATTTCGGCACACCCCTCACACGTTGCGTGGCCCCATAGGGTGCTCCACCGAGGGCCCCACGCTCGCATGGCACCGCCGCGCCCATTTCGGCACACCCCTCACACGTTGCGTGGCCCCATAGGGAGCTCCACCGAAGGCCCCAGAGGCTGCGCTCGCATGGCACCGCCGCGCCCATTTCGGCACACCCCTCACACGCGTTCGCATGCGCCCACCGCGCCCGTTTCGGTACGTCCCTCACACGTTGCGTGGCCCCATAGGGAGCTCGACCGAAGACGATGCTCACAGGCGCGTTGCTCACAACTGCATATGGTCGGGTCTTTCGCCAGGCTAATTTTTATTTGCTCGTTCAAAATCTTTCTGCAGGGGGACGCCTGACCTAACGCCAGCCAGAACGCCCAGCACGGCATTGGCGCCGTATCCGCTCACCTCCCCACCTCCGCAGACAGTCCACCCTTCTCCCACCAGCCAGCGCGCCCACTCCGCCCCGACCCCTTTTTGTTCGGCACTGCGCCGTAACCGCGCCCGCCCCCCTCCCCCACAGCAAGCCCACCTCCTCCTCCTCCCTAACCAGCCAGCGCGCCCCCTGCGCCCCGACCCCCTTCTTGCGGCGTGGCACCGACGCCGCGCCCGCCTCTCTCCCCCCTCCGCCGCCAGCCCACCTCCTGCGCTCTCTGCGCCCGAACCATCGTCATGCCCGCCGTGCAGACCCCTGTTCACCGTTTTCGCCTCTGTGACTAGTTCTGTTCCGTCCCCTAACTTTTTCCTCCCCGTCTACTCACTCGTTCTCTGCTCCCAGCGCTCCCCTGTCCTTGTCGGCCTCTTCCTCCCGCGTCCTCCCTCCCCCATTCTCTCTCCTCGTCGTCCGTCTCCCGTGTCCTCCTGTCTCTCCGTCGCCACTTGCTCCCACCTCTGCTCTTCATTATCCGTAAGGGCTTCGCCCCCTGCCGCCGGCCCCCTCTCTCGGATAATGGGCCATGGAAGAGCTAAGTCATGAGGCTTTGGCGCTGTCGTGCAGCAGTATCGGAACTTCAGCCAGGCCGATTCGCAATCGGCAAAACCAACTGATCACAAGAGGGATTACCACACAGGGCGATTGGTAAGACGTGTATGGTTTACGAGCTTGGTTACCACACCTTGGGATTAAAGGGCCGAGGGAGTACTCGCAGTTTGGGTTACCACGCCTTGCGATGGATGTGCGTGAGGGGTGGCACCGAATTTCAGAAATGTGGCAAATCCCATGTGTTTTTGGACCCTGACCCCGCGGATCTGCGTGAGGGGTGGCACCGAATTTCAGAAATGTGGCAAATCCCCTGTGTTTTTGGACCCTGACCCCGCGGATCTGCGTGAGGGGTGGCACCGAATTTCAGAAATGTGGCAAATCCCATGTGTTTTTGGACCCTGACCCCGCGGATCTGCGTGAGGGGTGGCACCGAATTTCAGAAATGTGGCAAATCCCATGTGTTTTTGGACCCTGACCCCGCGGATCTGCGTGAGGGGTGGCACCGAATTTCAGAAATGTGGCAAATCCCATGTGTTTTTGGACCCTGACCCCGCGGATCTGCGTGAGGGGTGGCACCGAATTTCAGAAATGTGGCAAATCCCCTGTGTTTTTGGACCCTGACCCCGCGGATCTGCGTGAGGGGTGTCGATTTCGAGCCCCCCCAGCAATTCAGACAACGCGCCCAGGGGACGCTAAAAGTCTTGTTTGGGCCTCCCCCCCCCTCGCGCGGTCAATCAACTAGTTACAGTAACCAGCAAGAAGTCAACTAGTTACAGTAACCAGCAAGAAGCAGAACTGTAACACTGGAAACTACAAGCTACAACTGGTACAGGAAACTGCGAACCCGCGCCGACAGCCTGGTGGCCCCACAAGGGGGCCGGCGGATCCTCCCCCCTTTCCTCCTCTTTCTCCTCTTTCTCGTCCCCCTCTCCCCCCCTCCCCCTCCTCCTCCTCCCCCTGCTCGATGTGCAAGAGCCATGGCACGCGTGCCGTTTATTTTTGGAAGTCTAGTCGCACATCCCACAGGGTCGGGGACTGGCTCGGGGGTCACAATGCCCGCCTTCGGCAGGGAGCGCGGAGGAGGATGGGGGAGGGCCGGGCCGAAGGGGGACTTCGACGATGACGCCGGCGACGACGAGGAGGGAGGACCACGCGGGGCCAGGACCAGGATCCATCGTTCCAGAGCGTACCAGAACGCTCACTGACCGCTTTGGAGCGTTTTGGAGGGGCCGCGGCGTCCGATGCAACCCCCAGAACCGCCGGATCTCAGGGATTCCGGATTTGCCCTGATCCTGGTCCCGTCCTGGAGGAGTCCAGAAGGAGACGGATGCCGGCGGCGGCGGCGGCGACGACGACCGGCCGCCCCTGAGATCCGACATGGCGGAAAGATCGAAACATGGTGAAACATCACGACCTAAGCCCTGGACCCAACATTGGGAAGGCATCTTGTGCCAGGGTAATGAACCTCGAGCACACCGTCGCCGTCGACATCGGCGGGCAAGCCGCAACTTTCGGCAACAACTTGCGCAAGGCGCAGGCCAAGGCGATGGCAAGCGGGCAGGTCGCGCGCTTTGTGCCGTGTGCTGCGCCACGTACAGCATGGTGTACAGCCAAGGCGCTGAATTAAGGAAGAGTTTGGGTTCGGAAAGGGGCTCGCTGTGCGTCTCCGTGGCTGCGCCAGGGCTTTCTGAGGCGGTCTTGGACCCCTGAGGGGCTCTCCAGCGGCCAGACGAGACCCGGGAACCTTCCGGGCCGTTCCCGGTAGTTGTGGGAGGCTCAACCCGATCTTCCTGCGTCATTTCTCGAGTGAGTTGGATTTATCTGAGGGCCCTGGGGCCCGAGACGGAGCGAAAACGCCCAGCTCGACAGATGCCAGGTTCTCAGGGGAGGGTCGCTAGTTGCGAGCAGAGGCCAGTCGCAGCATCGCGCTGGCGACCAGTGCAGCGCCGGCGACCGTCGACCGTCGACCGCCGACCGCCGACCGCCAGCGACGGCGGCGGCGACGGCGGCGGCGGCGGCGACGGCGACGGCGACGGCGGGCGACGGCGACGGCGGGCGACGGCGACGGCGACGGCGATGGCGACGACGACGACGACGACGGCGACGACGACGACGACGACGACGACGACGACGACGGTGACGACGACGACGACGACGACGACGATGGTGGTGACGACGACGACGACGACGACGACGACGACGACGACGACGACGACGACGGCAGCGACGACGACGACGACGTCCGGCCGCTGGGCCTGCCGTCGGCAACCGCCGGCCCGCGCGCGCGGAGGGCAACGGCGAGCGCCTCCGCGCCGCGATCCTGCTGCCGCTGCTGGCGCCGGGGGCCAGAGGCCGCCTGCCCCAGGGTCGGTGCGGGCCCGCTGCCGCCGGTCGTGGTCGCAGGAAGAAAAAGCCCGCGATCATTGCAATGCGTCGTATGTTGCGCCATCCATCTTTTGTGCCGCAGGTTGCCCCATGGGCTGCGCCATCTGTGGGGTGCGCTATGGACGGCACCATGGGTCGGGCACTCGGCGGCCGAACATAAAACGGACTGCGCTTGGCATCGCTCGGACGTGTGCATTCTTTCTCGGCGAGGACCTTTCGGAGGAGCATCCTGGATCGCCTTGCGAGAAAGTGCACGCACGAATCTGCGAGATGCACGAGGAATGGACGTCCGAGCGATGGCGAGGGAAGAACACCCCACGATCATCGACAATCATAATACAACCCCTAGCCCAAAGTCGGGGGAGGAAATGATACCGATACCGCTGTCCTTCCCTCGCTTTCGCCTTCTTGGGCATCATGGAAGGCCCTCGTCTGGATTCGCCTCGAAGTCCTGGTCAGATCGCACCCCGAGAGAGGTCCAGGGGAGTAGCGGTATGGGTACCTTTTGGTCTCTCCATTAGGTCCACGGTTTTCAGGGATGTCCCTCAACATGTGGGTGGTCTCGCTTGGCACGTCTGCAAAAAAGATTCCGTACTCCTGGTGTTTTGGGACTTCCTAATTTTGGTCCCCTCCCAAGGGATCAGGGGTACTAGTAATGCGTATCATATAGTCAAACCGCGCAGTAAGGATGTGCAATTTTCCAAGGTTCCTTTTGCATCCTTCCCCGTCGGCTCATCTTTGTCCACTTTCGCTGGCCGCGCCTCTCCCGCAAAGTGTCGACATGGCCTTCCAAGGCCCTCGTGTCCTTGTCGTGCGTCCTTCCTATACGGGTTGACTGTACAGTTCTTAGCAAAATGAAGCTCGAAAGTGGCTGGGCGCGTCACTTCGGTGTCGCCCTTGCTCGCCCATTCAATGTTGACTCTCCAATGCCGAAGGTAGCTAGTAGGATCCAGTCCGCACGTCCGCTCGCGCGGCGATGTTCCGACGTGAATCCGACGTAAAACCGACGTGAGCCCGACGTAAATCTGACGTGCATCCGACGTACACTGGGTTTCGAGTTGCTGCGCGAGGCCTCCAGGAGTTTCCTCATAGGTTGTCGTCGTCGTCGCCCTCCTCCGCCTAGGGCCCAGAGACGCAGCGTGCATGTTGAAAGAGCCTGAGGTCCTGGCCTCAACTGTTGTTCGAGCCCGGCGTTTTCGCTCGGCTTCGGTCACGGATCGATCCAGCTCGAGACATGGCACGGAAAGATGGGGTCGTCGGAATTGTTCTCGCCACGACTTGATTGCGTCGCGACGTCCTCAGGGCAGGCAGAGGCTTCTCGTCGTGCCCGGCCTCCTGGGGGTCCCTCGTCCGGCCCCAGGGCCCTCGGACAGCTGCCTGGGACGAGAAGCCGACTCCACGGGAAGGCGAGTCGGGACGCCCGGGGGACCCGCCTCGAGCAACGATCAGGGCAACGGGAGGCTGGGCCGGCGCGGCCATGCCCCCCAGCGGCATGCCTTCGCTGCCGGGTGGGTGCGGCGGAAGCGCACGAGGTTGCATGAGGAGGCGAAGGTGGTACGTGTGCGCCACCCCGCTGAGGGCCCTCTTCGGACGGGGCTAGAGCGAGAATTAATCCATTCCAGAGCGTTCCGTAACGCTCTCAGAGCGTTCTGGAACGCTCTGAGAAGGCCACAGCACCAGAGACATCCTCCAGAGCCGCTGGATCTCAGACATTCTCGTTTGATCCTTACCCGATGTTAGCATCATCCTGGCTTCGTCTAACCTCTCCCAGCGGCTTCTGAGGATTGCGCCATCTCCTGGAGGGATCAGGTAGGTGTGGAGGAGAAAGGAGGAGGAGGAGGAGGAGGAGGAGGAGGAGGAGGAGGAGGAGGAGGAGGAGGAGGAGGAGGAGAAGAGATTGCAGCAGGCTCCCTGTCTTGCCCCGCCGTCCGTGCCGGGCCGCCACTGGCACGCCTTTCTTGCTCCTGCGGCCGCTGCTGCTGTAGCGGCCGCCTCTGATGCTTCGGGTCCCCGAGGCCCAACAGCCTGCCTAAGAGCAAAAGGGTTGCTCGAGGAAGGGCCAGGGCACCCTCCTGGGGGAGGGGCACGCTCAGGGCCGCCCGCCCCTGGAGGGTGCAAGAGAGGAGAGGGAGGACGGGACACGACGAAACGATGGGGACGATTCCCCGCCTCCTCCTCCTCCTCCTCCTCCTCCTCCTCCTCCTCCTCCTCCTCCTCCTCCTCCTCCTCCTCCCCCTCCTCTCTACACCCCCGTTCTCTTGGCTTCTGGGCCCGTTTTGTGCAGTTTTGATGTGATTTGTGGCCCGTGTCAGCGCCTCTTACGGCTCTTTGTGCTCGGGTGCCTCCTTGGGGCCCTTCTTTACCATTTTGGGGGGCCAGTGTGCGTGCGCGTCTTGGTGTTGAACATCCCCCTCCCTCCTCCTCCCCCCCCCTCCGTCTCCACCCGCTCCCCTCTTCCTCCCCTCTCGTCGGTGTCGTCGTCGTCGTCGTCGTCGTCGTCGTCGTCGTCGGTCGTCAAGGCAGGAGTTTGTGGGGGCTCGGGTCTGCTGCCGCTTTTTGACGAACTTGGCGCGATTTTTGGCGGCCAATGCTCGTGCGGTGAGCTCGCGTCAAATTCCAGGCCCGATCTCGTCGCTTTCCTAGCGGCCCCGGCAGACACATCCGAGCCCCCACAGCTCGAGCATGGCGCCTCCACGAGAGGAGCCAGGGGTGCGTGGAGGAGGAACTCAAGAACTCGGGAACTCGATAGCGGCTCGTCCCCAGCCGAGCACCGGAAGGAGGACCCCGCGCATTCCTTGAAGCAAGAAAAGGCCCCCCCCGTCAAGACGAGGAGGCGGACCCAGACGTCCGATGTCGTGAGTTCTTCGATGCGGGGTCCCTGGAAGTCTCGATTCTTTCATCAGGCCTTTCATCGGAGTGGGTTTTTGACGGCCACGGAGCCTGGAGAGGACCCCTGGAGGCCGAAAACGAAGAAACGACGCCGCGTTGTTTTTTTTAATACTTTGGATGTCTCGAGATCCTGCGATCCGACGTCGCGAAACAATTCAAACATCGGAAGATCACTGCAATGAGCCTTAGACCCAAGCCCTCTGCGCGGTTCCTCGAGCCGGACCGATCTGTGAGGGTCCCAGAGCCCAGAGCCCAGAGCCGGGCGAAGACACCCTGCTCGAAGAAGTTCAGATGCGCAGACCTCTGGCACGACCTTTGGGCGCGCGCAGCCCAATTGAGGCCGAACGGAGCAGCGCGCTGGCGACCAGTGCGGCGGCAACGGCTGGACCGCCCCCCCCCCCTCCCGCTGGCCTCTCGTGCGGCATTGGCGCAGGGCGACGGGGAGCAATCGTGGAGGGGCAGTGTGAGGTTGTATGGGACCCAGGGAAGCGTCTTGAACAATCATGGAGTTTCTCGCACCGGGTGTTTTTTCCACCCAAGGCGTTTTCGCCCAGTTTCGGGCCCCAGGACACTAACGGATCGTTCTGGTTCGAAACATGTTGCAGAACGATGGGGTCTAGGCTTTTGTTAGTGATGGTTCGCGGTTGTTTTTTTATTTTGTTTTTCTGTTGTTTTCCCGAACTGTCTCGAGAAACAGAGCACTGATGCTTTTTCGTCGGTTTCGGCTTGTGGGGGGGCCCTCGCCAGGCAGCGCGGTGCTGTCAAAACGCGCTTTGCAGCCAGCCCTGGGTAAAGTGTCGGGACTTCCTGGGGCCGCGTGCGTACAGTGGAAACCCATGCCAAGAAACACCGCTTGCCTCCACAGCGCCCGTGGTTTCTGGCGGTTTCGATGGTTTTACTATGTAAAGCGTCACGTTCACACACCAAAAATCAATGGACGTCCTGGGGTCTCAGGGTTGGGTTTCTTGTGGAAGGTCTCTTTTGGTAGAGCTCCTACTGTACTGAACAAGTTACGGTCCGAGAAGATGGGGTCGGTGGATAGCCCATGCATCGCCGATGCGGCTTGATGCGGAGGCCGATTTTCTCAACGCCGACGTCGCCGATGCATCGTCGATGCCTCGACGATGCATTGACTATGCGGCACGCTCCTCCGACCCCATCTGCTCGGACCCAATGTGGGAGCCCTCTATTACGGCAGGTTCATGCGGCGTTGGCGCGCCGGCGACGTCGGCGAAGGCGTTCAAGTTTGAATCTTGCGCCGCGGAAGCACCGAGCGAGAGACACGGTAACGCCGCTGGACCCGATTGAACTCAGCTATGGACGATCGGGGCCGCGATCGATTCAAGGTTGAACCATCGACGCAGTGCCAAAAGGCTTTGACGCGCGCCGACGCCGCAGGAACCTGCCGTAAGGTAGGGGCGGAGAGGCTGCGTGGAGAGGGTCGAAGGACCGAGGCCGTGCGCGGAGGTGGCAGCGTCGGTCGTGCGCCCGGCACGTGTGCATCTGGTGCGTTTTTTGGGGGTACGTTTTTTATTGCGCGCGCATCTGCTCGAGGGGGGTAGAGCGGGCGGTGGGAGCAGCGTGCCGCGCCGCCAATCCAGAAGGAGACGAGTGAGGAGGAGGAGGAGGAGGAGGAGGAGGAGGAGGAGGAGAAAGGCGGGGGGCTAATTTCCTTGCCGACGCCCGCGCGACTGATGCTCTATTTCTCGCGAGGGCTTCCCAACTGCTCCGCCCTTCCTTCGCGCCTCCTCCTCCCGCTGAGCCTGCCACGGTCCTAAGAACTCGAGCTGTTGTTTCGCACACGCACGCCGTCTGAGGATGTTTGTTCTTTCTGCCCCACGCCTCAGACGCCCTACGAGCCCCGTCGCTCAGAATTCGATCCACGAGTGGAGGCGGGGTGAGATTGGAGGTGCACCTCCTCGCCCCCTCGGCCGCAAGAGCGGTGCACCAACAACGGGATCGTAGTCGCCGACATTCGCTCGCAAGCTGCCCGCGCAGGGTCGCGCGTCAGCGCCCTCGCTTCCAAGGCAACGTGCCGCGCTGGCGGCCCGCGTAGGCCGCGGTGTGAGGTCGATGTTTCCTCTCGCGTAGGACCGCTTCCTTTTCGTCGCCCGCATCCTCACCTCCTTTCGGGCCGGGCGAAAGGGGGGGATTGGGAAAGGGGGGGTTACGAAATTCTTTACGCTTCGCGTATCCCCACCAGCCCATCTCACAGCAGCAACTCTTGCGAAGCATGCCGACAGTCGTGTTTTTCAGGCGTGTGTCCGCTTGGCCCCGCATATCTCCCCTGTTCCTCCTTCCTCCCGCCTCCTTGTACATCCTCCTTGTGGGGGGAGCGGGAGAAGGACGAGGCGGAGGAGGAGGGAGAGAAAGCGCTCCTCGTGATTTGAGTCGTTTGGGGTTTCTCGTCCTGGTGTGAGTCGTTCGGGCCCTTCTTCCTGGTGTGAGTCGTTCGGGCTCTTCGTGGTGTGAGTCGTTCGGGCTCTTCGTCCTGGTGTGAGTCGTTCGGGCTTCTCGTGGTGTGAGTTGTTCGGGCCCCTCGTCCTGGTGTGAGTCGTTCGGGCCCCTCCTCCTGGTGTGACTCGTTCGGGCTCCTCGTGGTGTGAGTCGTTCGGGGCCCGTTCGTCGTGGTGTGAGTCGTTCGGGCTCCTCGTGGTGTGAGTCGTTCGGGCGTCCTGGTGTGAGTCGTTCGGGCCCCTCCTTGTGGTGTGAGTCGTTCGGGCTCTTCGTGGTGTGAGTCGTTCGGGCCCCTCGTCCTGGTGTGAGTCGTTCGGGCTCCTCGTGGGGTCTCTTGGGGGCGTCTTGGAGCCTCTTGGGGCCTCTTGGGGGCCTCTTGGGGGCCTCTGGGGAGCCTCTTGGGGGCCTCTTGGGCCCTCTTGAGGCCTCTTGGGGGCCTCTGGGGAGGCTCTTGGGGGCCTCTTGGGACCGCTTGGGGGCCTCTGGGGGGCCTCTGGGAGGCCTCTTGGGAGCCTCCTGGGGGCCTCTTGGGGCAATCTTGGGGCCTCTTGCGACCTCCTCAGAAGCGCAAAGGAGAGCTGCCCCCTGAAAAGGAGAACTTGAGCCCAAAACCTTCGTAAAATCAATGATTTTGCTATGAGGGAAGATGAGCGCGGCCCCCTCAGGACGCCAATTTGGGGCCAAAACCGTAGTAAAATCAATGATTCTGGCTTCGAAGAAGAGCAGAGGGGCCAAACTCCCTCCCCCCGTCGGGGCCAGAATCCTCGTGAGGGTCGTCGTTTTTTGACCCTCCCAGGAGTCGAAATTGACCCCCCTGACGACCCGCCGGGGGCCCTCTCCAGGTCCAGGGGGAGGGGGTAGGGGGAGGGGTAAACCCCTCCCCAAAGGGGAAGAAGGGCGCTGAGAACAGAGAGAGTTCGCTAAACCACTCACGCCCAAAGGGCTGGTGGGATTTGCTGCGTGCAGCTGGTTTCGGCCCCACCGAGGAGCCCATTCCTGGATACATGGCCGCCTCCGGCGCCGGGAGGCGCCGGGAAAATCAGCTACGCGAGCTGATTCTCAAACCCCCCCTTTGCTATCCCCCCCTTTCGCCCGACCCGATCCTTCTCCTCCTGGGTCCGTAGGGCGCAGCCCCGCCGCTTCGAGACCCTACGGTCTGCGGCGGGCTCCGCCGACGGGCTCGCCGCTCCGGGTGTCCTCGCGGCAGTGGCCACACGGTGTCGCGTTCGGGGCGCCTTTGCTCAGATCTGACCTTGCACAGCGCACGGCAGAAACAACCACAGGGTGGAGCCCATGGTGAATCGAGCCGAGTCGAATCGGATTCTCTTCGTCCTCCTCCTCCTGCTCCTCCTCCTCCCCCCGTCCTCTTCCTCCCTGTGGTATCCTCGTCTCGGGGCCTCGTCCTGGGAGGTCGCAGGTTGCGAGCTTGCCCTGCTGGGCTCGCTGTCTGTATCCATGGCCGGGGGGGCCGCACAGCGGGGAGGAGGACGTCGAGGAAGGAGGAGCCCTGGGGAGGAACAGCAGCAGGGAGATCGGGAGGAACACGTCGAGGAGGAAAAGGAGGAGGAGGAGGAGGGGGAGGAGAAGTAGGAGGAGCAACAGAGGCACAAAAGCAGGTGAAGGCGGGGGAGAGGGAGGATGGATGAAGAAACGACTTCGTTGTCTTCCTCATCCTCATCCGCTCCCCCCACCCGCCCCTCCTCTCCTTCCGGTCCGTCCTCCTCCCTCGTAGCCCGTCCCGTCCTTTCTTCTCCCCCCATCCTCCTTTCTTATCTCAATCAGTGGTGAAGCGTCCTGGCTCGCCTTAGGCCTACCAAACAATGTTCTACGAATCTCTTGTGGCTTTCACGAATTAGTCTTGTAACATTCCTGACTGGGACAGTCTTGTTCAACTTCATTGGGCTTATGCTCCTCATGTTCTAAGAACATTCATTGTTTTGCTCTTGGATAATTTTTTGGGTTCTAAAGAACACTTCGTGGTAGGCCTATAGCAATGCCGGGACGGTCGGTTCCTGCTCAATTATCATCCTTCCCTGTCCTCCTCCTTCTTTTTCAACTCGAGCGTTACCATCTATGCCCGTAGTCACCCTTTCCTTGCCTGCCTTGCCGCCGCCATCATGTTCAGGTTGCAACCTAGCGCGCCGTTCTTATTAGTCTCTCCTAGATACGGTACGTCTCGTGCATTCCGCTTTCAGGAGAAATCGCCTTGTCCACATCACGTCCGACATCCAATTCTCGAGAAGGTAGCGGTGTTTCGGCTCGCTCCAATACCACGGCCGCGATGGTTTCTCGCTGCCACTTCGCTTCGATGGCCCAGGCTCCAGTTCTCCACCGCCTTTGGGCATCCAGCTGCTCATCCCGCTGGTCTTGCCGCACAGCATCCGCTTTCGTCGCCTTCGTGCAACTGTTGCCAGCCACCTTTAGGGTAATAGCTGCCCCTCCGCCACCAGGGACAGTGACTTGGAACTTGCACAACCATTACCACCATAAGTGCGCGAACGACCACGCGCCGTCTCTCTCTCTCTCTCTCTCTCTCTCAAATGCTCGCACTGGCATTGTCCGGGTACTCCGCGGACCGCACGCCTGCGCTACACCCGCCGTTGCGAATATTATATATCCACGAAGGTCGGACAGTTGCTCTATACAGCGTTGACTTTGACAGCGTCGGCCACGGGGCCCGAGCTTCTGGCGACTGTGCCACGAGAGCCTTGGGAGGTGCAGGCAACGAAGAGCGGGGAGGCAATGGAGGGTCTGGCGAAGGTGTCGTCAGCATTCCGAGGAACAGCGAAGCTGATTTGGAAATGCCCCTTGGAACAAGAATTTTCACCTGAGCCACGCAATCCCTGCGTCTTGGCAGGGCTGGGCCCCTACGCGCGCTTCAATTTACGATCGCGCAGGCGGTGTTCACTGCAGTGACAGAGGCGCACGACGAGCGCTCCCCTGAGTGCTTCACGGGATGCACCGAGCACCAAGAACACCAACCACGGGACGGAAGCATGCGCCCACTGCGCAAACGAGGAGGCGCGCGTCCAGGGCAAGTATCCACGGCGGCTCCGAGGCACCTTGCCCGAACAGCGCCGTTGGTGATTCCCTGGCTCCCAGCATCCATGCGACACGCGGAGGGATGTGCATTCTGGGCGGAAGGCCATCGGGGTGGGCACGATTGCCATCACCAGCTGCCTCTCCTGCATGGGCGCAGGCGGCGGCAGCGACAACGTGCGCCACCGCCGCGCCTTGGGGCCCGAGCAGCAGGCTCGCGCGCTCTCGGCGTCGAACTCAGACCTCAATGTCGCGAGCGGCCGCCAGCTTTGCGTGTCCAGGGGCGACTCATCAACGGCAACCCAGTGCCACGGACGACCGCCCCGAAGCACAGCGTGGCCGAACGGCGGGGCCAACTGGGCGAGGAGGGGGGCGCCTCGGCTGCGTCGGCACTGAGGAACTTCAACCGATTGCCGCAGGAGCGCATCGACAACTTCCTCGCGCGGCTCGGCATTTCTCGCAACCGGGCGCCGCGAGCTAGTCGTTTCACGGTTTGCCACGCGTGTCTTAGCTTCTGCTGGCTGCGAGCCGTCGGCGCATCGAACATCCTGCCGACCATAATCTTGCAGCGCTAAAACATTGCCTGCCCTTGCGAAAAGAGCGCGGCTGGCGCGCGCGGCGGGCTTGCCGGGGCTTCTCGGGCACGCGGTCGAACCACCAGGCGACCTCGCTTCGGCGGAAACTGCCGAGCAACATGCCTGCTCCCGGGCGCGCCCGCGCGAGATCTGGTTCAGGGTGCCCGCGGCGCCGCGGCCAGATCCAACTGGGACGTCGCGGGCTCGGCCGCGGCGGGGGCGGCGCCGAGCCCGCCTGCGCTGGCAGCTGCCGGCAACGCCAGCGCGGCGTCTCTGGCGCAGGGGGCGTCCAGCGGCAGGCGTCGACGTTGGCGGCGACGTTGGCGCCTTCGGCGGATGCGCTGCCGCAGACGACCTCGAGCTGCGCGGCGCCCCCGTGGAACGGCGGGACGCGCGCCCCCTCTGGGCCCGCGCGCGCGCCAAGGCGCGCCGGCGCAGCGACGAGGGCCCCAGGCCCATCAAACGAAGAGGGGAAGGGCCAAGGCGAAGCCCGCCGCGCCTTCCTGGCCGACCTATCCGAGAACAACTCCCGGGAAGCTTTCGCGGGCTTCGGGAAGGGGGGGGGGGCGAGAGCGCGCGGATGTTCGGGGCCTGCGGCGCAGGTTCAAGCCGCCGAGACAATCCCGCGGGCTCTGACAGGGTGCGTCTCAAATTTCACGGGTGCGACGCGGCGAGGGCGCACTGCGCCCTCCCTATTGCCTGCGCCTCGGCGCCACCGTCGCCGCCGACGTCTTCGCCGCGTGCGCTTCTGGGGCGGCAGGGGCCGCCAGGCCCGCGCGCGCAGCGGCCCGCGCCTGGAGCGCGCGCGGCGCGGGCGGACAGGGGGCGCCCCCAGAACTCCGCTGCCCAGGGCCCTGGGCGCCTGGAATGGTGATCCCGCGCAGGGCGTTGACCTCTGTAACGGCGGACAGCCGGCTCCGGCTGCTTCGGCGCCGCAGCCAGCGGCGCTGGCAGCTTTTTTCAAGAGCGTCGTCAGACGGCCATCGGCAACCAGTTGGCCGCGGCCATCGGTCGCGTCGGGTAGGCGCACCATCCGCGCTGTCGCGATCGCCCAACCATGCGACGCCAACCGAAGGCGACTGCGACAGGAGATGGCAGAGCCCGCGGGCTGCACGCAGGACGACTCTGCACAGCGGCCACCGCGATTGCCCGGCCGGCCCGCGCGGCAGCGACGGGGGGTGCAGCGCCGCCTACGGCGGCGCCAGATGCAACAGCCGCACCAGCGACGCCCACAGCTCCAGCAGCATCCACAGCGCATTCAACACCAACCCCTCAACGGTGGCCACGAGTGGGCGGTGCGCTCCCACTCGGGCCGCTCAGGGGCGCGACTGGGTAGGCGGCCTTGGCGCATGAGCTCTTCGCACAGGTCCTACAAGAGTTCTTAGTCAGCCACGCGCAGCACTCTCTTTTCTACCCTTCGATGCAGGTCAGACAACAGCAAATGGTGCACAGCCAAGTGCGTATCCTAGTGCAGTTCTTGTCCCACTTCCCAGTGCACCCGGCGATGCAGGTTTCGCGTATGTGCCGACCGAAGTGCCTACAGCCTACAAGTTTTCAAGTCGCAATTTGTCGTTCCATGTATCAACGCATGTTCCACTGCAGCTCTTACCTTCGTGCCCGGCGCCCGTCTTACCAATGCACCCAACAGTTGCCATCGAGTTCCTCCTAAAACGCATGCTGCATACCGGAATACCGCTCCTACCACACTTCCTTGGCACAGCCACCAGCAAACCTCTCGTTACACCATCAACTACACAACCAGCCCCAATCCAGCTCTCACCACAGCTCTTACTACTTTTTTCTCCACTGCAGCTCCCAAGCCAGGCCGTACTACAGTGCATGCGGCAGCCTGTATTATAACAGTCACAGCTGTTCCTCGACAGCTCCCAAGACAATGCCAACTGCAAGCCCTACAACAGTTAATGGCTCCTTGCGCAACCTTTGCTGCACCCCCTTACAGCAGCAGCTCCCACTATATAGCCGCTCGCACAGCTTCGCTACAATTTCTGTTGCACGGCACGTCGTGCTTCAGCTGGTGATGCAATCATACGACAGATCCTGCAAGCCCAACCACCGCGAATATTACGTCCTTAAGGATTGCTTATACTAGATATCCCACGAGACTTTCAACCGGAAGCCGTAGCATTGATACTACATATCCCGAGCCAAAAATCTTGGTAGAGAATTTTGTGCAGTCAGCGATAACTTCCCATTACAGCTCGCCTTGCAATATCGATTCAACGTTTCAAAACAATTCCTATTACAGTTCCCTGACACACCTTCTAGCACAGCTCCCGTCGCACCCCCCCGCTCGATTCGGTAACGCGGCTCCCTGTACAACTGCCCCCTATCTTAGCTCCAGCTACGAATCGTGTCATCGCTCGTATTACAGCCAGTAGCACAGCTCTCCTCAAATATCCCAGTACAGACGGGGGGAGGAAACTGAAGGAGCTGAGACAAGCCAAGGGAAGGGAAACGGTGTAGTTTGCAGAAGCATGACGTATTCACTGCCGAAGTACAGCGCTCCTGCTCGAGAGCGTTGTGCCCCCGTCGTCACCACCGCCGCCGCCGTCGTCGTATTCCTTTTCTTCTTCCTCACCTCAATGGGTTTCCATTTTCGGAGCGAATCGTTGAACAGCCGATGAAAAACCAAGCGAGTATCAAACACAGTAACCCGTAATCATACGAAGGTGTGTGGGTAAGGAGTGTGGATGCAGACCGACAGTTCTCCAATATTACGTTTCATGTGAGGTGTTTTTTATGTACGGTTTCCAGTTGTTCCGCCCTGAAAGGCGGAATCCGATTGGGGGGACGAGGAGGAGACGGAGGAAAATGAAAAGGAGGAGGAGGAGGAAGACCAGTGTAAACCCAAGCACCATCAACGATGTATGCCCCTACAACGGTTCATTTCCATTGAGGGAATTGCTTCGTTGGAAGACAAACTGCTTCGTTGGAAGACAACCGTTCACATACCTTGAATCATGCCAAGACATTGTTTTCGGGATTCTAACGCCACGGATCAACCTGACTGTTGCGTCGTGACGGGCCTGGATCGCGCTGGAACGCCATTCTTCAGATTAATGCCGCGAACCAACGTAAATATTGCACCCGCATAATCCTGAATCTCTCCGGGCACCATTTCTGTTACGTTGATCATGGGAACCCATAAAAGTTCTGCTCGTTTTCAAAAGGAGTGTGCGCGGCGCTAAAGCGAGAGCCATTTTTGGAAAGGAACCGCCCCCAATCCGTCAAACTCTAGCAAAATTTAACGAATGTGCGTGACGCTAAAGCGAAAACCACATGTTGAAAACCATTCGTCCTACATCCGTGAAGCTGTTGCAAATTCTTATAGCGAATGTGCGCGGCGCCGAGGCGGGAACCACATTTTGAAAGCGACCCGCCTTCCATATGTAAAACGGTTGCAAATATTCAGCTTCAGAGTCATGAGTGGTGAGGAAGTCTCCCGCCTTAAAAACTGGCTTCGGGGTGCGACAGGGAGAAGCCATTTGTAAGGACAAGTAGTGGAGGAGGAGAACGAGGAGGCGGAGGAGGAAGCGGAACATGAAGGAGAAAGAGAGTATATGCAGACGGAGCGAGGATGGAATTCAGAAGTCACTTGAGGACCAGGAGGTGGTTCCTCGCGATAGCCCCACGCCATATGTTTCAAACCTTGGAAAAGTTGTCAGGGGAATCTTTCAACCTGTGAATATTTACGGATCTATGCATTATTCGGGGAAGTCTTAAATTGCGTAGGTGGGCGGGGGGGGGCGCGGCCAGCCGCACCCGCACAGGAACTGATCGCAATGCATAGGTTGCACCACTTGGATTGCAGTACGTAGCTTGCACGACATAACATAGACCGCATCTCATGCGTTGTTCTCTCTAGACATATATATATACACATGATATATCCCCTCAGAGTTATGACCCCCCCGCCACTGCAGCGTTCATACTATTCTGCCTCATCGTTCATATTAGACCTGATGCCATATCATCTCAGGGAACGCCGTTATCGCCCACCCCCTCACCCTGGTCAAGGAACACTATGCGCACACACTCGCTGAGCACCTAAATCATATATATATATATATTCAAGAATCCGCTGCAGCAGATTGAACAACGTTTACACGCGCGCGGCGTCGCGCACGCATGTCGGAACCAGAATTCAAGATCGAGGTTCTCGAACACACATACGACATCCGATGGTTTTTCAACCAAGCAATGTATCCGTGCGTGCTCTTGCGAGTTGTGTATGGCAATTGCCTGGTATCAGCATGTCTATATAATGGGACCACGTGGGCCTCTCGCGCGAGCTTGTCGAAATACATGCACAACCTTTTTCCACCATCGTCGTCACCACTGCTGCTATCATCGCCGTGCCCGCTTTTGTCAACGTCACAATGATACCGCGCCCGCCCGAGACACCGACTCGCGTTGAATTGCCCGCGCGTGAGCGCGACTTGCGGTCAGTGCCATCGCGACCGCGTCGGCCGCGCCAACCTAGCAAGTTCGGCAAGGTAAAGACACCACAGATTGCACTACATAGCTCACACCCTACACAGTGCAACCCGTAGATGGCACCACATTGCGTACACCATCATGGCTTGTAATACACATTGCACCACGTAGAGTGCACCACTTGGTATGCTACAAACCACTGTTTGGGGTCCGCGCTGGCCAACATGCTGTTGAAATAATATGTTTTTTTCAGTGTGGCAGCTGCAGCGCGGTCTTCACTTTCGGATCGGCGCTTTGATCCTCCGTTCAGACCGGCAGTTTCGCTCCAGCGCGGGCTACTTTTCTGGATCCGGATCGTTCCTCATCGCTGTCGCCCCCTCTTTCCCCCCTCCACTTTCCCATGGTCTTCCTGTTCCTCCCCGCCCATTTCACCACAGCTCCTGTTGCTCCTGTTCGTCCTCGTTATCCTCCTCCCTCCGTGTCCTTTTCCTTCGGCCCATCTTCCTGACCCGTCACGTCCTCCTCAAATGCACGCAGTCCTTTTTGCTTACGGTCGCGCATAGCACGATGGGGATCCTTCTTGGAATTCCAGATCCGCTGTGACACGCGAAGGCGGACAGAAAAACAACCAGCGCATTGGAACGGAAGGGTGGGAAGGGCAGGAGGTCAGATATGGCGCGATTGTGCCTAGCTTGTCCTCCCCTCCTCTCTTTTCGCTTTCCCAAATCATAGAAAGACCCCCCGCCGTCCCCCCCCTTCTATTGCCCCTCATCCTACATTGTTTGCTTTTGGCCGCCTTCCTTGTCTTTTCCCGCCGACGAAGACCACGACGACGACGACGACCACGACGACGACGACGACGTTGACGACGACCACAACCACGACGACGACCACCACGACGACCACGACGACGACGATCGCGACGACGACGCCGACGACGACAACGATGTCCATCACCACGACCACGACCACGAACACAACGACCACGACGGTGGCGGTGGTGGCCGGCGACGATCTCCCCAGGACCGGCGCCACGACGTGCGAGAAGGGCACCGCCTGCGCGGTGCGCCTCCCCCTTCAACCCCACCCGTCTTTCCTCTTCTTCCCCCAGGGCAGAGTCAGGTTGGATGTGCCGTTGTGCCGAAGGAGCTTGAGTTGTCTGGCCGAGTTCTGTTGGGTGCGCTGTCTGGTCTGGCTAGTCAAAGAAGAGAAAACGACATAAGCATGAACGCTCGGAGCATTCCGCGGATTTCTCGGCTGTGCGTTGGGTCTCCATGGCGGCGCCACCGCCACCGCCGCTGGCGGGGGTCCAGCGCAGACCCAAGAAAGCCGGGCGAAATTCCGAAAGTTTTGTCATGTTCTCGTTTATTTCTCTGGCCAGGTTGGATGCACCGTCTGGCGGAGTTTCGGTCGGATGCACCGCCTGGCCGAGCTCATGTCCGATTCATTTGCTGTCGGAGCCTGAGCTGAGCGGCAGGCTCTAAGCTTGCTTTGGGGAGTTCTGCCAGGGTGCATCCCATGAGTTCCGCATTACCCCCCTCACTGCACGAGGCGCTCGTCTTGACCGGGTTTTCCGCCCCCCCGTCGAGGAAGGGCCCAGACACCTGGCAGGTCGAACAAACATCGAGGCACAGAATTGTCCGCGTCGTAAACATTTCACGTCGGGAGGGTTTTGTTGGCCGCTTCTGGCCTCCAGGGCCCTCGCCCAGTCTCGGCACCGTCAAACAACGATTCGGGATCATAGCCAGAGCCCAGTATCCCCAAGCAGCTATTTTTGAGCAAAGGTGGCTCATAAGAGATTTCGCGCGTACTCCTGCTCCTGATCCGCCTGCGCCTTCGGCGTCGTCGTGGAGTTGCTTTATCGTCGTCCACGTCATTATCCTTTCCGCCCTCGCCCTCCCCGTTTCCGCACACCTCCACTTTCTCTTCCTCCCCCCTTTCTCTCTTCTCCCGTAGCAATTGTGGATTCCCCAGGGGTCGAAGTGGAGACCTCTGCAGCCTGGCACTTATTCCGCCTTTCACTGAGGGGGTGGGCCCCCTCAAGATTTCGCTCTTGCTTTTTTGCAGGCACACTTCGCATACTGTTGGTGTTCCGTGCTAGCACGGGCGGCGCCAAAAGAGCTCCTGTTTCTTTCTGTCACGTTGGGCCGGGCTCGCAGTGGGCAGAGGCAGCAGTCAGGTGTCAAGAGGGAAATGAGGCGCGGTGGAAGTCCCAGTGGTTTCAGGCCCTGTCACCGTGACCGCAACGCATCCTCGCGCAGTCGCTGCCGCATTTCTTACAGCACCAGTCCGTTTCGTGCCCCTCGCATTCGACCCGTCGTGGTTGCAGTTCCTCTTCGAGGGTTCCCAGGACCAAGAGGGAATCGTTAAGCTCACCTTCGATGCAGTCGCCAGCTTGGGCGGCCAACCCCATCACCGAGACCAAGACGAACAACCATAATATCACGGACCTCGAGACCTCGGGCAATATTGGCATCGGCAACATGCGTGCCTCCCTCACTGTTCATGGATTCAGTGTGCACGTCCTGAACGCCAGGATAACCCAGATGGAATAAGCCAACTCTGATTCGTGAACTTGGCAGCTTCGACGCGAAGCTCCAAACCATCCAAAGTCAGCTCGATGACCCGAACACAAGGCCGCCTTCGTCAGCGTCACCATCTACAGCTCGCTCGAGTGCTGGGCCATTAGCTGCAGTCGATCGTTGTCCCATCGATCGTGATCCCGTCCCGCCTGTGAGGTTCGTTGGCGCATTCCCTTGGCCGGTATTCAAGAGGCTGCGCATGTTGCATGTCGATTGGCCCTAGAGCTCGCACAGCCACCTCCTGCACGACGCAGACCCATTATTTCACCGTGTCCGCCAAAGTTACGGAATAATGTCAAGCCCCAAGTTGCCGCCAAGATCTTTCAGTTTACGGCCAACCATAGTAGCATCACACCGGCTGGCCCGCGCGATGACATGACCTACCTTTTGAGGGTTCGCGTGGACCTATCCGTCGGCGTCACGGCTAAGAACCGCAGGATCAGCGACATCTCTGCGCCGTTGAGGCTGCTGCTCCGATATCAAGTTTGGAGCCGATGTGTTCAAACGACACCATTGTTACTATCTTCGTGCAGGGCGTTTGGACCCTTGTCGGCTCCATCGCGAATGCGAGGATGTGTGGTGCCACATGCGACCCTTTGCCCAACATCAGCTACGCCGATTGGTTTGGCATCTCGTGGGACCATCTCAACTCGATCGTCGGGCAGGCTGCCTCCCCATCTGGATATGTTTTCACCGGCACAATCGTCATCATCCTCCTTCTGAGGGTGATCACCCTGCGGAGTCGGACGCACTTTGTTGGGAAGAAGCTCGCGGGCGCGGTGAAGCCCTGGCAAGCAAATCGTTGAGCTTTCGCCTTGATGCAGCCGCGGCAGGGGATGCCGCTGCACCGCCTTTGCCTTTGGATATTTTGTTTTGCTTTTCCGGGGCGGGGGGGGTCGAGAGTTGCTGCAGTGCCGCTGCTCCCCCGCCCCTCGCCCCCGCCACTGCGCCGCCGCAGCGAAGTTGAGTTCGGTCAGATGCAATTGTCAAACAGCGCCTGGTTCAGTCTTCTCCGAGTAATCCGATCATAGAGACAACTGCGTTCGGCATGGCAAGCTGCCGTCTCGGTGTAGATACTTGTCCTGCATGGGTCACGCGGTGATGGAGTGGATTTAGAACAGTATAGGAGGGATTTCAGAACCCATCAGGTCCACGGCCCTTCTTGCGACGCGAGCTGGATCGGCGGCATTCTATTTCCCAGTTAGCGCACGCTGCTCGCCTGCGTCTCGCGCGCTGTTGAGCACGTCGCTGCGCTTGGGCGCATTATTTGCGTTTCCTTCTTCCCCGGACGTCAGGCTCTGCAGCTCGTCAACGTGCGCGCGTGCCCCGGTTGGAGCGAGGCGCGCGCTCGTCGTTCGTCGCATGTTCGGGCGGTCTCGCCGTTTCTTGTTGTTTCCCGTCTCTCCTGCGTTCGCATGCAGGGACGTGGCCCCCTCGCTCACGGGGGGGTCTCGCGCGCATCTGGACGCGGGCGCTGAAGGCTTGGCCGCGAACCTTCTTGCCAGTTCTTCAGCGGCAACGCTGCCAGCCCACCCTCGGGCCCCGCAGAAGGTTTCCACGTCGTCTCCAAGAGGCCGTTGAGAGACCCCCACGAGACATTCAAGATGCCGGACCTGGTGAACAGGGGGGGGGGCGGGGGGTCCACCCGCATGGCACCTCCCAACAGCTGTGTGAACGAATGGAAAGAATGTGCAAGGCGATGCTCAATCCTCCACAGCTGGGGGCATGTCCTCGACCCTTATCCCTTTGAGATCAGGGTCGAAACCGCGCTTCATCAATCGCCTGCGATCTGTATCACTGCACCCAGTAGGACCGGGATCGCACGCGCGACTGCGGCGACGCACCCCCCCCCCCCCCCGAGACAGATGCAGAGCGTTTGCCTGGGGCGCGCGACGAGCGGTGAATTATCAGCGCGCTGCGCGGCAAGGAGCCGATGGTCTAAATTTGATTTTTCCTGCGCAGCAGGAGGCGGCTCGCCGCGGCATCCACCAGGCAGGGGTCGCAACTCCGAGCGGTGACGACGAAGGCATCAGAGACGGCGCCAGACGCCGCGGCGCCACTCCAACTGGCGCCCCGACGAGAACTCAGGAGGATGCGGAGAGGGTTTCGGGGCGGCGCGCAGGGCGCGCAGAAGCAGCGACGCATCGCGCTGCTGCGCGAGCGATGCGATTTACTTGGGCCAAGTCCCCCCCCCACGTGATTGCGGACGGAAAAGCCGGCCCTGCCCTGCTGCTCTGTCGGCCGCGCCATTGCCGAGCATGCCGAGCCTAGCTTCGGCTGACAAATCTGGCGAATCGACCGCGCGCGCGCCGGCGCCACGTGAACCTCGCCGCAACGTGGAGGGGATGAAAATATAACGCTGCAGCAATTTCTCCCCATGCGAGAAACCCGCCGGCTCGGGGGCAACAAGGGCCCGGGCGACCCCGGGATGGCGCGCGTGGCCCGCCGCGGGGCGAGCCAGACGTTGGGCGGCGGCAGAGCATGCGCTCTGCTCTGCCGCCTGAGACGCCCGGTGGAACAGCCGCCTGGGAGCCCCCGAAATCGAGGCGACGACATCTCCGCTAGGGTCCGCAGAGACGGAATCCCAGCCCCCCGTAGACAGCCCCTCGATAATTTGCCCGCGCGCGGATCCATCCCAGAACGCGTGTTCCCCGGCGCCGAGCGGGCCGGGATAGGGCCCGGGATCGCCCGCAAAAAGGCGGGCGATCTGGCCCTCAGAGCACGGCCGCGGCAGCAAGCCCTTCGGGCGTAGGAAACATGCTCCTAGGGAGGATAAGCTCATGATTTGCATTGCCTTCTCGAGATCGAACGACGCGGCGCGCGTCTTCGGCGGCGCCGGCGGCGCGCGCGGAGGCGCGCTCGTCAACTGCGCGGGGGCGCCTCCCGCATGCGGCGGGGGGGGCCGTCGGGGGCGCCCTGGCGCAGCCGGCAACGGTCGCGCTGCAGCTCGCGCCCGCGCTCGACGGCGCGGCCCCCCAGCCCAGGGGGCGCGCGCAAATCTGCGCAGCTGAGGCCGCGACGTCGAAGCAAACCTCTCCGGCCCATGCGCGCCCCCGACCGCCCCCCGGCGAGCCCCGATCGCACCGTCGAACAGTAGGTCAGCAGCCAGCGCGGGAGAGCAGGGGCACCGGCGCGCCGAGGTTGGCGATGGGTGCGCCGCGCTTGCGCAGGCCGCCCAGTCCCGCGAAGGGAGAGACGCGCGGCCTCGGGGGGCCCCCTAGCTTGCCTCCAGGCGCCCTGGTGGGGGCCCTCAAGCACGACGCTCCAAAATTTACTCGAGACCCCGCTATACTGGATGTGCCCGGGCGACTTGGGGCCCCCAAGCTTCTGGACAATCGCAGGATATGGGGCGACGACAGCGCGCCAGGCATGGCCCCAATGGAGGACGAGGAGGGAGGTGAGGGGGCGTCGGCCAGAGGGGGGTTTGAGGATGGATGCGAGGGCTTGACGAGCCGTGGCCAGCTTGTAGTCCGGCGCGCCGTGCTCGTCGGCATCGCAGGCTAAACTTGCCGGGGGTCCAGCATTCGAGACGCGGCGCGCGCGTCTCCCCAACGCGCGATTGCAACTGCGGGTCCTGCTGGGCCCTCGTATAAGAAGCCGGCTCCTGTGAGTGTAGCTGTGACCCCATTATTTCCCCCTTTCCCGCGGCCTCGCCCGCGCCCGAGTGGAGCCCTCGGGCGCGCCGGCGCGCGGTCCTCGACGACGCCCGTCGCGAGCGCCGCGGGAAGGAGACGTGCGCGCAAAGAAGGCTTTGTCCAGAGAGATGGCACAGCCCGTATCTTCATTTGCGACGCGATGCTGCTGAGCGGCCGCATTGACCACGGCTCTGACAATGGAGCAGGGGCGAGACAGGGGACTGAGTGAAATACCCGCAGTCAGCGTTTCCGAGATCCAGACCCTCTTGCGCCCACAGCGAGGGTCGAGCCACGTAATGATGCAGGCCACTGCGCAGCTGACGGCTGGAGAGCAGCCTGCTAGCACACCGCGCACGGCATAGGAAAAGCTGCGGACCATGGGACCGAGCGCGGGGCAGCGCGGTCCCCCATGCACGTTGATGCAGACAAGCGCAATCTGCGGCGGAGAATTCAACGGCTTGCAGCTTTCCGCAAATCTGCCCGAGCAAGTAGCGTCGATCAGCTGGGCGAGGTCGCAGAGCAGGCTCCGCGACACTTGCGGATTGCAAACGTCATTCTCCGCGCGCAAGGCCTGCCTCCAGACGACGTCGCCGGCGCCTGCGAGCGTCGAGGCTGGGGGGTGGGAGCGGCGGGCGCTGGCCTCCCAATCTCGAAGGCGGGCCGCCGCGGCCGCCCCCAGATGCGATGCGATGCGATGCAACAAGAATGCCAATCGGCTGTCTCCCCGCTGATTTCTAAAGAGGGGCAACGCTCGAAACTTGAAAAGACTCGGGCATCAAGCCGGTGCTTGCCAGGACAGACCAGAGGGCCATGGGCCTGAAGAGAATTATCACTAAAGGAATTTCAGTGACACGTGTGAAACCCACCCACGCCCACGGCCGAGGTCATCTCATACGACCGAGACGTTTGTCGCGCGGAGTCGGGGGGGCCCGAGGGAGGGGCGTCGAGATGTCGAACAAACCCGAGGTGCCGAGGCGGGGGGCGGTCGGAAGCCTTCCGCAATCCCGAGAGCCCGGCGCATTCCGTTTGAGTTAGATTCGCATAGCATCCCAGAATTTCCCCCTTGGAAGAAACCATGTGATTGGGGCCCAACTGGTCCAACTGTGGGCGCGCCTGCCCGCCCCGTCGATGCCGTTGCGCAGCCGCACTTTCCAACTGGCAGTGGCCTCCGCTCGCGCCGCGGCAGACGTGCGCGCCCGGCACTTCGCTGAGCTCCTTTAGAATCTCACGGCCAGTGCCCCACTGGCAGTCCTGAGTGAAATTTCCCCGAGCAGATGGGCACTACGCACAACGCGAGCGTTGACGCGCTGGGCCCAGGGGCGAAGAGGCGAAGGCGATTGCGAAAGTTACGAGGGGGAGAGTCGAGGAGCCAGCGATCTCAACAGCAGCGGCCACTCGTGGCTTACGCGCGCAAGAAACGCAAGTCGCTTTCCAACCGTCGCAGGGCGTACAGGGTAGGCTGGCGAGGCTTGCGGCGTCTGTCTTGATCCAAGACCGACCTCCGAACGAGCGTCGGGGCATGCTCAGCACCGCCCAAAGTCTCGCTCCATCTGGCATCGCGCGGGAAGGGCCCGATGGGGGGGGGGGCGGGGATGGGGGCGGGCTAGGGGGGGGGGGGGGCTTGAGAGAGCTGAGCGCCTGAAGGTCGGCGAGCGATTGGCGTGGCCTGATTCGGAAGGGCCGACGTGGGCGCGCGCCCGCCGCAAGGGCGACCGAGGTGCAAGCTGCAAGCCATGCTTTTCTCGAGCCCAGGGCTACACGCCAACGTCATAGCATTCTGAGGGAACGCGAGGTTGGCCGAATGGCCTGCGGCAAAGTCACAGTTCCGAAAGTTCTTCGCGGGGGCATGTTAAAGTCCCCGTTCAGATTCGAGAGCCCTTCTCCGTCCTTGAGGCAGCCGGAGCAGCGAAGGATGGCAATTCCGCCAAGTACCTGGATCCAGCGCGCGGCAACGCGACCTGGCTAAAGATCTGGGGATTTAGTGACGTCGCAACAACCGTGCCAATCCCGGACCGACGTCGCCGCACCACCGGGCGCGCTCCTCTCGGGCGCGACCAGGGAGAAGCAAGTCGACGGCCAACCGCGGCGATGGGCCCAGGCCGAAGCTCCGCGATCGAAGCCTTGCTCGCCAGGTCATGCCCCCGCGGGAGGAAGATGCGATCGGGGGTCTGGGCTTGGCCGACGTCCGACTGGATGAGTTCGCGGCCTATAAAAGCGACATCCAAAATATCAGTGCCCGGGCGGGCCAGCGCACCGATGACACCGCTGAATTCACGGGGCGGGGCGCGGTGGGGGGGGGCATTCCAGAGGGGCGTCGCGCAAATATTGCCTTGGGCTGTCATCTACCAGTGCTGGGATGAGCCCGCTCGAGTGGACACACCTCTGAGAGTCGGTCTGCCAGGGGGGGGGGCAGCCTGGTACTTTTGCCGGTCAGCAGCCAGCGCGCGCTCGGCGCGCTCGCGAAGGTTGTCGGCAGCGGGCGCCCGAGGCCGAGGATCGCCATGGGGCGCTTCGACACCGCTGGCAGCCGCGATACCTTTGGAATATGGTGCATTTCTTCCTCCTGGGCCAGCGCATTTGCTTTCGCTCGCGTCGCCAACCTCTTCCTTCTTGTCGAAGAGACGGACCAGGCCTTCACGACGAGGTGTCTTGGCTTCATCGGATAGGCGGGCCTGGTGCTCGTATGCATTAGATACAAGTGACTGAACACCACCAAACAAATCCTTCTCCCTGTTCTGAAGTATCTGATTGTCGTCACCCGAAGAGTCGTATCCTGCGGACGGACTGCCAAGTGGTTCATCTCCTCCGACAGTGGAAATCTCGGACAAATTACCTTCAAGTAGGTCACGTAAGTAAGTATGTGTGGCCGTGTTCAGAGTCGGCGGGGGTTGACCGCGGCTTCTTCTGGAATGGAGTTGATCGATGAGGTCGGTGTGGACAGCGCCCTGGGCCTCCAGCTCCTGCTGGAGGGCGAAAGCTTCTGCGCGCTTTTTGTCCACCCACGTGCGAGCTTGCTCCCAGTCGCCCAGCGCCTTATCGAGGCGCCTCTCGATGATCTTGAGCCTCTGGTGGGCTTCGTTGGCCCAGCGTTGCGGCGGCCTCGGAGGCGCCAGCCTGTCTTTGGCGCGGACCTTTTCGAGTCGATTTCGGGCGCAGCATTGTAGGCGCCGTGGCTATGCTGGTCGCCGCGCTTGGTGGCGATGCCCATGAAATTTCAAAGTTTGCGGCAGAGTAGTCGCCACACTTGCCTTGCCCACGCCTGTGCCCTGTCTTGTGGCCACAGCGAGCTGTCCATCCCGAGGTGGAGCGGGGTCCTTGCCATGATGTCCTGCTCCAATGGGGTCGCTTTCAATGCTTGCGCACGGGTATGCCCTGGTTTTTCGTTTTGCAGCCGCAGCCAGGGCACATGCATGTCCAGCGTCCCACGCCAAGTGGTCCGTCCCTGCTGTAGCCAGGCACATGACCAGAAGGATGATCATCACCCGGTGGACCACTGAGGCATGTAGGGCGGCTGCGAGTACTGCTGGTGGTGCTGGCACGGCGAGGCCCTGGCAAAAGGGGGTCCCCATGACATGGGTTTCGCTGGGGCCATCGCGCCTCTTGGGAAGTCAGGAATGAAATCTTGGGGAGGCTCGTTGGCACCGTGTGCCGTTCTGAATAAGGTGCCAACAGGCACAGGCCGCCCTGTGCCAGCACGGCTAGGGGGAGCAGGGGAGGAGGAAGCGAGCGACGAGGAGGACAGCGGGAGCAGGGTATCAAGGGGGCACAGAGGGAACAAGGGAGGAGGAGGACGAGGACGAAAACAACGGAGGAACAAAGAGGGAACAGAGAGACGGGAAAGGGAACACCACGGAAGGAGCAAAGAAGGAACGAGAGAAGGACGCCGGCGAAGACCGACAGGGACGAGGGCAGGAGACGGCCGAGGCGGAACGAGCTCCGCGAAACCCACATGCGGGGTAGTTTCGCCCATGATGCGAGCGGAAAAAAGAAGATCCGTGGTCTAGCTGTGACTAGAAACGATGCATGCGCATAGCGCTTGCGTGGTTTGCAATTGGTTATACACACGGTCCTTTTTATATCCATCTCTCTCGCATGTTTCCATGTCGTGTTGCACATGCATATCGTGCATTTCCGTAGTATACATATATCCCGTTATCTCTATATTTTCTCTGTTGTACAGGATAGGTAAAGTGATGCGCAGACAAAAAGGGGCATCGCGTTGTTTGCAAGTATACGTACCATCTCTAATACCATTGCGGGGCTCTATCGTTTCTGTACTAGCGTAGTACATGGCCATGTGTGTCATAATGGTTTTTATCTCTGGTAGCTTAAACAACACTTTCTTTTTTCATGAATACGGCGGTTGTTAATCATCATATGCGCTATCACCGGTGATTGGATTCCTGGACCCGGGCTCCCCACTCTTCTCAAAATTCACACGCCCACCCCGCGCCAGATTGTAGTCAGTGGAGCCAGAAGGCCCTTTCCAGAGCTCCAGACAATTGTTCAGGCCGCCGAAGACCTCCAAGACGGCCCCCGCGGGCGCCAAGAGGCCGCCAAGAGGAACCCGCGTGGCCAGAGAGGGTCGTGGACGGCCCAACGCTGGCCAGAAGAGCCCGCAAGGACCGCGGCAGCGGCTCCAACGGGGCCCGCGAAAAGTCAGCGGCAATGCAGTGGATGCCCATGCCGAGAAACGCCCTGCTTGCCCCCAGGGTGCCCTGGGTTTCTCGGGTGTCGATGGTTTCTATGGAAAGCCCGCCCGCGCCCTGTCTCCCCAATTAGTGCTTCGCGCGCCCCGCCTAGCTCTTAACCGGAAGAGGCCCGCTCTCGACCCGCCGACCAAACAAACATGTTTTTTCAATGGAAAGCGTGACGTCCCCCCGCCATAAATCAATGGACGCCTTGGGGTCTTGGGATGAGGTTTCTTTTGGAAAGTTTCTTGTGGACTGGCCTCCACTGTGTCGGTAGATGGTCCAATGATTCGTTCAAGGGTCTTGGCTCCAAGAGGCTTCCAAGAAGAGGGCCCCAAGATGCCCAATTCGGCGAAGAGAACAAAAGGAACACAGTTTTTGAAGATCTCACATTTTCGCTTCGAATGGGCTTCTGAGGCATCTGGATGGCCGTCAAAGGCTACAAGACGGCCCCAACAGCGCTCTAGAGTCTCCCAAGACGGCCCCAGGGACCTCTCAGAGAACCCCCCTTGGCGGCTTCCGAAAGCGTTAGACGGGCCAAGAGCGCTCCAGAGGAACCCGAAGGAGTCCCAAGACGGTCGACTGGGGTCCTCGGGACCTCGCAAGATGGCCCCCAGACGGCCCAAGATGGCTTCAAGACGGCTCTCGAGGCCGCCAGGACGACGCCCCATTTTCGAGCGACATTGGCACCATTGACATCAGGCAGTTTGCGCCAGGATCACTGGTCAGGTCCCGCCAGCCTGACTGCTGCTCAGCACCTGCCCTTGGAGTAAAGGAGAGGCCCGCCCCATTCTCGAGTGACACTGGCAACACTGACGCGGACGAGCCTGTGCTCGCCCGAGAGTGCACGAGGCATCTCAGGCCCAGGCTCACTTGCCGAACGAGAGGTGGTGAGCCATGCTTCGCCCGCCACTTTCCCCGGATCGTCCCGCGCGGGACGGCATGTCTCCCGACCTGACCACACCCACTTCTGCGACCTCCGTGCTGCGGTCTTCGAGGTCGGCGAGGAACAAGATGCCGGGATCGAGGGCCGTCGCTGAGCTGTGCGAGGAGGACCTGCGCTTCGCCATCTACCAGGAAGTCGCCCGCGCGCTCTCGGACGCGTGCGCCGCCGAGAAGCAGGCAGCGGTCGCGCCGCACGCCGCCACGCCGCGTCGCGCGCGCTCGGTTGCGAAGCAGCCGTGCCCCTCGCGGCTTTCGGGCTACTGCCGCAGCAGTGCGCCTCCGAGGGAGGATGCTAATTTCGACCTCAATGCGACACCGTCGCCCCGTGGAGCTCGTCCGACGGCAGGAGTCGAAGCTGGAGAGGCCCCTTCTGCACCCGCCACAGCGGCCAAGCAGAAGCCACCGCACGAGGTCTTGGCTCTGATCCAGGGCGGGAGCGGCGAGGGGCCGGCCAGGAAACGGACCATGGAGTCGATCTTTCAGGCCGAGGAGGTCCCGCGATGGAGCGAGCAGGTCATGACCAGGGCGCCCTGGTGCTGCGAGAGCCTCCTGAGCCGCCTCCAGGACTTCGGCACGCGGCATCCCCGGACGCCAAGTGACGCCATATCAAAGTTTGCCGTGTCCTCCGCGTACTCAAAATTCATTGGCATCATGGTTGTCCTACACTGTGTCTTGATCACCATGGGGTTCAACAGCCAGCTGGGGGAGGTCGCGCGGCCTCTCTGGCTTATAGTGTTGGAGTACGTGCTCGCGTTCCTTTGGGTTGTGGACGTGTTCGTGACGATGTGGCACCAGCGGTTGGCTTTCTTCGATGGCGTGCATTGGATTCAGAATTGGCTCGACCTGTTCCTTGCACTTTCAGGCGTGTTGAGCCTATTGGAAGAAAGGTTTAGAGGTCCGCAAGGGTTTCGCATTCTCCGCGTCCTCAAGATCATCAAGGCTTTCAGCGCACTGAGGGCGTTGACACTGTTTAGTCCGCTGCGCTTGTTGTTTCTGTCGGTGGTCCGGATACAATCAACGCTGGTTGCATCATTTGCCATGGTGGGGCTCGTTGTGTATATGTCTGCGCTGATCATCACGAGCGGCGTCATCGGCTGCATCCAAACGGCAGGATGCGATTATGATGGGCTCCTGCAGTCCTTCGGCTCCGTCGAGCTTGCGTTCGTTAGCCTTCTCAGGACGTTGTTCGACGGGTGGGGAGACTACTACGATTCTCTCCAGCCAGCGGGGTGGTTTTACCAGGCGTGGCTGGTCATAATCGTCCTGTTCACAGATCTGGCGCTGATGAACATTATCCTCGGCTTCTGCGTGGACAAGGCCATTGAAGTGCTCGGGGGCGACCCTGAGGAGAAGGCGAGAAAGGCAGCCTCGCATGAGTCTGAGATCAGGTGCATCTTGAAGAGCACTATCCTGAGGCATTCCGGCGGGACGCTGACACTCGATCGAAAGTCTTGGAATCAGGCCCAGGACGATGTGGGGACCTTGCAGTACCTCAACATGAACGGTCTCCGGCCAAGAGATGCCGGACACCTATTCGACATTCTTGAGAGGGAGTCAAGCGATGGAAGCGTCAATGTCAACGATTTCGTGAGCGCGTGCGTGAACACCAAGGGAAGCCCCTCTTGCGTGGACTTTCTGGAGTTGCGTAATTGTCTTCTGGAGGAACTCAGAGTAATCCAAGAAGCGACCACTATCGTAGAGCCCTAGCTTTAAGTCGGACGCGTTCCTCTACAGGAGAAATATTCAAACATAGTAACAAAAATAGTCTTGGGATATTGTTCGACATGTTTGGTGTTTCTTGCTGACTACTTTTATTTTTCGTCCAACATCCGCCTGTAGGAGGAAATGCCCGACCTAACCCAAGCTGCCGCGATCTGTACAGGTCGGCGCATGCAGTGTGCGCCTGTGTGAGCATGTTGTCCGCCAAGGCTGGACCTCAACGCTGTTCTGCTAGACTTCGGCTGTGATTTGTTGTTTCATTTTGGCAGGGAGGTTCAGGAAAACAGGTAGAGCAACATGATGTACAAAACGAAAACAAATCGAAACACAACGTTTAGGTCCAGCCCTGTTGTCTGCTGCTAATCCTCCCAGTTTCTCAAAACTTGTTCATGCAGAACATTACAGCCCAGAGCTCGGGAGAGCGATGTCGTAGACATTCGCTTTCCGCCGTTCCTGTGCAGGTGCCGATTTTTGGGGCGCACGCAACTACAACACAGAGGGGTTTTCGAATGCAACGCACGTCTCGGCTCAAATTGTCGGCGAGTGTACCATAACGTTATGCACGTTCGCGGGGGCGCGTTGCTTGCAAAGCGTTTGACCGAGATCGGCCGTAGACATGTTAACTCTTGACGCTTCGCGTGTCCCCACCAGCCCATCCGCGAAGGATGCCCAGGGGAGTGGCCCTTCTCGGGGAGCGTGGCCTCATCGGTATACCGCGGAGAGTACCAGTAGGCCAGAGGCCCCTCGGATACCTCATTTGGAGTCTTTTGGGGTGTCTCTTGGGGGCCTCTTGGAGGCCTCCTCGGTCGTATTTGGGGCCCCTTGCAAGCTCTTGAGGGGGCTTCTAGCAGCGTCGTGGGCGTGCCTTGAGGGCTTCTTGCCGCCTCTTGAGGACCGCTTGGAGACCTCTTCGGGGTCTCTTGGGGGGGAGGGGGGAGGGGGCGACACTGCACACAGCACACAGCAGGCAATCTGCCAGCAACCCCGCCGCACTTTCAAACACAAATATTGCAGACTGGTTGCGGAGCGTCCGCGCATGATCCAAATGTTGCTGCAATATGCAGTTTGACATGTGTTTTTGGAAGGGTTGGTGTGTGGGGAGTCGTTGGCCCTGATTTGTCGCTGGTCCGGTGGGGGGAGGGATGTGCACTGATAAGCAGCAGTGACGATCCCCTCCCGTCAGGGGACGAAGGGGAAACATGGTAAAGGAGACGCTCTAAAATACCTCAGCCCAGATTGCCAGCGGGAATTTCTCTCTGGGGAGCCGATGGCCAGTCAATTTGACAAATTTGCTGGGTCCTCAGCCCCACACGGCGCCACGACGCCTCGGTCACACGTAGTCCCCCGATGATTTTGCTAATCGATATGTGTTTTGCCTTAGACACTCGGTAGCTTTCGGACGACGAGCAGCCATTACGCCCCCGTGCACTGGGAACGCGATTCGGCGCGCACTTCTGGAGTGCCCCTGGCAGTTTTCGCAACGCGGCGTTTTGATGAAGGAGGCTCTGTGAATTCTCGAGGCACCTATACTTCTGATGATTTGGTTTGTTTACATACGGGGTCCCCAGAAGTCCCGAGCCCTTTCCTATGGCCGGCTTTTCTTCCAGAGTCGTTTTCTGGCGGTCCCAAGGGTCGGTGATGGCTCCAGAGGCCAAAGACCACGAACCAAGCAAATAGTTGTGATACTTCAAGACGCTGGTGATCTAGGGAGGACAGGGGGGAGTGAGTGTGGCCCGCGCGTCCCTCGCTCCGCACCGCCTCATCTCCGCCCAGGTCAAGTCTCGCCCCAATCCCCGAGCTTCCCACTCAAAGATTAGGCCGTTTAGGGAAGAGGGGAAACTCAGGCGTGCATCCCCAGGGGGCTACTCGGACGCGCCCCATCGAGGCTGGGTGCCCTGCCATCGCAGATCCCCGATTTGGGCTTGCCCCCCGTACACGAGGCGGGGATTTTCCATAGCCATCGTTTGAGGGGATCCATCTTTGGGGACCCATTGCGGGCGGTGAATACGGATATGTTCGGACCTCCCGTGGCCAAAGTATGTCAATGTCCACCGCCCGCCCGAGGCGATGTCTTGATTGGTTCGACACGGGATCCACGGAAGTCCCGACCCCTCGCCACGGTGCGGGCTTCTCGCCCCGAGTCGTTCCGTTGGCGGTCCTGCGGCCCCGCGAGGGCCCCCGGAGGCCGAAAGCCACAAGACACGTGGCCCAGAGTGCGCCTCTCCGTGCTGTGCGCTGAGCTGCAGGTTGCCTGCCTATGCTGGAGTCTTGGCTGGCGGCACGTTGACCTTCGGCCGTCCGCCTCCCCTCCGTGTTTCCTCCGACCCCTCGCTCCAGAGCGTTTTCGCCGGAGCAACGTGTTCCCACCTCGGACGTTGGGCGATCGACGTTCGATCCACACCTCGGGATGCAACTCTTGGGAGGACCAATTCGGACTTGGCCCTGGTCCGAGTTCCGGCTTGATCCGGCTCACTCCCGCTTAATCGGGCTTAAGCCCGCTGAATCCCGCTTGATCCGCGGCCCAATCTGGCTTTTTGCCCCCCAGCGTGACTGACTTTTCCTTAATCCCTCCGACAAAGACCTCCCAGTAGATGCCTCCCAACATACCCCTGCTGCTGCCCCCCGCTCTTGGGCGCCGGGAGCAGCGAGCGTGGCCTCGGAGGCCAGAACTGATCTCCGTGTCCCTGCTCTGGCCCCTCGTGGGCGTCGGGGCGTGGGCAGGGGCATGGACGAAACGGCGATCGCCCAGACGTTGCCCTCACACGCTGGCCCGCCGCGCCGCCCCGCGCCGCGCGCGCGAGGCTGCCCCGGACGAGGGCGACGGCGCGCCGAACTACTACTGCACGGACCAGCAGAGCCTGTGGGGCCAGTGCGGCGGACACGGCTGGAGCGCTCCTCGGGGGGGATCGGGGGCGAAGCCAGAGGAGTAAAAGGCACGGTAGGTTCGTGTCGTGTCGACCAGCGGTGGCCCCGCCGCCGGCATTCAACGTTGAGCGCAGCGATGGTGAACGATCGGATGTTGCGGGAGTGGCCGATCGTTCAGGACTGAACGATCCCCGCGGTGTCAGGAACCAGCGCCTGGATCGACACGACGCCAGCCTGCCGTACCCATGCTGGGTACCTTTCCCTCGTGTGCCCCTTTTGGGGGCCTCCTGGGGTTAACGGGCGAAGAACGGTATAACATAATTATTTCCGCTGTCGCGGGCGCCTGTCCCAGGCCAGGGCGGCTGGAAAGTTCATACTCTCACGGTGGCACGTCGAGGTATAGACTTTCCAGCCGCCCTGGGGCAGCGCCCCTGGCGACGTACAAGTTGATGTTATACCGTTATTCGCCCGCTAATGGGTGGCCCTCGCTGCCACAGATGGATGCATCTGGTTTCCCCTGCGGAAGCCAAGGAGGAGGAGGATCAGAAAGACGGCATGAACATAGATTTTTGGAGCTCCGCGTGGATATCTTGGATCGGCCCTGGGCTCCCCTGAGGGGTCTTCAGGGCTGATCCAAGAGATCCGTGCGGAGCTCCAGACGTTTATGATTATGCCGTTGTTTAAAATTCGAGTAATGGTATTTACCCGGGCCAAGCCCCCCACTGCCTCCCCCTGGGGTAACGGCATCGATCGTACGTGGCGGGGCCTTGACCCCCCACATGCTGGTGGTGTTCGCGCGCATACTGTGGTTATCGCAGCGCACCGCTGCCCCGACGTGCCCCACCCCGCCCAAGCGTTACCATTACCCGCCCCCCCCCACCCCCTGGGTAACGACCGTTACGGGAAATAATAAGAGCAAACGCTCTCGAGGAGATTGCCCTCTCCTTCTTTCTCCTACTCCTCCTCGTTGTCTTTTTCCTCCTCCTCCTTCTCAGCGACGTGCTGTTCAAGCGAGCCCGCAGAGTGGGCCCTTTCCATGTCCGTGCTTCGGTGCTGATCGTTTGCGCGCCTTGTCTCCATCGTTTGCGTGTGGTCGTGGTCGTCGCGTGTTGCTCTGCTCGGGACCTTTCCCTTGCGCAGCGACCACCACTTGTCCTCCTCCCGCTCGTTCTCCTCCCTGATCTCCGCCCCACCACCTCCCTCTCGACAGGGCTCCGGGGGTGGAGGAGCTGCAAATGTCTCGAAGCAGTAGGGCCGTACATCCAGGAAGGAAGCATCGGCGAAGGCGTGCGTCGCTGGAGGTCCAAGGCAGACTCCTCGGTGCGGCGTGGGACCCCCGTGGGGCGGCGACTCGGGCGCCGCCCCCTTGTCGCGCTTCGCGCGCCAAGGGAGTCCAGCGACCTCTTGCTCCCAAGCCCTAAAGCCCCCTCCCAGAGAGGCTGCCCCGTGTAAAGCCCCGAGTTGGGCCTCGGAGTGCAGTGCAGCGAGAGCCTCACAGCATCGGGGATCCAGGTCGCCACGTTCCCCGTCGTTCGCGGTCGCAGCAGCGCAGGTGTATCGAATGGTACGCTTCGCCTGGTAATGTGTTCTCATTTCGCCCGGCTTCTGCGCGACCCTTGCGCGGGCTTTCTGCGACAGGGCCGACTTGGCGTTAAGCCGTGCTGGAGTTTCGTTGGCATGTGCACCATGCCAAGTTCGGGTGCGCGCGTTGGTGGCGCGCGTCATCCCCTGACCTCAGCACTCACTACACGGTACCGTCATCTCCATGGTCATATATTGGTCACAGTCCTCATCACCATCACCATCATCATCGTCATCATCGCCACCATTATATCGCTTTCGGACGTCAACAACACCACTTTCAATCAAGGCCAACATCAAATCCACAACATACGCAACAAAGGCCCACATCGTCCCAAACAGTGCCCAGGTGGAAGCGCGAAACTCACACATCGCGCGCGGAGCGTTTTGATAGGAACGCTTCAGCCGCGCAAGTTTCGAAATCTCGCGCCGGCGTCGCAAGAAACTATGGAAGTTCGCGTTGGCGCCGCTCGGTTCTTCAAAATCTCGCGCCACGCGATCCGGGGCTTACGGTGCAAGCCGCCTGTTGGAGCAGCCCGCCGTGGTCTCAGAACTCAGCGCACCTAGTCCCCTGTAATCTCGACTGAACTCCCTGGCGGTTCGGAGATCGTTGGTTTTATACCACGTCTTGCGATCGCGGGGAAAGGTGAACGGAGGGAAAGCATCAGAGCATGAGCGGGCGCTTCTGCTGGGAGTCCACTGGATTTGGCGGCGCGCAGTCAGGAGCACCGTGCGCCGCGGGCTTGGACTCCACATGAACGGCGGAAGAACACGGGGTTGATTGCGGGCACATTCGCGCGTAAGCTTCCCGCGCAAGGTGACGCGTGAGCGCCCTCTACTCCACGTGGTGTGCAGCGCTGGCTACCCGCGTAAGCCGCCGCTTATCGTCGCTCACATGTGTTTCGATATGGCTTGGCGTCTGCTCTCAATGACCTGACGTCGCGCGGCTTGGGCCGTGAAGGGGAACGCAGACTTCTGCCTTTGGGCGCTCCGCGCCCCAGGGGTGGGGTTTCGAGACGGCCCCGACTACTCGGGGGGCCCGTTGAGGCCCGTTGGGACTGTGCCTGCGGGGTCGGTCGAGCCCACTCGGGACTACCTGGGCGGGCTGCTTGTGCGCAACCCGGGGCTTCCTGGGTGACCACACCGTGTGGTGAGTCGGTGCGGATTCGGGGTGACCGTACAGTTTGGGAATTCGGGTCTTTCTCCGAGGAGACGTTTCGGGCGGCCGGGGCCTCTCAGGTTGCCAAGTCGTGCGGTAACGATTTGTTCGCTGCGGCCTCTGGGGGGTCCGAGGTCATTGCGCGGTCTGTCACCGCACCGTTTCGGGACCCCACGGACGATCAGGGAAGGGCACATCAAGGAGGATAGGGATGCCAAAGAGGAAGATGAGGAGGACATCAGGGAAGGGCACGATCAGGGAAGGGCACGATCAGGGGATGATGAGGAAGATAGGGCACGATCAGGGAAGGGCACATCAGGAGATGACAAAGAGGAAGATGAGGGGGACACGGAAGACGGGCAGGAGGATCGGAGGTTGGGAGGTGAGGTCGCAGCGAAACGGAAAGCCCCCCACCGGTAAATCGGTTTCGGTTTCGTGTCGCGCGGGCGGGCGAGGCGAAGCTGCGTGGGCGGGCGAGAGGAACGATCCCGCCCGGGATGGGGCGACACCGGGCTCAGTGGCTCTCCTCCTCCCGGTCTGCCGGCCGTGGCCCCGGGGTGTCCCGCAGGTATCCCGTGGTGCTCCGTGGTGTCCCGTGGCGCGGTGTCCCGTGGTGTCCCCTGGAGGAAGATCGCGTGATCGATAGTGAGATGGGTTGTGAGGTCGATGGAGAGAGATCGATAGTGAGATCGCTCGTGAGGTCGACGGTGAGATCGATGGTGAGATCGATGGTGAGATCGATAGTGAGGTCGATAGTGAGGTCGAGTGTGAGGTCGCGGGAGTAATGACACCGAACGATAGATTGGATAGCGAAATCGATAGTGAGATCGCTAGGTAGAGAGTGAGAACGATAGGTAGAGAGTGAGCTCGATAGATTGGTGGGTCGGTAAACTGAAAGTGAGGTCGATAGTGGTGTCGACTCCGAGATCGAGAGACAGTGATTCCAAAAGTTAATCGAAAGTGAGATACATTGAGATCGAGAGTGAGATCAACGGTAGTCGATAGATAGTGAGATCGATGGATAAGTAGTGGGATCGACCGATTTGGGGGCCGACACAAGCCGCCCGATATTCAGATTGCTAGTGAAATCGCTAGTGGCATATGTAGGGGGATCCATTGGTCGCCAGGTCGGTAGATCGTGACATCGAGTATGATATATCCATCGGTCGCCAGGTCAGTAGATCGGAAAGAGCGTGTTCTGCCGCTGCTGGCGGAAAACTGGGGGGGGTCACTACCGGTTCGAACCCCTCCCCCCCCCGCCTCCGGAAAACCGGGGGGGGGTCACTACCGGTTCAAACCTCTCCCCCCCCCCCCCAGTTCATCATGAAAAGGGGGGAGGGGTCACTACCGGTTCGAACCCCCCCCCCCCTCGAAGTCGAAAACCGGGGGGGGTCACTACCGGTTCGAACCCCCCCCCCCCCTCCTCCCCCTCGAAAACCGAGGGGGGGTGCGGACAGTGGTGGGGACGGTGGTGGTGGGGACAGTGGTGAGGGGACAGCGGGACAGTGGTGGGGACAGTGGGACAGTGGTGGGGACGGTAGTGGTGGGGACAATGGTGAGGACAATGGTGGGAACAGTGGGGACAGTGGGACAGTGGTGGGGACGGTGGTGGTGGGGACAGTGGTGTGGGGACAGTGGTAATGTGGTGGAAACAATAGGACAGTGGAGGGTACAGTGGTGCTGGGGACAGTGGTGAAGGTGGTGGCGAGAACGGCGGTGGGACAATGGGACAGAGGTACAGTGGGGACAGTGGTGGGGACAGTGGGACAGTGGTGGGAACAGTGGGACAGCTCAGTGGTTCGAACCGGTAGTGACCCCCCCCTCCGGTTTTCGAGGGGGGGGGGGGGTTCGAACCGGTAGTGACCCCCCCCGGTTTTCGAGTTCGAGGGGGGGGGGGGAGGGGTTAGGGGAGGGGGGGGTTGCCGGGGGAAGGGGGGGGGGGGACCCTGGGTTCCGGAGGAAAAGGGCGGCAATTTTCCACAGTAAAGCGGCGGTGGATCACGCTCTCTCGTAGATCGTGACATCGAGTATGATATGGGTCGTGCAACCTATTGATCGTAAGTTGTGCCACAAAGGTCACTCACCGCTGTGTGAAAATGCCTTGGACAATCTGGCGCTCCGCAGGGGTCGCGGGAAAATAAGTGCCACCCTCCAGCAATGGAGGAATCATTAATTTGCTTGCGGCCGTGTTGGTGACGCAATCACCGGTGTGAGTGCGCCATCGCGGGTGTGTCGTGCCCCTAGCCATGCTCTGGCATCCAAAGATGCTTGATGCATTGTTACTGTTACGCGATGCCCATCTTTGATGCCCCGCTCATCAGCAGCATCGCCGCCGCGCATCGCCGCTACCTCATGCAACGTCACTAGCATCGCCGCCGTGCATCACCATCACGCATTGTCACCAGCATCGTCGTCGCGCGTCGTCGCCAAGTTGTCATCACTAGCGTCGTCACCTTCACAGCCGCTGCAGTTGTCATCAGTTGCTCCCCACAACCTCCTTATCACCCGAAGGGTGGTTGCAGAGGTAATATTGTCAAGGATGAACGGTGATAATGATTATGGTGATGGTGGTAACGATGATGATGATGATGATGATGATGATGATGATGATGATGATGATGATGATGATGGTGGTGGTGGTGGTGATGATGGTGATGGTGATGGTGATGGTGATGGTGATGGTGATGGTGATGGTGGTGGTGATCATGATCATGATCATGATCATGATCATGATCATGATCATGGTGATGATGACGGTGATGATGATGGTGGTGATGGTTGTGCTGATACGGGATGTTATGATGATAGTCTTGTTGTAAGTTGATGGTCGTGATGATGAAGATGATGATGATGATGATGTTGATGATGATGATACTGATTATGCTGCTGATGACGATGATGGTGATGGTGATGATGATGCTGATGATGTTTATGATGGTGATGATGATGATGATGATGATGATGATTATGATGATTTTTTACTCGGCATCAGGACCAATCAAACTGGAGCCAGCTTGCAATCGTAGAAAGTTGATCCGCCGCAGAGTGCCAAAGAACTCGTGAGGCCCCGTTCGTTGGGCCGCTGTCGCGAGGGTGCTGGCACAGGGGGGCTGCGCTGCGCTGCCTCGTAACGGAAGACTTCTATGAGAAGAGAAACTGTGCCGCCTCATCTTCGGCGTCAAACTCAAAATGGGCCTGCGTGCTACCTGAGAGAGCCAGTGGCATGAAACTGGGCGAACTCGGCTGGTCGGGCGCACTCGATGGCACTGGGAGGGTTTCAACTGGCGCTGGCGAAGAAACAGGCACGGGTGCTGGCGAAGCGTCAGTGGCAAGCGGGCGTTGAAATAGCACAGAGGCTGAAAGTGGCGCAACCTGCGCTGGCAGGCTGGGCGACACAAGCACTGGCTGGGCTGAACTCGCCATGGGCACTGAAACGGGCGTGCCTTGAGATGGCGCTGGCGTATCTAAAGAAACTGGTGGCGTGAGGGGAGCGGCACGCATATGGTGGACTGTCACACCGCTCCTGGACGCAGGCAGGGATTCACCTCTGACGAAACGAATTGCTACTGCTCGAGAGTCTCCAGCCAATGAGCCACTTCTTCCTCGAGCCATCCTGCCGGCGCCACTCCGCGGTGATGCTGAGCCGATCCCTCTGAAGCCAGCGCCTTCTGAATGATGAGGCGCCCCTCCCAGGTTGGGGCCCCGATGATGAGCTTCATTTTGTCCGTGTCGAAACAACTCTCGAGCCGTATGAAGCTGATGGCGGTCTGCAAATCGTCCTTGGAGATTTCCACCTCCGCATCTGGGTCCATCGGCTGTACTTTCTCGAGGTACGTGGCGATCTCTGCCTTGAGCGAGCCCCCGATGTCGCATTTCTGGAGGCTCTCGAGGGCTGCGAGGCCCAACGCTGGAGCGGGAGAGCCGATCTCCTTGAGCCTGGCCTTGTCGGCGGCTTCTCCGCTCCTGCGAAGCTGATCGAGGAGCTGCTTGTAGCCCTCGAGCTCGTTCGTGATCCCGTCGATGACGGGGTGCTTGCTGCTCATCGTGTACGTGTCGATGCCGATGCTGCTGTTGAGTCTGGTCTTGTGGGTGGTCTGGAGCAGCAGCTTCAACGTGGATCGCAAGAGACTCAGAAGGTTCTTGTCCTTGCTGCTCCAGACCTTGTCGTTGTGCGCGCCGCGCCTGGCCCTGCGGCCGCCCCTGCGCTTCCTGCGCAGGCCCTGCGCGCCCGCGGCTGCGGCCTCGCCCGCGAGCTGCTCGTCCTCGTCCGCGGCCACTGGGGGGCGCGGGGACTTCGAGCGTGATGATGATGATGATGATGATGATGATGATGATGATGATGATGATGATGATTATTCTGGTGATGGTGATGGCGATGGCGATGGCGATGGTGATGGTGATGGTGATGGTGATGGTGATGTGGTGGTGGTGATGAGGAGGAGGTCGGTAAAGAAGAGTCGGGGGAAGGGGTTGGGGGAGAGCACGAAGCGGGGTACGGCAGGACGAGAAGGAAGGACAGGCGGGGGTATCTCGTGACATCGGCGCTGATGCTACGATTTGGGCGACGCGGAGTCCCAGCCGCAGCTGCACGGAACCCCATCTGAGCCTTTCGGTATCATGTCTCATGCTCTCGCAAGTTTCCGTGTTGTCCGTGATTTGGGGTGATTTTGGTATCGGGTGGTTCCAGAGCAGGTCGGGCCCCGTTTATTATCCACGCCATTTTGTTTGGAGCCGTGTAATCCGACGTTTTCTAAGGGGTGCAGCAGCAGTATGCCATCCTTTGTCCCCTCCTGTTTAATTCGGCAGAAACGTATCGTCACTCCGACGGAGCCACGCGCGTGCAATTCGAAATTGTATTCAGGTCTCCCTGTGGGGTTGTGGTACCCTGCACCAGGCGGAGGAGGAGGAGGAGGAGGAGGAGGAGGAGGAGGTGGTGGAGACGGAGAAGAGGGAGAAGGAGGAGAATGAGGAGCAGGAGGAGGAGGATCATGATGGGGAGGAGGCGCAACTTCTACACTCGTACCCCAGTGGTGGTTTGGGCTAGCCCAGCGAGGCACCAGTTTGGATACGGGAGGGCCCATCGGTTCAGGCCCCAGTTTCAAGATATGAATTTGCTTTTCCCTCACATCTCACAAGGCTTCGCTCGAGGGTTCTGATAGCTGTTAAAGAAGACCGCAGAAGAGTCGCATGGGGGGGACGCGGAACCCCAGACCGCCCGGTCGAGGTCGCCCGGTCTGGCAGCCGTTTTCTTTGACTTCTCCTCACAGTTGTATTCCGGAGTCGTGCTCTCGCCCCAATGCCGGCCACATTGTTGGTCCAGTTGGCCATGCTGCCCCATATAAGAACACACTGTATATATATATATATATGTATATATATATGTATATATATATATATATAAAACATCGGAAGTGTACATGGCCGTGTTCTCACGAGTCTTTTGCTGGGATCTTCTTGCGGCGAGGAGGCATCGTCGAGGCCGGGCGGCCCGCGCCCCGCTCCCCGCGCAGGACCGGGCCGACGAAGTGCGGCGGCAGCGGCGCCTGCCTCTTCACCAACCCGTGGCTGTCCAGGCGGGCGCTCGGGGCGGGGCGGCGAGGGCCGCCCGGTGGTGGCGCTGGGCTGCACCAGCGGGAGGGTCAGTCGGCGGCGAGCGAGGGAGGTGGTCAGAGCCCCGAATCATCAGGGGTAACTCGGGTGAGGGCTAACTCGGGTTCGTTTTTCGGGAAGCCGAACCCGAGTTACCCCGGACCCGAGATACCCCGGATAACTCGGGCGTCCAGAGCCCCGAATCATCAGGGGTAACTCGGGTCAGGGGCAACTCGGGTTTCTTTTTCGGGAATCCAAACCCGAGTTACCCCGGACCCGAGTTACCCCGGATAACTCGGGCGCCCAAGGTGGGGAGGTGAGGAGGAGAAGGCCTTCTCAGAAGGCTCGGAAGTCCCACGGCCGTCCGAGAGGTGTTCGAAGCCTTCCCCGAAGGCGCAGGGAGCTGCTTCAGAGGGCGCGAGGGCTTCTGAGGAGGCACGCCGCCTTCTGAGGAGGCCTTCTCCTTCTCACTTCCCCCCCTCGCTCGCCGCCGAGTCGGGGGCAGTGTGGCAACGTCAGGGGGGGTCTTCGGATGGAGCTGTGACTGAGGCAATGGCCAGGCGTCCCACCAAACAATGTTCGAAGAACCTGTTGTGGTTTGCACGAAAGGTTCTGAAAACATTGCTGGCTGCGACCGTCTTCTTTCAGCACATCGGCTGTATAATGTTCTAAAAACATTGCCTTTGTTCTGAGAGCACTACTTCTTAACAAGAACATGTCGTGATAGGCCTATAGGAATGCCGGGACGGTCGGTCCCTGCTCGAACGACAAGGATACATCGCCGTAGGGGAAAGGGTCCTGAGGGAACCGGCTTCTGAGGTTTTTCGCCGTCTTTGGGCCTTCGGGGCTCTCCAAGTGCCCCGGGGACTGCCAGAAAACGGCTCAGGGTGAAGATCTCGTTCGTCCTGGGGAAGGCCCAAAGATCCAGGACCCGTTCCCCTCAAGAGCCGTTTCCCCCGATGCTAAGATAGGACGAAGATATGAGCTCGTTCCAGGGCGTTCCAGAGATCGCTCAGAGCGTTCCAGAACGCTCTGAGAAGGCCGCGGCCGCGGAGACATCCGCCAGAGCCGCCGGATCTCAGAGATGCTCGATGTGTCCTCACCCGATTGTATATTCGTCCTGGCTTCGTCTTAGCATTTACTAGCAAATCATGGGGCCTCGTGAACCCTCGCATGTCCTCTTTCCTCGCGTGGCCTGCGTTACTTAGCGCTTGGTAATCGAACATATCGCGCCGATTCTGCGCCGATCAGCGCGGATGAGCGTAGGCGTGGCGTCGGCCCGTCTGAGCCAACAAGACGATATGGGAGGCCCCCTTGACTGCCGCAGAGGGGGGTAATTATGGGCTCAGCGGGGGCGGGCTCGAGGAGGACGAGGCCTTCGGGGCGCTTGCTATGATTTTCGACGAACCGTACCAACGCATGCATCGACATGGTTTGCCCAGGGATCTTCTTGCAGCTGCCCGTTTTGGGGTCTCGGGACCTGCAGATCTGCGACTGGGCTGTTCCGCAGTGGAGGTGCCCTGGGCCTCGAGGTCCGGGGCTTCCTGCAGCTCATCTCCGGCCTGGTTCTCGAGCCTCGGCGGGCTCTCCAGCAGCTCCGCCTCGGCGACGGGCGCTCGGGAGGGCCCAGGCTGTCCCGAGGCACGGCCACCGGAGGCCGGAGCTATGATCCGAAGGCTATAGGCTTAAGTCGGGCACGTCCCCCTCTACAGGAGTTGGGGAGGATTTTCGACCACTTCTGACTATTTTTGCATCTGTTTTGACTGTTGCCCAAAATGCGTTCGAAGTCCGCCTGTATCGGGGGCGGAAAAGAAGGGGGTGATGACTAGGGGGGGTGGATAACATGGCGGGGGCCATGATATTCCCCAGATTTCATGGCGCCTCTTCTTATTTCATTACGTCCCTGGCCTCCCCGCTGGGCCGCGCACATGCCGCCGGTCATGATTTGCACCCCCCCCTCTTGGACACCCCCCTCTTGGCCGCTCCCGACTGTAGGGGGACATGCCCGACCTAAGACTAGGCGTCGAGGATCATCGGGGGGGACGGGCTCAGGGGGGCATGCGCCGGCCCCCCAGTCGCCCACGGATCGCCGAGGAGGGTAGCCCCGGAGTCGTGAAGGGATCTCCCGCCCCGTCTCTTATCGTGCGGGGAACTTACCTATCCCTATGTTTGACATCACCGCACCTCGATGCCGATCTCAAGGGTTCCCTCAGTTCCTGAGGGCATATCCCTAAGACTGTCCTCGCTTTTTGCTCGCCCCCCTTAGGGATAGGGATAAGTTCGAGGCTGGTTAGGCACGGCGCTCCTGGCGGCGAGAGGTCGATCCTTCTTCCCCTTGTGGTAATTAGTGGCGCAGCCAGAAGGCATCGCTCCCGCATCCGCAACGCACGCAGCGGGCGCACGGGAACGGAAGGGGGGGAGGGGGGGTCGCCCGTCCAGGCGAAGGCTCACCAGGTGTCTCATGTTTGTGGTGTCGTGTTCGCGATAGTCCCCCCTTGGGATTCCTACGGTTTCCCCCTCGGCTTCCTCCGGTTTTCTCCTGGGTGTCTTGTGGTTTCTTTATGCCTCCCTTGGGGGTCCTTGGGTTCTCTATTGTTTTACTTTGGTTTCTCTTGGTTTTCTTTGTACGTTCCTATTTGAATTTCACCAGTTCACCTTGGCGTCGCGTGGATTTCCTATTTTCGTTCTTCAGCTCTCGATGATCACCCATGAGTTTTCAATAGTTCCCCGAGGGCTGCCAAGACTTGTCCTCAAGTTTCTTAAGGCGACTGAGGTGTTTTTTCATGGTCCTAAGTTTTCCCATCGTTCTTTCTTATGTGTCCGATGGTTTTTCTTACGTGCCCTAAGGTTTCCCTTAGGTGTTTATTTGGTGTTCCTGATGTGCGACTCCGGTAATGACTTCGAAAGGAGCTTGGCAGGTGCTCTGGGCCCTTCGCAGCAAGCTCCACGCAGTTCTCGAAGCCTTTCGAAGGAGCCTTGAAACGGCTCTCGCAGCCTTCGATGTGGCAGTTTCCACGCCCTTGCAAGTCTGGGCGCACAGGTTTCCACGCCCTTGCAAACAGGTAGTGCGGGCCGTTTACATATAGCTAAGGGCCGTTGCACGGCCGTAATCCGAGCGTTGACCAGAGCTCTAGCGCTTGAAACACGGCTAGTGGGGTTCGGAATTCTGATCCTATTTTCTGTGCGGGACCCGCCGGTCCAGTTTCTGGGAGTGGCGATGCGTCCTGGCTTGTCTTCAAGTTCACCAAAGGATAATCTACTAACCTTTTGTGGTTTGCACGAGATGTTCTTCGAACATTTCTGGCTGAGACCGTCTTGCTCAACACACCGGCTTTCATGTTCTCAGAACAGGGCTAGCTGTTGTTGTTGAACATTATTTATTCTAAAGAATAATTATTGTTGGGCCCCCTGGTGCGCGCCCCCCCTGCGCCGCCTAGGCCGCAGCTACATTTTCATCATTTTCGTGAGGAAGCCTCAGAAAAGAGGGTGTGTACAGGATCCGGTTGTTTTGTTGTAATCCGCTTTCCCTTGCAAAAAACAATAGAAAATGACATTTCTTGTTCTAATATAATCAAATTTCAAGAATCCCTTGCAAAAAATAAGGTAAAGTGGACATTCGCGCGCGCAAGACGAAATCCTTCCAAAACCTTAGTGTTCGCAGCGATTTTAACATAAAAACATCAAAAAACCAATGGTTTTTCAACAAAAAATTGTCAAAATCTCATCCCGCGCGCTCTTGCGGATTCGTAGGAAACCCAACACTTTTTAAACATTTCTGTCAAACGGGCTTTTGCGAGCAACTTTTTCGAACTTCTGCGACAACGGTTGCGCACCTGCCAGGGCCATCATCCCTGTCAAATAATACCATGCGGGACACATTCGTTTTTTCTTCGCGCGCGCACGCCGAAATCTCCAAAAACCATTGGGCTTCTTAAGAATTTTAGCACCGCGCATCATAAAATCACACGAATCGCACCGTAGGTCCTCGAAAAACACCTGCACGACTTTTCAAAATTTCTACCCGCGCGCGCTGTCCGAATCCTAAAAAAACCAATGGTTTTCCAACATTTATGTTACATGAGCTCGCGCGAGCTACTTTCGCACGCTCTTGCAACGGGGTTCGCGCGCCTGCCAGGGGCCACAATCCCTTGCGGTTGCGCCATAGGTTGCGCCCTCGGCCGCCGAGAATAAAACGTCCCCCTATTGGTTGCGCCATAGGTTGCGCCCTCGGCCGCCGAGAATAAAACGTCCCCCTACTGGTTGCGCCATAGGTTGCCCCAGGAGGCCTTCAAGAGGCCCCAAGAGCCCGCCGTGAGGACCCAATAAGCCCCCAAGAGGCCCCAAGATGCTTCCAAGAAGCCCCCCAAAGCCCCTCCTTCCGTTCTCTCTTCTCTCCTTTCCTCCTTGTCCTGCTCCTCCTCCTCCTCCTCCTCCGGCGGGGGGCGTGAGGATCCGGCATCGCTCACAACCATCGGGACAACCATCGGGACAACCATCGGAACAACCATCGGGACAACCATCGGGACAATCATCGGGACAGTCATCGGGACAACGATCGGGACAAGCACAACCATCAGGACAACCATCGGGACAATCATCGGGACAACGATCGGGACAACCACAACCATCAGGACAACCATCGGGACAACCATCGAGACAACCATCGGGACAACCATATCCTCTCTCTCTTGTGTATTCCCACATCCCTCAGGAATTTCCCCTAAAGATGTGATCAACTATCTTGTGAGTACGTATCATGTGTATCATGTGTATCATGTACCATATGCATCATATGCAACAGATGTTCTGTGGAAGGCTTAACAACTTCTGTGGGTTAACAAGGCTTAACAACTTCTGTGGGTGTACGAACGTAGGCTTAACAACTTCTGTGGGTGTGTACTCCACGCCAGTGTAGTAGCCACGGTCGTCCGCAGGCCACGAAGTGAAGTGTCCGAACGTCATAGGGCGGGAAGCTGGGTGTGGGTGGTGGCGAAGAGTCGTGTGGATATTTGGTAGAGCTTGCACTGCCCCCCCACAAAGTGGGGGTATTGGCTGGCGTCGCATGAAAACCCTGGCACTGGTGAGAACACTGAGCGTTCGGGTAAAGTGATTGTTGTTGTTGTTGTTGTTGTTGTTGTTGTTGTTGTTGTTGTTGGAACACTCTTCTGCTCTGAGAACTTTCTGGGGAAGGCCTGGAGGAATGCCGGGACCGTCGCTCGTGCCGCGGGCCTCGTGCCACCTGCTCCCGCAGATCTCGCGCCCTTTGGCGCAGCGGGCCCGGCGTGCTCTGCCGCCGTGGGCCCGGGCGCCCTCTGCCGCCGCGGGCCCCGTCGGCCCTCCGCGCCGCAGGCGCCCCCCTGGCGCGGGGGGCCCGCGGAGGCCGAGGGCCGCGGCGTGCGCCGCTGCCCGCGCCGACCTTGCGGCCCGCCGCCCGTCCCTCGGCAGCCCAACAGCAATCGAGGGCGGGTGTTCTCCCTCGGCCGCTCCGACAAGGAGGGGGAACTTTGGGATATATACTCCAGGGGGGGCCATTCGGAAGCACCCGCATCGAGGACGGGCGCCCCCCCCATCGTATGTCTCCCAGGGCTGGGTCCCCATCTCGAAGACCCCGCGAAGCCTGGGGTAGTGGTCAACATGTCCCCTGTCAAAGAAGATATGTGGTCCGCCCAGCCCTTTCCGAGCTGGACCAGGTCGCGCTTCAGCGGGAGACTGTCAATGCCTTCCTTGTGTGTCGCTTGCCATCCTCGGCCTGGCATATTGGGCTGCCTGGGCTGCGGTGGGACATGCTGGACCTTGCCTGCCTCGTGGCTCCATTTCCGCTTGCGGGCTGTCGTATGTAGTAGTATGCATGTCGGGCTGGTTGCCGCTCCAGATCTTTGGTAGCCCCAGTTTGCATTTCCCTTTTTCCCCCCTTGCGGCGGTTGTGGGGCGCTCGACGTGGACGTTTGCCACGCCCTTTTTGTCTGCCCCGCGCGGCTGCTCTTCGGGCTTCCCTGTGGTCCCGGTTTCATCTGCCTCCCTTGTCTGCATCGGCTGCATGCAGCTGGTTTCCGCCCCGCCGCTGGGCCCATTCCTCGATACGTGGCCGCTCGACCCAAGCTGCATCCTGGCACCCCTGGCGCCAGGAGGCGCCAGGGGTGCCAGGATGCAGCTTGGGTCGAGTCTGGTAGGGAAGCGAAGCACAGCTCCGTGAGCTGTGCTGCGCTTCCCTACCAGAGCTCGACCCAAGCGGTGTTCTAGCGGTCTCGTGGACCGTTTTCGCTTGATCCCGTTCTGCAGAGGAGGCGGATCGAAGGCAGAACGAGCGAAAACGAAGACAACACGAGAACGGACAAAAAAAAAATTGTTTTAGGCCGAGCCTTGAAGTGTTCCCTATACCCTTTGCCTGTTCTGCCCTGCCGTCCCCGCCGATCTCCGTGCGCCCAAGCTTCAGCACGCCTGGGCCTCCTTGAAGTGTTCCCCACCCTTGGCCTGTCCTGCCCTGCCGTCCCTGCCGATCTCCGTGCGCCCAAGCTCCAGTGCGCCCGGGCCTCCTTGGCTCCTCCTCCGTCGCCGCAGCCCCGGCCGCCCGTGGAGCGCCGCGGGCACCTTGCCCGCATTTGCTGCCACCGCGGTGCGCCCCGCGGGCCCAGCTCGGGCCAGAGCCGGAGGGCCGCGGGCGGCTCTGGGCTGGGGGACGCGGGGGCAGGGGGGGGGGCTTGGGCCTCGCTCGGGCGTGTGCATTTCTTCCTCGGCGAGGACCATCGAGGGCCCAGCTCGGGCCAGGTCCGGAGGCTCGCGGGCGGCTCTGGGCTGGGGGGCGCGGGCAGGGAGGGGGGCTTGGGCCTCGCTCGGCCGTGGGCATGTTTTTCCTCGGCGAGAGCCATCGAGGACCGTCCTGGACCATCGAGCAAAAAAAACACAGGCGAAACCGAGAAATGCACGGGAAAGGGACGGCCGAGCGACGGCGAGGGGGGGGGGGGCAGCAATCGTCGGCACCGTCGTCCCCCCCCCCCTCGTACTGCAGGCCTGTATCGCTGAGCTGTCGGCGATGCACCGCCGATTCCAGCTCGACGCCCCCCCACCCCCAGCCACTGAGCGCCCCCCCCCTTTGGCGTTGCCTCTTGTCCTGGAGGTCATGGTTGGAGCGTTGTTTTTGCACCGCTTCTCTGGGAAGCCGTTGGGGAGGGGGAGGGGGAGGGGTTCGGGCGGCCGAGGCCCCAAGTCCCGCCTCTGCAGGGGTGCCTTTCCCTCCCATGGCAAACGATAGGAGCGCGAGGGCGGCGACGAGGGCGACCAGGGGAACGGGTGGTAGGACGTGGCGGAGGCTGGTGGGGTTGAGGAACGGCGGATCACGAGGGGTGATCGTGGGGGGAGCACGGGCAGGAAGGATGGTCGAGGAGAAGGGAGGATGAGGCGGAGGAGGATGGATACGAGGCAGATGAATGAGGGGCTGGGCGGAGGAGCTCGAGAGGGCTCGACGTGGTTGACAGGGCCGCCCTCCTCATTCGTTCTCTTCCCTCCCTCTTCTCTTTACCTCCGCAGTTCCTCTTCCACCTTCCCTCCCTCTCTCCGCCCTCCGCTTCCTCCGCAGATGGGGCGGTGCCCCCCCCCGCCCACATGCTGGGCAGCAGCAGTGTTCGTGGTGCACGTCAGCCTCCACGTAGTGTCCCTTTCGGGTCATGCGGTCATTTGTCCTCTGACATTTTTTGAGGCGTTGCCGTTTGTGCGTGTGTGTGTGTGTGTGTCTGTTGTGCTGTTTTCCCTCTCTCTCTGTCGGTATTGTGTTGTTTCTCTCTGTCTCTCTTTCTCTGTTTTTCCCTCGTTCTATGAATGGTGTTCTATACTTTCTATGCTTTGTGTATACATCCGCATTCATAGATCTATAGAGATATGTTGATACATCGGTGTTCGATATGTCAATGTGCGTATCGCCCGTTGGGAGGCTCTTCTCGAGGCTGTGTACGGGAGTTTTACCGTTTCTGGGCCGAACTTGCCCCAGGTGCCCTTTACCCGCCGGGCTTTGAAAGCAGGTGCTTGTGGAAGCACGAGTCCCGATCTATTTTGGGCGCCCTCCTGCTTCAGGAGTGGAGGGGCGCTCCCTCTCTTCCCTCCTCGTCCGGGGGCGGGCGGAAGCCCGATCTGCTTCCGACGCCTCCCTGCCTCATGCTTTCTAGCTGCGTCTCCCGACCGACGGGTCGTCGAGCCCGGTGGCCCCCCCTGACCCGTCTCACCCAGACCTCGCCCGGGAGCTGCCTCCGCCACTCTCGCCCCGGAGCCCGCCCCCGCCCGTGCCAGGTGCCTGCCGCGCCCCCTGCCGCAGGAGGGGGCCGCGGGGGGGGGGGGAGGGGGAGGGGAGGGTCGACCTCTCGCCGAAGGGGCCCGTGGTGCGGCCCCAGAAGGGGTCCCCCGATCGCCGCACGGAGTTGCGGTGGTAGCGTCCTGCGCCCTTCCGATTTTTTTGTTGATGGATTCTTTTGCCGATCGGCGCGGGCCCTCGCACCACCCACCCCCCTACCCCCCCCCTCCGCCGGAGTAGGTCTTGGCTGTTTTTGGCGCCTGCTTCAGGCCGGTGGAGTCCCTACCCCATAGGACGCACGGTTGCAAACAGCCGCACTAAGCAGAGGTCCGGAGCCACCCCCTCCCCCTCCCCCCCCTTTCCGCCCATATCGAAACGCCGAATAAGAAAACGCTCACCTTGTGTTTGGTTTCCCCGTGGCCCCCGACAAGCCGCGCACCAACGGTCACTCGTATAATTACCCGTGGTCGCTCTCACGTGCAGTGGCGAGGGCCACCGCTCCTCCACCGCCCAGCCGCCTCACTCCCGGGCGGGAGGCGGCGGGGCGGGAGGCGTGCCCTCGTCCCGTCTTCTGCCCTGGCCAGCAGGGGAGAGACCCGGCCGGGCAGGCCTCGGTCGGCCGGGCCGAGTTCAGCTCGGCCAGAATCAGCCTGCCCAGTTCGGCTTGGCCGGGGTCCTCTTTGCCGAGTTCGGCTGCTGCCCACCACCGCCCCACGGGGTGCCAGTAGCGATCGTGCGCAGGGGGCTGGCTTGGACCCCCCCCCACACACGCCGGTGCCCCCGCGCGCACAGTGGCGATCCCAGACATGATAGAGCACTGAAAAAATCAGAACGGCCGATTTGTTATGATGTTTTGTGATTGTTCTGATTTTGGTTGATGTTGGGAACTTGTGATGATTTTGTGCTTAGGACCAGGTGAGTATAGGTTGTTAGTTAATGTTGTACGGTCGATGGGCATGCTGGCAACTATATGTTGCTTGCTTAAGCATATGGCGCGGCGCTGCCGATCAAGGTGGGCTGACGACCAGGCGATATATAATCGCGGTCAAGATGAAGTTGATGGTGGAAAAAAGGAGGAGGACGAGGCTAGGAGGAGGGGGGGATCAGGGGAGAAGGAGGATGGGGGGGAGGAGGAGGAGGAGGAGGGGGAGGAGGAGGAGGAGGAGGAGGAGGGAGGAGGGAGGAGGAGGAGAGGATCCTCGAGGAGGAGGGAGAGGATGAGGAGAGAGGAGGAGGAGGAGTCGCTCGTCGTCGTCTTCGTCCTCGCCGTCTTCGTTTTCGTCCTCGTCGTCGTCGCCCTGCTCCTCCTCCAGTGGCCGAGAGAGGCAGGGAGGGCCGCGCGGCGGCTCCTGACGTCGGCGCACGGAGCCTTCCTCGACTCTGCGGTCAGGTCCCAAGGAGAGGAGGAGGCCTCGAGGAGGAGGAGGAGGAGGAGGAGGAGGAGGAGGAGAGGAGGAGGAGGAGGAGAGAGGAGGAGGAGGAGAGGAGGGGGAGGAGGAGGAGGAGAGAAGGAGGAGGAGGAGGAGAGAAGGAGGAGGAAAGAGGGTGAGGAGGCGGCGCCTTGCCAGAGAGGGGGGCCGCGCGCCGAGCCGCGGGTTCGAGCTCGCGCGGCGTGCGCCGCGCGAGAGTGGGGGCGGGCGCCCCCGATCTCGAGGAGCGCGCGGGCGCAGGCGCGTGGGGGGGGACAGGAGGAGGAGGAGGAGGGGAGGAGGAGGAGGAGGAGGCTCTCCTCGTCCTCCTCCTCCTCCTCCTCGAGCCTCCTCCTCCTCCTCCAGGCGTATGCAGATCCACCTCGAGCCCATCGGCGGAAACCTCTCGTGGGCGCCGACGTGGGTGTTGGAGTGGAGTCCCAACACTTTCGGCTACTGGGGGGTGGCCACGTTGGATGGCCGCATCACGGCCCACGGTTGGATTGTCCCGCTCACGTGGGGCGGGCAATATCCCATCCAGGCCTGTGTTCACTCCCTCCCATCTCTCATCTCTCTCTCTCTCTCGATCTCTCTCTGCCCTGTGTTTTTTGTTTTTGTTATTTGTTTGTTACTGCGTTTTGGCTTGTAGGCGGTATGGTGGTATACCTACCGCGGCGTGCCTGCGGTGCTGGTGCCTGGCGGCCACGTGGTATATAATGTCGTGGACGTGGTGCTCATATGAAAGCCCCATGGGTGGGGAGACAAAAATATGGGGTGCGGATCGAGGGGGAAGAGGAGGAGGCGGAGGATGGAGGAGGAGGAGGAGGAGGAGGAGGAGGAGGGGGGAGAAGAAGGATCCAGGAGGAGGAGGAGGAGGAACGTTTGCATCGCCAGGCTGGATGCCTGGCACGCAGAAGCTCGCCACCTGCGTGCACTCGCCCACGGCCAAGATCGGCTCAGAGGCGCTCGCAGGGGTGATCGACGCTGGCACGCACGCAGACGCTCCAAGACTTGAAGGCGCCACGTGGGTGGAGGATGGAACGAGGTCGGGGAAAGGGAGGAGGGAGGCAGGGCGAGGAGGGAAGGCGGAGGGAGCGGAACATGGGGGAGGACGCAGGTCGGGGGGACAGAAGAACGGAATGAGGGATGGGGGACAGAGGAGGGAGGCGGTGCCGTGACCGATTGCCCCCCCCCCCCTCCCCCCCCTGCAGCCACCCCTGGAGGGAGATCGGGGCCCTTAAGATCGAGGGGGATCGTGGTGATCGATCGCCCTGCGAGGCCTCGACGTGCCGCCCTAAGAGTACTCCTGCCGCAAGTTCAGCGACCGCCCGCACATCCAGGAGCTGAAGGCGGGCTCCAGCTCTGTTTGACGGGAGGGGCGAGGAGGGAGGGTAACGAGGGAGGAAAGGCGGGGAGGGGGAGGAGGAGAGGGAGGGAGGGATCGATAGGGAGGGGAAGGGGAGGATCAGGGAGAAGGGAGAGGGGGGGTCCGAGTCGATGAGTCGATGCGGATTTGGATCGATGAGTCGGTGAGTCGATGAGGATTTGGATTTCGAGTCGATGAGTCGATGAGGAGTTGGATCGCTCTCCTCACTCGCTCCCGTGTTGCTTGATGCCCGCCCCAAGGGCTGGACCACCTTGTTCGAGTTGTTGGACAACGTCGGCGACGGCAGGCGCTTCAGCCAGAAGACCATGGAGGCATCGCAATTGCAAGGGTGAGGAGATGGATGATGTTGCCATCTTCGTTGCCATCACCATGGCAATGACAAGCACCGTCATGATAGCCATCACAGTCGTCGTGGTGATGGCGATGGCGACTGCGATGGTCATGATGATGGCGATCATGGTCATTCCCATGGTGATGGCAATGCCGATGACAACGACGATGGGGAGGAGGAGGAAGGAGGGGGAGGAGGATGATAACGAGGAGGAGGAGAAGGAGAAGGAGAAAGAGGATGCGGAGGAGGAGGAGGAGGGGCAGGAGGAGGAGGTAGGGTATGAGGAGGCAGGAAGGGGAGGAGGAGGAGGAGGAAGGAGAAAGTCGAGTGAGGAGGGGAGGAGGAGGAGGAAGGAGGAGGAGGAGGGCGACGAGGGAAGGCTGAAAGACGATGCGGAGGAGGAGGAGGAGGATCCTCCTCGCCCCCCTCCCCCCCCCTCCGCCTCTCGAGGGGCCCTTCTTCCCTCCCCCCCCCCCCCCCCCCTCTTCCCCTTCCCCCCCCCCCCCCCCCCCCCCCCCCCCCCTCCCCCCCCCCGCCCCCCCCCCCCCCCCCCCCTCCCCCCCCCGCCCCCCCTCCCTCCCCCCCCCCCCCCCCCCCCCCCCCCCCCCCTTCTCCTCCTCCCCCCTCCTCCTCCCCCTCCTCCTCCTCCTCCTCCTCCTCCTCCTCTTCCTCCACCGCATCCCCCATTCGTCGTCGTCGGTGCTTCCTCTTGGTCATTTGCACTGCCCCCCGAGCCGAGGCAGGGTGGTCTGAGCTGTGCATCAAGAAGACCCAAGCTCAGCACAAGGCGAAGCACGGCCGCAAGATGGCGTGGAGCAGGCTCGAAGCTATTCGGTTCTGCTCTGTTGCTTATGAGAAGGAGGGGGCATGAGGGATGAGGGGGAGGATGAGGAGGAGGCGGCGGAGGACGAGGAGGAGGGGGTGTAACAGCATCCCTTACCAACACCCCCAGGAACATACATATAGCAGAGCTACGGGTGCATGGAGGATGGGAGAGGGATGATGGAGGAGGGGTGATGGAGGAGGGTGGATGGAGGATGAAGGAGGGAAGATGGCGACGATGAGGATGACGATAACGATGATGAGGGCACCGATAGCGACGATGATGAACCTGATAACGACGACGATGATGATGATACTGATGACGACTACGATGATGATAACGATGACGACGAGTATGATACCGATAAAGACGATGATATTATCGATGTCGACGATGCTGATGACGTTAATGACGATGATGACGGCGACGATGACGACGACGACAATGAAGATAATGGCAACGACTACGACGATAACGATGACGATAGCGCTCGCCCAGGTTCATCCAGAGCCGCGCCATCAGAATCATGTTCACTCATTACAAGCGCTACGGCATGGTCGACGACGGCAAGCCTGGTGGATCTACGGCTGAGGCCGCTCGGGGGATTTGCTGGGGGGAGGGGGGGGGGCTGATGAGGGAGGATGGACGGAGAAGGTGGGGGCGGGGTGCGGGGCGCTGGGATCTATGGCTGAGGCCGCTCGGGGGATTTGCTGGGGGGAGGGGAGGGCTGATGAGGGAGGATGGGCGGAGATGGTGGGAGCGGGGCGCGGGGCGCTGGAGATGGGAGGGAAGCGAGGCAAGAGGACGAGGGGGGAGGGGCTGTATGCGCGAAGGCCCCCTCGAGAGACGACGACGACGACGACGACAACGACGACGACGACGAAGACGACGACGACGACGGCGACGCAGGGTTGGGTTACCATTTGTCACCCTCACTCTGCAGTTACCATTTGCCCCCCCTCCATCTGTTGCGATTTGCCTCCCCCCTCCCTCCGTTACCATGTGCCGCCCCTCCCTCCATTACCGTTTGTCAGCCCTCCCTCCGGTTCCATTTGCCCCCCCCCCTGATCCCTCATTTACCATTTGCCCCCCCTCCCTCAGGACGTCGTCGTCGTCGTCGTCGTCGCCGTCGTCGTCGTCGTCACCGTCGTCGTCGTCGTCGTCGTCGTCGTCGTCGTCGTCGGCGAGTCTCTCTGGTAAGAACCCATGGCGCCCGAGTGAGCTGCCCCTCTTCCCCCCCAGGTCGAAGCAGATTCTGACGAGCCAGACGACGTGCTGGAGACCTACTTCGAGAAGCTGCGCGACGAGGCCCCAGCTGGGGGGACCTCGAGCGATACCGTGATCGAGGCCTGCAGCAGCAGCGATATCACCGTGATCGAGGCCACCAGCAGAAGGGGGAGGAGGAGTGAGGAGGAGGAGGAGGATCGAGGAGGAGGAAGGGGTTACACTAGGTTAGCGAGGGTGAGGATACGACCACGATCGATATCGATGCTCGATCTCCGAGCTCTTCCGATCTCCTCCTCCTCCTCCTCATCTTGCTCCTCCTCCTCCTCCTCCAGTTCCCTTATCCTTCTACTCCTCGCTGCCCTGCTACTGCCCACCGTCGTCGTCGTCGTCGTCGTCGTCGTCGTCGTCAATTGTCGTCGTCGTCGTCGTCGGTCGTCGGTCGTCAGTCGTCGGTCGTCGGTCGTCGGTACCGCCTCGTCGGTCGTCGGTCGTCGTCGTCGGTCGTCGATCGTCGATTGTCGTCGTCGTCGTCTCCGCAGGCGGAGCCGATCGAGGACGGCGCAGGTGGGGGCGAAAGCGATGAGGAGGAGTGGCTCACCCGCGAGGGCTTCGAAGAGCGGCAGGCGAGCTCGGGGCCCCAGGCAAGCAGCTCGGCGCCCGCTGCAGAGCCGCCCCGTCCGCGCTGGGTCAAGGTGCTGAGCCCTGAGGAGCAGAATGAGAGGTTGAGGACCATGCGCATCCCCCACCTCAGGAGCATGCTCGGCCTGAAGAAGAAGAAGACCAAGACGAGGACGAGGCCCGAGCCCATCCAGTCAGGCGCTGCAAGGCCCATGGCGCCGTCAGATCGCACCGCCATCGCGCTGCCACCGTGGCTGGCGCCAGATCCAGTGCCCAAGAGCAAGGCCAAGGCCAAGGCCAAAAAGAACGTGTTGAAGAGGCCTGGGGCCGTGATGAAGAAGCCCGAGGGGCGGAGGGTGAAGCCCGTCCAGCTGGGCGACCAGGACGAGGACGGGGCGCTTCCTGCTGACGAGGCTGCTGGTGGCGAGGACGATCTCGAGGAAGAGGCCGAGGATCCTACGATCATGATCGATGGCGAGGTGGCCGAAGAGGAGGAGCCCGCGGCCGTTGAGCCTGAGGGCGAGGGCGAGGAGAAGGAGAAGGTCGAGGGCGAGGGCGGTGACCCCGCCGACATCCTCGAGGAGCCCCCGATGGATCCACAGGCCGAGGTCGTCCCCAGTGAGATCCCGACGGCGTCCGACAGCTTCTACGAGCTCGCCGGCGGCTCGAGGATTGTTCTGAAGATCAACAGCAGGGCCAACGAGAAGTACATGTGCATCAAGTACAACTACAACAACACTGGGTTCCAGCAGTTCACCCAGGTCAGCTTCAAGCAATGCGCCCCGTTCATGTCGATGGTCGGTGCCGTCGACGAGGCTACCGCTGCGAAGACTATCATTCGGCAGGTGTTCGACGCGCGCGTGCACTTCAAGGCGGACTCGAAGGAGCGCGCCTACGAGATCAGGGACGACATCATCAAGAACTACTCGGACAGACTACCCATACTCCTACCTACCTCCCTACCTACCTACCTACCTACCTACCCCTACCCTCCTCCTCCTCCTCCTCCTCCTCCTCCTCCTCCTCCTTCTCTCCTCATCCTCCCCCTCCTCCCCCTCCTCCCCCTCCTCCCCCTCCCCATCCTCCTCCTCCTCCTGATCGTCTTCGTCGCCCTGGACCTCGTCGTCCTCACTCATCCTATTCATACTCCTCCTCCACTTGGTCGTCGCGTCGTCGGTCGACTGTTGCTTCTCTGCCGACCGCCGCCTCCTTAAGGAGCGCCTCGACCAGCCCGTGGACTAGATCAGCGCGCGCACATGCCGTGCGAGGAGCCGCCGTCGCCGCCGTCGTCATAGAGCGGGGCCCCAGGAAGACCACAGCTCCAGGGCCCTGGGACAGGAAAGCAAAAGGAGAGCAAAGGAGGCAGGAGGAGGAGGAAGAGGAGGAATAGAAGGAGGAGGAGGGGGAGGAGGAGGAGGAAGAGGAGGAGGGAGGAGGAGGAGGAGGTGGAGGAGGAGGAGGAAGAGGAGGGAGGAGGAGGAGGAGGTGGAGGAGGAGGAGGAGGAGGAGGGACGACGACGACGACGACGACGACGACGACGACGCCGACGACCCCCCCCCCCCCCCCCCCAACCATGCGCGCAGCTGCGCAGGAGTTCAGCCGCGACATCATATTCGTCAGCTGCGGCCGCATCATGTTTTACGAGCTTCCGCAGGTGGCGGGGGCTGGCTGCTAGCAGGTGGGCTCAAGATGAATACTCAGGGGGGTCGATCGGTTGAGGGCAGACTGAGAGGCTAGCGAGGGCGCTGCTGGGTCGAAGGGCCCTTGCAATGACATCGGGGCGTGCACCAGACACACATATATATATGTATATATATACACACGCACACACATATACATGGGCGGTGGGCTTGGTCGAGCGCGTTGGATAAGAGCTGACTCGACGTCTGCATAGTTTGGCTTCGCATGTTGTCCGTTTACGGTGGTGGGGCAGGTGAGTGCCTCACTGAGGCTGTGGCGTTCACGGGCGAGTAGGTGAAGTGCCACTTATACGCTCGTGCTTGGGACCTTGCCGATGTGCAATCGATGGAAATTGTGATTGCGCGTGTTGCGAGAGTGTTCCAGACGTCACCAGCCTCGTATATACAGTCCCTTCGATTGTTGACGACCCTTGTCAGGATTTGGTCGCGTATATGTGCTGTCATTGGCATTGTGTGTTTGAGTGCTGTGTCACTCTCGATTCGTTTGTGCTATTCTCATGTTTTGGTATCAATTGCAGGGCTCGAGGCCTCCTAGATCAGGCCAGTCCAGGCCTAAAGACTAAGTTGCGCCAGGGCCGCGTCGGCAAAGCTTGCAGCAGGCGAAAAGGGCAACTAATGACTTACGCAGCGATGCCTTGGCCGATCGTTCGAACTCCGAGCGGACGGATGCGACCGTCGATCGGCAGATATCGATCGATGCCGAGCGAACGACCCACAACGATCGAGTCGGCGACTCAACGACTTCTGGTAGCGCCCGCTGGCGACCAGTCGAGCCTGCGCGGGGGGGGGGGGGGGGCGCTGGAACAGGGGGGGTGATCGGTCGCATGATACCGTGTAGCGCGCAGACCCTCCCTACATGTATACGTACATATATAGTTATATATATATATATATAGAAGCACACATGTACATATGTGTGTATGATTATTCACACCCGCTTCGAATACATGTGTGTTTTTACAGTGTTGCAAGCGTGTCCATATCTATACGTACGACACAGTTTGCAGGTATGCACATGCATGCATATATACAACTTAGCATACATATATACGCATATGCGTACACACGTACATAATATAGCAACATATATATATATATATATATGCATATGCATGCATGAATGTATGAATGCTTTGCTCGGTCTCCAAAATTGGGGCAACACCGTTCATTGTAAGCAACCCTACACATACATGTAGGCTTGTACATAACATCGCCGCATGTGTGCACATGCGTGAACACATATTTTCGTGAATACGTGCATGAGTACTCTATGCGACACGCATACATGCGTACGTTACCCGTGAATCACGCACATACACACGTGAACACATCTTTTTCTTTGTATGTACATATATATATATACAACGGGTGTGTGTGCGTATATGTACACACATCGGTACATGTATATGTGTGTGTATGTGTATGTGCGTGCACGTAACCGTAAGCATGCACATATATGAATATACACACATATATATGCACGCACTCGCAATCAACACGCACGTGCGCGTGTGCATATGTATATATATATATATAAAATATATATATATATGTATATATACATATATATATACACACACGTGCGCCCCCCCCCCCCCCCCCCCCCGCCACCCACCCAAGGGCAGGGCGGGGGAGCAAGAGGGCGGGGGAGAGAGAGCCGCGCCGCCCAGGTGCACCTGGGCTTCGCCGCCGAGGCCGCCTGGCGATCGCGGACACCAGCTGGCGGCTTTTTTTTGCACTACTACACACGAGCAAAGCAGCACCTGGGGTCGGCGCGGGCGCTGCTCGAGCGGTCGTTGGTCGGTGACCTGGCCACATATATATATATGTGTGGGCAGGTCATGTACCTACGTGCATGCATAGCGCTCGTTGGTCGGTGATCTGCCCACCCCGGCCCCCCCGCCTCCGTGCGGGGCGGTGGCGTGGGGGTGGGGCGGTTAATCGACCTACGAACGCTCGGGGCGATCGCTGGTCAGCGATCCGCCCCCCCCCCCGCCCGCGGAGGCGGGGGCAGACCGCCGATCTACGTGCGCACCAGGGCAACCCTTGGTCGGCGCTCTGGCCCCCGCGTGGATGGGGGTGGCAGAACGTCGACCAAAGCGCGCCCTTGAGCAGCGCGCGCGCTGCGCCGACGTTGTTTTGCGTTTCTGGCGTCTGTCACGTTTTTAACGTTCGTCGCGACGTTTTCGGCGTTCGTTTAATGTTTGTAGCGTTTTTTAAAAACAAAAAATGTTTGCAACGTTTGCTAACGTTCGCCGTGTCGTTTTCTACGTTCGTTTAATGTTTGTAACGTTTTTTAAATGTTTTTACCGTTTGTAACGTTTGTAACGTTCGTCATAACGTTTTTCGACGTTTGTTTAATGTTCGTAACGTTTTTTTAATGTTTCTAACGTTTGTGATGTTTGTGACGTTTGTGACGTTCGTCGTGATGTTTTCGACGTTTGTTTAATGTTTGTAACGTTTTTTAAATGTTTGTAGCGTTTGTGACGTTTGTAACGTTTGCAACGTTCGTCGTGACGTTGTCGACGTTCGTTTCATGTTTGTAACGTTTTTTTAATGTTTGCAGCGTTTGTAACGTTTGTAACGTTCGTCATAACGTTTTTCGACGTTTGTTTAATATTCGTAACGTTTTTTTTTTATGTTTTTAACGTTTGTGACGTTTGTGACGTTTGTAACGTTCGTCGTGACGTTGTTCGACGTTTGTTTAATGTTTGTAACGTTTTTTAATGTTTGTAGCGTTTGTAACGTTTGTAGCGTTTGTAACGTTTGTAACGTTCGTCGTAACGTTTTTCGACGTTTGTATAATGTTTGTAACGTTTTTAATGTTTTTAATGTTTGTAACGTTTGTAATGTTTGTAACGTTCGTCATAACGTTTTTCAGCGTTTGTTTAATGTTCGTAGCGTTTTTTTTTTTTTTGACGTTTTCAGCGTTTTCCACGTTTGTTATGGTCGGCGCGCGTGGCCGCGCGCCCTAAGCCCCCCCGCCCCCCTTCCCCCCGTCGCCCCCTCGCGACGCGCGATCCCGCGCCCTTTCGCATGCGCGAGCGCGCGCGCGCAGGCGCCCCGCCCCGCGGCGGCGCCGCCTGCCTCCGATCGGCCCAGCTAGCGCCGCGCGCGCAGCCGCGCCCCCCCTCCCCCCCGCCCCCCGCCCCCCCGCTTCCATGCATATGCACGCACGCACAGATTCGGCCACGGCGTACTGTGCCTGGCCGCCTGCGCGCAGGGCGCTTGCAGCAGGCGAAAACGGCGGTTTGCAGACTTGGACATTGCAGCGACATGAAAAATGTTTTATATGTACATATCTATACATTTGTATACATAAAGATCACTTAAGCACACGCGTGCGTGTGTATATATATGTATATATATATATCCACATATATGTGTGGGTATACTTCAAGCACATACATTGAAGGAGGACCCCAACCTGTCGCTCCGGCCGAAGTGCCGACGTTCGCCCCCCCACCGTTCTGGCTGCCCCCCCCCGCGCCCGCGCGGGCCCCCGATCGACCGACCGACGACGTGCGTCAGACTTGGACATTGCCAGCGAAAGGCGCTACAGACCGACCTAGATGCACGCGCACGCACGCACGCACACACGCACACTCAAGGAAGGCGCGCGCACACGCACGCACACACACAAACACACACACAAACACACACACAGACGCACGCACACACATACATTCACACACACGCACAAACGCACGCACGCACGCACGCCACACACACGCACATACACACACACACACACGCACGCACGCACGCACGCACACACACACACACACACTGTACACGCACGCACGCGCGCGCACACGCACACACGAATGCTTCCAGCCCAGGCCATGGGAAAGGCAGCCAACAAAGGAGAAGGGCCGCCGAAAGCAAGGCCCAAGCAGACCAGTGACCAGAAAGCACGCGCCAAGGAACGGCGCGAGTCCCAAAAAGAACACGAGAACGCCATGCAACGCCTCCGGACTTTGGGTGACGTTATATATATATACGCACACGTTTAGGGGTTGGTGCGAACCTGTGAAACCAGGCAGACGCGCGGTCGCACCACCCCCGTCGGCGCGCCGACGGCCCGCGCGCTCGATCCCCAGGGCCCGTCTCGCGAAGGAGCCTCACGAGGTCAAGTTGGAATTCGATCGCGCTGGGAACAAGAAAAAGAGAGAGTGGCTGAAGAAATGGGAGAAGACTGGCGACCTGGGGTTAACAGGGGGAGGAGGGAGGGGGACAAAGGGGAACATGGGGGAGGAACCAAGGGGGAGGAGGAGGGAGAGGGAAAGGGAGGAGGGAGGAGAAGGTCCTCGGGGGGGGGGAAGAGGCAATGCCATACCACGTGTTTACTCTCGTCAGGCGATTTCCAGTGGTGCGAGCACTACAAAAAGGAGGCCATTCGTTTGACCGAGACGCAGGGCACGAGGGGCATGTGGTGGGACGAGGACCACATGCTGAAGGAGCTCGGCTGGACGGAGGAGAACAAGAACACCCCTACTGGCGAAAGGAGAGCGCTTTTGGGGGGAAGAGGAGGAGGGAGGAGGATGGGGGGGGGGGGAGGAGGAGGAAAAGGAGGAGGAGGAGGAGGAGGAGGAGGAGGAGGAGGGAGATGAGGAGCAGGAGGAGGAGGAGGAGGAGAAGGATGGGCGGAGGAAAGGACTGGAGGAAGGGAAGGGGGAGGAGGAGGGAGATAGGAGGAGGAGGAGGAACCGGATTGAGTCATGCAGGATCTGCTCCGCTAGCCTTGTGCAGGTCCGTGGTTGGCCCCGTGGATGTGCGAGGTTTAGTCCTGAGCTCGCGGTGCATCGTCGAATGTACTATTCCAGATCGCCCTCATCTTTCCTCCATGGGCGTGCGAGGTCTAGTCAAGAAGTCACGGCGCATCGTCTACCACCCTCTCTCCCGCAGGGCGTGGATGAAGAAGGAGAACGTCGTGAGGATGTGCCGTTCGATGAAGGGTTGGACTTCGGTGGGAAGGGGAGCTGGGAGGGCTCGCATCTCTTGATTCTGGATACTTCATGCTGTATCCAGGGGAGGCCCCGCAAGATTGAAAGAGGAGGGGGGTGGATGAACAAACTGGTGAACCTCTGTACAAGCGCTTGCAGCGCTACGACGACTACTCGAAGGCCACGCTAGCATGTATACTGCTTGTCTTCGATGGCAGGGTTGTTAGCGGAGATGTTGGAGGGGGGGGATGGTTAAGGAGGGGAGGGAGGATGCCATCTTAATTAAGATCATTTGATCAAGCTTGCTTGGCAGGCGAAGGAGAGGACCACTGAGACGGTATTCAGCGCCACGGCCGTGGACATCGACAAGGTCAAGTCGGCGAAGGGCTTGGGCCAGATCGCGGGGGGTGGCAAGAGCGGCAAGAGCAGCAAGAAGCAGAAGGATTTCGACGACGACGACGACGACGACGACGACGACGACGACGACGACGACGACGACGACGGACGACGACTTCGACGACGACGACGACGACGACGACGACGACTGGCGAAACGCTGCGAAATTCCCGTTGGATGCGTATATACGCATCCAATGGGATTTGGCAGCGTTGTCCGTGGCCGGTGTCCGCGGTGATATCGGGGGGGGGGGGGGGGGGGGGGGGGGGGTGGGCGCAGGAGCCATCGCCGAGCCCGTCGAGCAGCGAGTACGAGTACCCCTCGGACGACGAGCCCGCGCCCACCCCAGCCAAGCGCGCGGAGGCAGCGTCGGGGAGTGCTGGGCCCAACGTTGGCGGCCGCTTGAACTCGATGCTCGGGCAGGCGTGCAGCCTCCAGGCCGTCTTTAATGCCCTCCAGGAGCTTGATCGAGGGGGCCAGGTGCGCTCGAAACGTCGCTCAAGTGGCGGGTTGCGGGATGCTAAGAAGGAGGAGGAGGAGGAGGAGGAGGAGGAGGAGGAGGAGGAGGCAGAGGAGGAGGCAGAGGAGGAGGAGGCAGATCTAGGAGGAGGAGGGATGAGGAGCGAACACGTCTAGGATCAGGATCAAGATCAGGATGAGGACAGGACCAAGTCCATGAGGATCAGGATCAGGATGAGGGCCAGGATCAGGATGAGGATCAGGACAGGAACAAGTCTAAGAACAGGATCAGGATGAGGATGAGGATCAGGATGAGGATGAGGATGAGGACAGGACCTCGTCTATCTATGTGTTGTAACGTCAGCATCGAGCTGATCAGTTTGCGAGCCAGCGTGTTAACCATTGAACGTGCTGCATTGGCCATCGCAGGAGAAGAACGAGGCGTGGTACCAGCCCTTCAGCGCCAAGGTGGACGAGGCCCACGCGACCCTGGAGGAGGTGCGCACAAACCTGATTGCGCACATTCAGGGGGCAGCCCCATGGGGGTCCATGAAGAGGAGGAGGATGATATTGAGGAATAGGAGGAAGATCTCGAGGAGGAGGAGGACGACGAGGAGGAGTAGGAGGACGAGGAGGAGGAGGGGGAGGAGGATGAGGAGGGCGATGATGATCATGATGATGAGGAGGAGGAGGAGGAGGAGGGCGATGAGGAGGAGGAGGAGGAGGAGGAGGACCCCCCAAGTGGCCACCAGGTGGCGTCGATCTGCACTTTGGGCAATCCGCAGACGCCACCCAGCGACGCCATGAAACGTCGAAGTTGGCCCCAGAAGATCACATATATGGACGGCAGAAGGCTCCAAACATACACCAAATGGGACCCAGCTGTGGCTCGGCAAGGCCCCTCGAGTTAACCCCAAAGGTACCGCATGGACGACAGAGGGCCCAAATAATACACCTCCTCCCCATCCCCCCCCCCCCCCCTCCTCCTCCTCATCCTCCTCGCCCAGGTCGGCCGCCAAGGAGAACGCCGCCGAGAAGCAGACGGAGGATATGCTCGTCGAGGCAGCGCTATGCGCACGATCGACCAGAGTCGACGAGGGTGGGAGGGGGGGAGATGCCTAGTAAACTCGATGCTGGATCATCCATCGTTTCTCCAATTGTCCTCCTTCTCCTCGTGCTCATCATCCTCATCGCGTCCCTGCTCCTGATTAGACAGTGTTCTCTCCCTGATCGTTTTTTCTCGCTGTTCCCGCCCATAGGCCACGAAGACCTGGAACAGCATTCGCCCCGTGATGGACACCATGCAGAAGGCGCACGCCGCATTGCAGATCAAGTACGAGGATTTGTAAGAGCTCGGGTGGGGCGTCGAGCTAACGTGGCCAAAAACAAACGACCATTTTTTATACAAGGCACCTTTGGCATCCTTTGCATCGCCCTGGGGGTTTGGCATCCTTGCAAATCTTGAGGTTTCAAGTCCCCGCCCACGCAAACACGCGCGCACGCACGCACGCACGCATGCGCGCACACACACACACACACGCGCGCACACACACACATACACACACACACACGCACGCACGCACGCACACACACACACATACACACACGTACGCACACACACACTCACGCACACGCGCACACGCGCACACACATACACATACACGCACACACACACACACACGCGAACAGCAGCAACGGCAACAGCAACAGCAACAACAACAACAGCAGCAGCAACAACAATAACACCAACACCAACAACACCAACAACACCAACAACACCGACAACGGCAGCAGCAACGACAGGGCATCCGGTTCACATCATTGGGCGTCGTGGCATCCTTTGGGCGCCCTGGGCATTATTTCACGTGCCGCGAGGGCGCGTTTCGATTGATAAACTTGGCCATGATAGCCTCTCGCGCGGGCGCAGATCTGTTGCTAGCGGTCAGTACCTCTCTCCTGGGATGTGCAGTGATTCGTGTCAGGTTGACTTTGCATTTGGGCAGGTGGGATCGAATGCCAGAGCGTACGGAGGCACGACTAAGTATTTCGACGAGGGCATGGCGCGCGCCCCACTCTTCTCTGGCCTTGGCGTGCAAGCTTTCGGTTTAGAGGCATGCTGCGCGTGCTCATAGCGTGCGCTTTGGCAAGTGGTAGCGCGGCGCTCCGATCAGTCACATTCCTGGGAACGTATGCGACTGTGGTGGCCTCGTTTCAGCTTTCGTGGCGACGGATCTGGCTTGCTCGAGGCTCGCGCGCAGGTAAAGAGCGCGGATCCGCGCGGTGAGGGACATGATGTCTTTGACAACCTTCCTCCACCATTCCCTTCAATTGTACTCCATCTCTTGATTCCCTTCACCTCCTTCACCACCCTTCCGATCAACTGTCCCTCTCTCCCACGTTCTCCCTCCCGCCCCCCCCCTTCCACCCGACGCCTTCCAGAATTCATCGCTGCGAAGGGTAGCGCTGTTGCTGGAAACGGGGGCAGGGCAGGGGAGACAGGATAGGCCTCCTCGAGATCTGAGTTCGCACAGCCGTGCAAGTTTCGATATCCAGCATTTCGTTGATGAAGTTGTATGCGCCATCGTTTGCAGCATTTCTCCATCGAGTTGCTAATGATTGGTTCGGGTTGCACTTACATGTACCGCATAATTTACGTTGCTCTTGCACTTGCAATGTCGGGGAGAGCCGCTGCCGCTGAGTTTATTGCCTCATCATCATCTGGAGCGGCTGGTGGGCGCCAGTCGAGACAACCTGTCGCCGCGGGGGGTGGCGAAGATAAATCGGGCACGTACCTCCCTAGGGCATCTGATGAACCATCGGACCACGGCGCTGGGCTTCGGCAGTACCTCCTCCAAGAATGGCAGACAGGCACCATGAATGCTACACAAGTTTGCGTCTTAGCGTATTGGGCGACCCGTGGTGGGACAACGGGGGTTGCAGATCTAGCTCTCCATCCAGACAGCTCCCATTTCGCTGGCCACCTCAAGGGCGCGTTGAACCTGAACGCACAACATACATTTTACATGGTGGACGTCCCTATGTGGTGCAAGGACGCCGAGTCGCGCATAATGCGGCCTTTCCCGATCAACCTCCCGCACGAGTTCTTCGCAAGTCACGCTGCTGCACACCCTGAAGGGTACAACCCTGCTGGCTACGACCCAGAGCAGATTCCTCAAGCTCTGTACACACACCCCGTGTACACCACTCACGGGCCGAAGGCTGTGCCACTTGGATACTACAGCGACGGTGTACCTTACACAAAACGGGACACGTTCATATGTGTGTATATGTCGAACGGGCTCTCCCAGACCAGGACGTTGCTCTGTGTAATCAAAAAGAGTGATTTGTGCCAATGCGGGCGCCACGGATTTTGTTCGTGGGGCCACATCCAGCGTGTGTTGGCGTGGTCTTTTAACGCCCTCGCCACGGGGCGCTGGCCTGGGAACAACCACGTGGATGAACCTTTCCCTGTTGGTGATTGGCGGGCCGATTACCGCAACCTTGAGCTGTATGAAGGGTTCACAGGGGCATTGGTTGAATTTCGCGCTGATCTTCTCGAACTCAACTCCGTGCTTGGCGCGAAGCAGTGGCAGAACCCGTTGAATCCGTGCGCGCGCTGTTCCAGCAGCAGGCAATGTGGTTCTGAACAACGTTGGGGGACCACGTGCAGCGCCCGAACAAAGATCAATGGCGCAGTTTCTGTGTGCACGGCTTCAACTTGTAGTGGCCCTGCGAAGTTGCTTCGCACGACGGCGCGCTCACAGCATGTGTGCGCGGCAACGGCATATTGACCGATGCTCGGGCGCTGCTTGGTCACCCTTCGTTGTTCGAAACTACCACAGGGACGACCTTTTCAACTTCCCTCGGACAGTATCGGAATGCAAGTGGCACAAGAGAGACGCGGCAGCATACAAGATAATGGTTGACAGGTGCGTTGTGAGTCGAACTTTACACAGCCAGGCCGATCTTACGCACCTTCAGAGATTTATGGAATTTAGTGACGAGTTCGGAGGCTACGCTACGAAGGAGTACTGTCCTCGGTTTAATCTCAGACGCGGGTTCCGACTACTGGAGAAGGGGCAAGTGCGGGACACGCACAACCTGATGTCCCTGAGTTTCCCGTTGGTGCTCTTCTTCTTCGACGCCCTGAACCACATGGGTCTCAACCTGCTATGCCCACTCATGGACATCACTGGGTTTGATATGTCGAGCTTCCACTTAGATTCTATGCGCATCCTCGACTTAGGGGTGCGCCAATATCTAGTAGGAGAGGTCATGAGGCTTTTGATTCTGAACAATTTCTGTGGCAGTAGAAAAAAACTGAGAGAGTACAGGATCAAAGAGAACATCATGCATATGAATCGGAGGCTTCGCTCTTTCTACAACGACTCAGGTGGCAGGTCCAAGGGCGCGAGATCAAACATCGGCAAGCTTACCTTTGATATGTTGACCCAAAAAATTGAACGTCCAGCCCGCCTCAAGTCGAAGGCCGCAGAATGCAGGAAGCTGTTACCTCTTATGGGGACACTCTGCTCAGAATTCCCACAGCGCCTAGGCCCTCGCGAACACTACCTCACAGCTGCGGTCAAGGACATGAATGTGATCTACAACACGATGGCCCCCGAACCTCGCCGCATGTCCAGAAAAGGCCTCGGCATCCTGCAGCAGCGCATGTGCCACTTCCTGTGGGCTTGGAGATCATACGGTGGACACATGGTGTACAAGCACCACGCAGCATACCACGTGATGGAGCAGGCCGAGACGAAAGGACATCCTCGGCACTACTGGTGCTACTGGGACGAGCAGGTCAACCGAGTGATGCAGGTCGTAGCAAAATCACTACATACAGGCACGACGTTCTATACAGCATTTTTGCGCAAAGTTTTAGTTGAATTGTTCTAGATTGCGCACATTAGATTATGCCAGGTCATCATCACCATACCACAACATCATCACCATCATCATTCATCATCGCATGCATGTGTGCTCCCTCGTTTCACCTCGACTCGCTAGCGGGCGGCAGAGACCCGCACAGCCAGACCTTGCAAGCAGGGCAAGCAGGAGAAATTGTCGAGCCAGCGCGCGAACGCAGGGTCCATCGCCCGCTTCGGCCCGTCCCCGTGCTCCCTCATCAATCCCGCGCCTCCCCTTTCCCTTTCCCTCGCCTCTTCTTCGCCTCCTCCTCCTCCTCCTCCTCCTCCTCCTCCTCCTCCTCCTCCTCAGGGCTCCTCCTCAGGGCTCCTCCTCCTCGTCGCCCTCCTCCTCCTGAGGCTCCTCCTCCTCCTCCTCCTCCTCCTCCTCCTCCTCCTCCTCCTCCTCCTCCTCCTCCTCCTCCTTGGGACCTGACCGCAGAGTCGAGGGCGAAGGCTCCGTGCGCCGACGTCAGGAGCCGCCGTGCGGCCCTCCCTGCCTCTCTCGGCCACTGGAGGAGGAGCAGGGCGACGACGACGACGACGAAAACGAAGACGGCGAGGACGAAGACGACGACGACCGACGACGACGACGACGACGACGAAGACGACGGAGGAGGAGGAGGAGGAGGAGGAGGAGGAGGACGGAAGAAGAGGAGGACGGAGATACGTAACCATTTTGGCTCAAAGCTAAATGCTACAATTCAAGTTACAACTCTTCCGTGGTAGCGGGGCCGTCATAGGCGCTATGTGTATCCGTGTACTGATATATGGTTTACATGTTCTGATTTTTGTTTAAAAATACTGTATATTGTTGCCGTGTACTACATATATTAGCCGTACTATATATATATATGTGTGTGTGTGTTTGTTACATATATATACATATATATATGGTTAGATGTAACCGTGTATTATATATTTGTGTTTGTTACATGTTCTGTTTTTTTACATGTTCTGATTTTGGTTACATGTTCTGATTTGTTTTAGAGCGCACGCTCACGTACTGATTTTTTCAGTGCTGTATCATGTCTGGGATCGCAGCGCACCCGCGCCCCGAGAAGAGCCCCACCCTCGCCAAAGTTGTTCCCGTTGTCTGGGCCCCCTTCCCGGTAACGACCGTCACCGGGAGTGCGAAAAGTGTTTCCAGTGGAGGTCATGCATTCGAATGGCGTAAGGCACGTGGGGCAGTGACGGGTTCCGTGTCCATTTAACATCGGCCCGATCCGTCGTCGAGTGAGGCGGCGTTGGCGTATTGTTTCGGCCGTGCTTTCCTCGATCCGCGGATCTGGCGCCCCCGCGCCAGATGCATGGATCCCTGGTCCACGTCAGCGTGCGCCTGGCTCATGGCCAGCGTCAGGGTGGGAGGGATGAGCTTAGGGTGTTCGGAGGCCTAGAGGTTGACACCAACACCAATATCGGCGGTGTGCCTCCATCCAGGAAAGAAGATCCCGATCTCGGTGATGGTGGTAATATTCTGGCTTCCAAAATGGCCGAAGTATTACCACCAACACGGAAATATAGGATCATCTTCCCCCTGTGGAGGCAACCCCCTGTGTTGGTGTTGGTGCCCATTTCCAGGCCTCCGAGGTGTGTGTGTGTGTGTGTGTGTGCTCGAGGTGGGCAAAGGTCTTCGGACGTGTTCTTTGACTCTCGGCGGTCTAGCGGTACCGTGATCGTCTCGAACGGCCGCCACAAGCCAGAGTCACGACACGAAAATTCGCAGAGGGGGGACGCATCGACCTTCACTCGCCCATTGATCGCCGATAAGGGGCCCGATAGCCCACCCCGCAGGACCGTGCCGATTCGCTGTCGGTGGCCTGTCCCTTACCTGTCGGCGAATGATCGGCGGTGCCAGCTCAATGTTCCCCCCGCTGGGCCAGTCTCCCCCCTGACGGTGCCCCTCAGCGTGGGCCAACGGTCAGTGCGCACCTCCCAAAGTCGGGCCGAACGAAAGGGGGGGATTGGGAAAGGGGGGGGTACGAAATTTGCTGCATGCAGCTGTTTTGGGCCCCACCGAGGGGCCCATGCCATAACCGCCTCTGGCGCCGGGAGGCGCCGGGAAAATCAGCTACGTGAGCTGATTCTCAAACCCCCCCCTTTTGCTATCCCCCCCTTTCGCCCGACCCGACAAAGGCGTCCGGCGCCACGGCCCGTTTCGCGACGGTGGGCCACGAGGCCTCTCGACATTCCGTCCCTGGAACGTCGTCTTTGCCGTCGTCGTCGGGCGAGGGATCGAAGAAGAAACATCAGGAGCACAAACTCACGGAGGTCCGCGCGGAGCCGAGCTCCCCTGGCGCCGCCTCCGCCGCCGCCTCTGGCGCGCTCCGCGCGCCAGGCAGGGGGGTCCAGCGCGGATCCAAGAGATCCACGCGGACCTCCCAGAGGTTATGGTCATGCAGATTGTTCGTCCTCCAGGTGGGCGGACCACCCGGGAGGACGAGTATTCGTCTGTGAGTTGTTTTCTTTTTCTTCTTTGCACGACAGGGCTGGGTTGCTAGATCTGAGAAGACGGCCCTCCCGCCAGCCCTGCGTGCGCCCCTTCGCACGCTCCGCGGCAGATCCCTGATACGTTTACGGCACGTCCCTTGAGACGTTGCTTGGTACATCCGTCCCCTGGCGCATCCCCTGGTGCGCTCCTGGCACATCCCGTTGCGCGTCCATGCGCCCTGCGCCCCCTGTAGCTTCGCCCCTTTTCCGAACTGCATCGGGCTTTGAGCTCGAGCTGGTTTAGCGCCCTGCACGTTTTGACTACTACCAGCTTTGGGCGAGCCATGCGTTCAGGAAGGTCGAGCTAGCTAGGTCCAGACCAGGTCGGTCAAGGTGCGGACGCCGAGGATGACCAGATCCACGCTACAATCTAATACAACACAGTCATACGCAGTATGCAACAGCACAATTCAGCACGGTAACTAGATCGCAGCACCGCCCAGCCCATGGCACGGTACCATGGGATATTCCGAGGAAGGCCATTGGCCATTGCCAGAGGTAGGGCAGCTCTAATCTTCTAAATCCCTTCTCCAGTTTGTGGATCGATCATTTTCGCCGTTTTCGGATCTTGGGGTCTTCCGTTGCCCCGGGGGTTGGCCTGAAAATTGCCCAGGAATCGCACGAGTTGTAGGTGAAGGTGCCGTTTGCGATGCGTTTCGTCCATGGCGAGCACCGCAAATAGCCGCAGCAGTCGCCGCCAGGATGACGACGTTCCAGAGAGCGGAAGGTTCATCGCCTACGACGACACGTCTGTGTGGTGGCAGGCTCGCATCCTGTAGGAAAAGGGTGGGGGAGATGGAAAGGCAGTTGGTGTATGTAGCATGGCATAGTTGTGTCACATGCGGCGTGGCAGCATGTGTCGAGGCGAGGAGAATGTTGGCGGCACGATCGGATCTGCTGTAGCACCGAGAATCGAGACGGCAGTGGTTTTCGCCGCTGGACCTGTGGCGGCCGATCCGGGCCCCAGGACCGCGAGAAAACGGCTCAGAGCAATGCCTCGAGCGAAACCGAGCCGCCGGATATCTAGGGACTACGCCCCAGCTGTGTCGCCTCGGGCCTGCGCGCGACCCGGGAGGCACCCAGAACTGCAAAACATCTCCTCGCGGCGAGATCCTTGGCGCCCCGCGCCGAAAAGCAGGGCGCTCGCCGGGCCCTCGCCCGATCCGCCAGAGGCCTCGGGAGTCCTTGGCTGCCTGGGCGCGGGTGCGCGTTCCGGGGCGCCACGCCCGGCTGCCGGGCGCGAGGATGCCCGGTGGCGTAGTCGCGCACCCACGGGGGTCGACCACCGCACCGCCTGGTGTTCGTGGTTCGCGTCGCGCTCGTTCGGCCTGTCTGCCCAGGCCCGGCGTGGGCCGTCGGTCAATCTCGGGGGCCCCCTGACGGCGCCGTGACCACGCCGCGTGATGAGTCGGGGGGGATGCGGGTGGCCGCACGGTTTTGGGACGCGGGATGTTCTGCGGACAGTTCTTGAGCCATTGAGGCCTCCAGGGTCCCAAAACGTTGCGGTGACGGGCCGTGCCGTGAGGTCCTTGAACATTCCGAGGTCACCTCACGGTCCCTCATCGCACCGTTTTCCGACCCGTAGCAATCCCATATTTGCAGTGTTTTGGAATAGCGAACTCGGAGTTTGTTTCCGGGCCCCATGGGCTTCCGCTCCCCGTTGCTTCGTTTAGCTGTCGCTCCCGTGCCCGTTTGTGAGCGCTTCGTGGATGCCAGGTGGGCGCCGTATAGTTTGCACCGCATATCTCACACCGCATAGCTTAGACCGCGTAGCTTTCACTGCCGCGTAGCTTACACCACATACCTTACACCGCATTGCTCCGCATAGCCCATACCATAGAAGTATCGATGCTTCACGTGTCCCCACGAGCCCATTCCAAAGCAGACAACCAGGCGAGTTGCCCTGGTCAAGGATGTGGGATCGTCCTGGTTGAGTGGTTGCCTGTCGTTTCCTGCGGTGCCTGTACTGCGTCGTGCGTGCCTGGGGCCGCCTTTGTAGACTGGTTGCTTGTCGTTGCTCACCGTACGTGCTTTGATTGGGGCGCGCGAGCACCGACGACGCGCTGGCTGGAGGCCGCGTTGGGCCCTCGTGGGGCCCCCTTGGAGCCCTCTTGGGGCCCACTCGGGGCTCTTTCGGGGCGACTTCGAAGCGATTATTGGCAGACTTCTTCCTCGCCCTAGACTTTTAGTTTCGGCCTCCAGCCGAGGGCGTCAAGGCATCGCGAAGCCTGTTGCCATCATCCCAAAAAAGTATCTTCTGGGGCCCTCTTGGGGCCATCTTGGAAGCCATCGGTCAAAAAAGGGGGTACTCAAGTACGCCCGCCCCGTCTGGTCCCGACAAGTCGCTTCTGGCGGCCTTCTTGGGCCGCTCTTGCAGCGGTATTGGGCGCTCTTGGGGTCATTTTGGGGCCATCCTGGTCCCCTCTTGGGGCTATCCTGGTCCCCTCTTGGGCCCTCTTTCTTGGAGCCATTGTGGGGCCTCCAGAGCCCATCGGAAGGGAAAAGGCGAGAAGGAACACACACACATTGAACACACTTGTTTTCCAGGATTTGGGCCTCCTGGGAGCCGCCTCGGGAGGCTCGGAGGGCACTTGGTGCCGTTCTGGTGCGATCTTGAAGGCTATTTGAGGCATGCTGGAGACCATCTTGAAACATGTCGAGATATCTTGAGCGATGCAGGAGGTCATCTTGGGACGTCTGGGGCCTTCTTGGAGCCACCAGGGACCAACAGTTACCCTCTGGCACCTTCCTGGGCGGGGTTTCCAGACCCAGGGGTAGGGGCAAGGGCGACTGCCTCCCCGCAGGGGAAGAAGGGGATGAGCAGAACGAGCTCGTTAGGCCAGGTGCACAGCTACGGCATTCAGTCTCGGACATCACAATCGCAGCACTGAATCCAATGCCATGCACCGCGACTCCTCACAGCCCAGAGGCCCGACGGGGGCTGGGGGCGCTCGTTGTCGAACCAAAGAAGCACGCAACGCGCGTCCTTGGTCGACCCAGCACGCACACGTCAGGATTCGCATCCACACGGAGACGTGCTCGCAACTGGAGGAGTTCGACGTTCTCGGCCTCTGGGGGCCCTCGCCAGGTCCCGTGGTCGTGGAAAATTGGAGAAGCACCAGCTCTGGGGACATTGTGAGAACTTCCGGGGGCCGCGCACTGGACATTTCAGGACGTCGCATGTTTGCAAGTTCGCCGTAGCTGCGTTCTGCAAGGACGGGGCCAGAACGCCTCCATGATCGAAGCCAGTTGAGGCCCGTCCAAGCAGATCTTCTCCAGCCAGTGTGGGCAACTCCAATGCTGCTAGCGTCAGCGTGGGCAACAGATGGGGGCGCGGCCAGGCGTGTGGAGTTTCACCCTGGGCCCAGAAGAGGGCGAAGTGAACTGAATTGACACGCCGTGCATCTGCGACGCATCGACTGCAGTGCTGGTGCAGTGGCCAGGATGGCGTCTGCCCTGCAGCCGCCGCGGACAGAAACAAGGCTACAGTCACCGAGTGCTCATATGGCAAATCCAGAAAACCGCAAAGTTTCAGTTGTTGTTTAATACTAACTCGTTCTCTAGAAGTCTTGACCCTTTCCGCAGCGCTGGTTTGTCATCCTGAGTCTTTGTTTGACGGTGCCGAGACCCGGCGAAAGCCCCCAGAGGCCGAAAACGTTCGAATACCGTCCGTTGCGCTTTTGCGTGGCGCGAACATGTTCGGGAACAGGTGTCTCTCCAGGGAGTGGGCCTATCGTGTTTAGTTTTTAGCAGGGACCGACCGTCCTGGCATTCGCACAGGTCTGCCACTAGACTTGTTGATAATGAAGTAATGCTCTGAGCTAAGAATAAAGTACACTGTTCTTCGAGCACATAAGCGGCGTGTTGGAAACGGTTCTGCTTCAGCCAGAATTGTGATACGAACGCTTCGTGCAGGCCACAGGACGCTGCGCCACTGCTTGACGGTTGGGGCGCGCGCGCAAGAAGTCTTTGCCCGTGCAGGACCCCGCGGCGAGAACCAGGCACTTCGTCCGCCGCTCGCAGGGCGACCTCGATTGCGCCAGGTGCGGCTGCGAGGAGTCGCCCCCCCCCCCCCCCCCCCCCCGCGAGACGCGAGCGGCCAGCCGCCGCCTTCAGTGACGTCGGGCCGGCGGTCTGTGTGCTGCCAGGAGCTCTCGAAGGTCTCGGATGGTTCGCGTGCAGTTCTCGGGAGGTTGGATTTCTGCGGACCACCACCACCTCCATTCCCCCTCCCTCCTCCACCCTCGCCTTCCTCTCCTCTTTCCTGGGGGAGGGAGGGGATGAGGGAGGTGGTTGTGATATATACCTTTGAGCCCCGTGGATTCAGCATCGGCGCTGGTAGATCTGTGGTCGAAGACTGGCTTCGTCCCAAGGGATGCGGCTTTTTTCTTGGGCTCAATCTGGGCGGCCGGTCTGGCTGAGTGGCCTCCTGATCGGGCCTGGCAGCAATTACAGTGGGGGCCCATGCCAAGAAACACTCTGCTTGCCTCCCGGGTGCTCTAGGTTTCTTGGGTGTCGATGGTTTAGCTGTGGAAAGCGTGACGTTCCCACACCAACAATCAATGGACGTCTTGGGGGCTTAGGTTTGGGTTTCGCGTGGAAGGTTTCTTGTGGACTGGCCTCTACTGTGTTTTTTCTTGTGAAGACCTCGCTGGAGTTGCGCCCCAAAGATGGACGTGGACGTTGGGCGAGGACTCGCGCCCTGCAGAGCGGGGAAGCTGAGGCGACGGCCGCTGGCCGCGCCCGAGCTGCGGCGAAGCGTCCTGGCTCGCCCATGTGCCCACCGAGACTCCAGGCCTCCCAGACGGGGTCGGAGTAGACGGGGTCGGAGGATCGCGCCGCATCGCTAATGCATTGCCGATGCGGCTCGATGTGGAGCCCGATCTGCTTCGCGTCGATGTCGCCGATGTTTTGCCCACGTCGACGATGCATCGCCAGTGCATCGCCGATGCATCGCCGATGTATCGGCGATGCGGCGCGATCCCCCGAGCCCATCTGCGCCGACCACATATACGAGACCTCTACAACAGGTCTCATAACATTTTGCGGTCTGCACGAGATGTTCTTAGAACAGTTCTGGCTGAGAGCGGTCACGAGATTGTTCTAGCACATCGGGCTTGGGTTCTAAGAGCACTGTTGTCCTTAGAACGTTTGGGGATTCTAAGAACATGCCGTGGCAGGCCTACAGGAATGCCGGGAGGGCTGGTCCCTGCTGAAATGATGATGTCTCTTCCTCTTCCCGCTTCCCTCGCCCTCATCACTTGTCTGCTGTCCTCTTCGGGCTTCCCCTTGTGCCTTTTTTCCTGATGCTGTCCTCTTCTGCTCTTCCTTGTGTCCCCATCACTCTACCCTTTCACCCCCCCGCCCTGACCTCCTCTGGCCCCCTTCCTCAGCCACGCGGCGAACTCCTCGGACGAGCTGGTGTTCGTAGAACAGGCGAGAGTCGCCCTTGGAGCCACTCGGGCATGGACAGGGGGCCGACGGCAGTGCAGACGCCCGGGCGCCAAGGGGGCGCGGAGGGCGGGTCGACGGAAGCGCGGTCGCAGGTGCAGCGGCGCCCGTCGCCATCGGAACGCCGCGTCCAGGGGAGGAAACGGGAGGGGAGGGGAGGAAAGGTTAGGGAGGGAGGGAGGGAAGGAAGGAGGGAAGGAAGGAAGGAAGGAAGGAAGGAAGGAAGGACGGAAGGAAGGACGGAAGGAAGGACGGAAGGAACCACTGGAGCGATCCTCTGGAGCGCCGGGGGGGCGGTGCTGGCGCAGCTCCTAGCAGGGAGCGCAGCCCCGGACGACGGAGGCAGCAGGCCGGCGGGTCACGGCGAGGATGGCCGCTTTCCCGAAGAACACTGTCCTGCTGAGCCACGCTCCGCAGGAGATCCTCTTGGGGATTCTGTTTTCATCCCTGGGGCTTTGGCGCTGGGCACGGACGCCTTCGTGAGGAGGGTTGGGGCGCCACGGCTGGAGTGGGCGAAATTCCTGCGACCACACGCGTGCTGGGCATGCGGGAACGGTGGCCGATTGCACGATGTTGCTCAAGATCCTCATGTTTGCAGACATCGATTGAGAGACCGGTGTGGGTAATTAGTGTTTGAATGTGCGCTTGTCGACGTGCCTTGGGCGTATGGCTTCTGTCTGGCTGTCTGTCTGTTCTGTTTGTCTGGTTGTCTCTGTCTGTCTGTCTGTCTGTCTCTGTCTGTCTGTCTGTCTGTCTGTCTGTCTGTCTGTCTGTCTGTCTGTCTGTCTGTCTGTCTGTCTGTCTGTCTGTCCAAAGGCCACTCTGGCGCCAAAGCCACCTCGGCAGCCACTGGCATCGGCGACGCACCCGGCGGCGGCGCTGGTGCCAGCAGACGGCGTGAGGGCGCCGACGACGCCCCCGAGAAAGACGAACTTGGGCGCAGCCGACGCCGGGGGCGGCACGATGGCGCCCGCCTCCCCCGACGAGGGCGACGGCGGCGGCCCGCGGGAAGAGCCGCGAAAAATCGTGCGCCGCGACCGCCCCTCCAGCAGGCGCGGGTCTGGTCGCGACGGCAGCTGGTTGCTTTTATGAAGCCGGGCATGTCCCTGTACAGGAGGAAAACTCAAGAATAGGAAAATAAGATGTAAACGATTCTTGGTTTCTTTTTTATATAGATTTTATTGTTTCACTTGTTTCTTTAAAAATCTGCCTTCTTGCACACGCGCGCTGGTGCGCCTCCAGGGCTTGTATCGGTGCCGACTGCCATGCCGGCGCCCCCGCCCGCCCCGCCCTCGTTACTTTTTCATCGCTCCATTCCGCCGTTACGAACGCTCAGTTTGTCTGTTCAGGTCGACAAAGTACATCTACACAAACATGATCGCTCAGATCTCCGCGCGGAGTTCTTGGATTGGCACTGGCACCCCCTGGCGGCCCCTCCGACGCCACCCCTGGCGGGCTCCCCTCGCCAGAACGAGGGGGGCCCCGCGCCGATCCAAGAAACCCGCGCGGACCCACGGAAAGTTGTGATGTCTATGCCGTGTGTTCTTTGTCGGGTTACAGTGGGGGGGAGGAGGAGGGGTAGAAGGAGGAGGAGGAGGAGGTGGAGGAGGATGAGGAGCAGGAGGAGGGGCAGAAGGAGGAGGAGGAGGAGGAGGTGGAGGAGGAGAGGAGGAGGAGCAGGAGGAGGAGGAGGAGGAGCAGGAGGAGGAGGAGGAGGAGGACCTGCGCCCTGCCCCCTCCGGCAGGAGCAGAGCAGCGTGATGCGGGTCGAGGCGGCGTACCTCCAGGGGCTGGCGGCAGGCCACGGGCGGGGCCCCCCGCGCTGCGCGCGTGTGCGCGGCGCTGCCCGTCCACGACGCGGGCCTGGGCGCTGTGTGGTCCGCCACGAGTGCGCTGTGTTTGTCGACGTTTTTTGACGAGCGCGCCCTGGATTTCGAGGTTCCAGTCTTCGTGGGATGCTTGCAGCGGGAGCTCGCGTCAAATCTCAGCTTGGGTCTCGTCATTTTCATGATGGCCCCGTCAGGCCAACTCGCGTCCCCCGAACCCGAGTCTTACGTCCCCCCGCCCCTTCTCACTTCCCCCCCCCCCCCGGGCGCGCCGCCTACAGTGGAGGCCCATGCCGAGAAACACCCTGCTTTTGCCTCCAGGGTGCCCTGGGTCTCTTGGGTTTCGATGGGTTTTGCTACGAAAAAGGGGCGTTCCCACACCGAAAACCAATGGACGTCCTGGGCTCTTGGGGTTGTGTGTCTGGTGGCAGGTTTCTCGTGGTCGAGCTCCTACTGTACGCCCCCCCCCCCCCCGCCAGCCCCCAGGTGCTCGGTGGAATTAGATGGATGTGCCACAACAGGGCATGGCGCGGGGGTGATCGGGGAGCCATCCCGGAGCCGCCCGTTTCTGATTGCGGGGGGCAGCGGATGCCGCCTTGGTGCCAAGTCTGGGTGTCCTTGACTCAGGAGGGAAAAACACACACACACACCACCCACATACACACACCCACACACCCACACCCCCGCGCGCGCACACACAAAACACACACACACACACACACACACACAACACACACAACACACACAATTCACACAACACACAACACACACACAACACACACAACACACAACACACAACACACAACACACAACACACAACACACAATACACAACACACACACAACACACACACACACACACAATTAATCGTCGATCCCCAGGAAAAGATGGGAAACTATGGGAAGTGGGGGGGAAGACAAAAACCCAGAAAATATAGGAAAATATGGGGGATATGTTTATTTGTGTGTATTTATTTGTGTGTCCTGGGGCCCCTTCAGACAGGCTATCGCAAACATGGATCGAGGGGGCGTGGATTGGCGACGGGCCCCGTTTCCACAGGAAAGCGCGGATATCCGCCGCCGAGCGTGGCGGCACCGGCCGCATTTCGGGGACGCGCCGAGTCCATGGATCGCTAATCCATGCTTTCGCGCCCCCGACCTTGGCGTTCTTCCGAGGATCTCGGGCTGGTTTGACGAGCCTTAGGTCTGTCAGGGGGGTCCAGGGGCTGTATCCTGCAGAATCTTGAAGTCGTCTTGGGGCAGCCTTGGGGGCAAGGTTGGGCCTCTCTGGGGCCATCGTGGAGGGCCCATCAGGGGCTTTGGGGGCCTCCTTGGGCCGTCTGAGGGCCTCTTCAGGGCCTCGTGGACCTTGTCGGAGGCCTCGGCCTGAAGATCTCAAGAGGCATGAACATCATTTTTCTGATGTTCGCGCGGGTGTCTTCTCATCTGCTCTGGGCGCCCCATGGCGGCGCCTTCGGCACCCGTGGCGCGCCTGCTCTGGCCCCCCGGGGGCGCCTCCGGCGGCCCTGGCGCGCTCCGCGCACCAGGGAGGGGCGTCCAGCGCCGATCCAAGAAGTTCGCGCGGAGCCTCGGAGGCTTATGTGTGTGCCCCTTTTTGCTCTACGGGAGCCCATCGTGGGGCCATCTTGACCTTAGGAGCGGGAAGAGCAAGCAAGCAAAGGCGACGACTACGACTACGGGTGCTACTACTGCTACGACTACGACAGCGACTTCTACGACAATTACTACGACCATTATTTGTCCATTACTACTACCGTCACTACGTCTATGATTACATTACGACGACTACTACGATTGCGACTGCTACGACGACCATCTCCACTACCAGCATGACGATTATTAACCGTACGAGTAGAATATGCATTGCCAACTAATACGACTGCCATTAGCAACGCTATCCTTATCACGAGTTTTTTACCATCGCTGGCATTCCATGTTTGTATTAAGACCGCTACTACTACCAGTGCCCTTGTAAACTCTACCATTCCAGCTAATATCTTAAGTGTTGTTGTTGCGAGTCATACCAGTATTTACGAGCACCCTGTTAATACTATGATTACACCGCTACCGCCACTAGCTACAATTAATATGGTCACGATGTAGTGGCTTTATGTTTTAATTATACCATTATTACCACTACCACGACAGCACAATTTTATAGCAACGACTTCTACCGATGCGGTTGCGATTGACGTCGCAATATTTCTCATTCCAGTTCCCACTGCTAATACACATAAGATGACGATTACAACATGGTTTACGGCGACTACGTCTACAACCCTTACTATTACCACTACCAGTACTCTTATTATGAGCAATCCGACCTCAACTATTACTCCGACGCGGCTTAATATTTCGCTTACGATTCCTACTATTAGTACGGGAATTTCACGTATTCTTTCGATTGGAAGTTCCGTTAGTCGTTTTGGTCCCCAAGCCGCCCGTTCCAGCATCGTACGGGGCGCAAGGTATGTGGTACACTTTGGTCGTTGCAGTCCGATGTGGTGCAACATTTGTAGTGCAGAGCAACGCAGAACAACGCAAGGCAATGCGAAGCAATGCGAAGCAATGCGAAGCGGGCGGCGTCGAGGCGTTGGGCGGCGACGAGGCGGCGACGGCGGCCAAATGGTTGCCAGAGCGGCCCGCAGGCCCAGGCGACGGGCGGCGACGGCGGCCACATGGCGGCCACATGGCGGTCAGAGCGGCCCGTTGGCCCGGGCTAGGGACGGCGACGAGGAGGCGACGGCGGCCACATGGCGGCCACATGGAGGCCCAGTTCTTCAGTAGAAAGTAAGAACCCGTAAGTGCAAGCATTGTTTGGGATAGCTATACTATTATCGTCACCATGACTACTACTGCACTATTGCTGCTGTTCCCGGCTTCCCCCCCGTGACGAGATCAGCGCGCCGCTCCCCCTCACGAACACGCGTGCTATCGCCCGATGGGAAAATAATGATTCCATTTGAGACAGGGCCGCCTGCCCACCAGCGGCCGCTGCCGGTGTTCGACGACAACACTTGGTGATGGGTATCATACCCATTTCTTCCGAACCCATTCCAGGCGTACTAATTCCGACAGACATGAAATAGCAGCGAATAAAACGCGAAGGGAGCCTCGGGCCCAGATTTTTTGCGCCAGTGCCCGAGCCGGGTGCATGTGGCCCTGGGGCCCGAGGCCAGACGAAGATGCCTGGCTTGAAGAGATTGTCCTCAGGTCCTCCCTCGCCCCCCTGTTCGATCTCAGAGTGCACGCCGCCCCGCTTCTCCTCCTGCGGCCCCCTCCCCCAGCGAGCGGAGAGGCGACGACTTCAGCTGCGCGATGGTGCCCGCGGAGCCCGAACCGCGTGCGCGCGCGCGCTCGCTTTGTCGCCCCTCCGTGCTCCCGCCTCCTCTCCTCCACGTTGGGAGGCCTGCAGCACCGCTCTGCGATGTGCTGTCGACCAGGCCCGCAGGGCGGGCCCTGTCCATCGTTCTGTGCACTGCAGCTTTGGCTTGGGCTTCGTCTGTGGGTGCACCGAGAAGAAGCGCCTTCGGGCTAGCTCACTCGAGTCGGATTTTTTTGCTCGCACGGGTGCTCCCCCCCTCCCCCACTCGCCTTCTTCCGCTTCCTCCCCTTCGTTCGCCTCTCCTCCTCCCGCGAGTTCCCATCTGCTGCCCCCGCCGCATCCGTAGTCGCCCCCTTCTGCTTTCCCCCGCCTCTTTCTCGTCAAATGATTTGTCCTGATCCTCCGCCCTCCTTCTTTTCCTCCCTTTTCCTGATCCTTTTCCTTTTTCCTTCCTTCCTTCCTCCCATTTCGCCCCACCTTTCTCTTTCTTCGTCTTTTTCATTTCCGCCCCACCGTTCCTTTTCCTTTTTCTTGATCTTCGACCCTCCCTCACCATCCAGGTCCATGTCCCCTTCCTCCCTTTGATCCTGGTCCACACTCAGCTCCTCCTTATACAGCGCTGTTGTGTTCAGACAGTTCAGACCCAGCTATTCTCGCAAACGTTGTGGGATACAAGTCGTGTCGCACCCCAGGGTCGGATTACCGACGTTGTGGGATACAAGTCGTGTCGCACCCCAGGGTCTACGCAATGATACTTATGCTATGAAAGTCCTTCTCTCGTTTACTGTACAACCGACTGCTCCCAATTCTCGATACCAAAGGCGGGACCAAACGGGGATTCAGGAAGGAACGCCGACGAGTGGACCCTAACTATGAGGACCGCGGCGGTAGACTTCAAAAAAGGCTTTTGACAGCGTCAATCACAGAGCAACACATAAAGCGGAGGAAGTCGTCACACGATTGAACATTGCAGATTGGGTATCGATTCGACGAGAACGGAAATGATAATGGCTCGTAAGGTTCTTATGTCAGACAACGGAGGTTGGATGGCACGGGCGATGTTGTGGAACCCGGAGGCAGATTTCGATTGTGATGGTCTCCGACACCCAGGTCACCCAAAGAAGAGATGGCTCGATGACGCGCGACAGGTGTTTCTATATGAACCATGTTGTGTTGAACAAGAGTGGCTTGATGTTTCAAAAACCGACGTCAGGGGAACACTTGAAGCCAAATTTGTCGGCAGATAATGTGGCATTCCGTCTCGTAGTGCAATTTGATTTCTTCTGCTCGCGTTTCTTTCGTCGTCGTGTCTCGTGTCGCTCGCCTCTACCTCCCTCTCTCCCTCGGCTTCGCCTCTCGTCTTCGCTTTTCGTGCGCCCCTCTTCCCCCTCGTGCGTCCTTCACCCTCCCCCACAGCATCGCAGTGGGATGCCGCCGCCAGCCGGCGCAGAGGCCGCCGCCGCTCGTGCTTCGCATCCTGGCGCCACGGCGCCCGCCCGCAGCGAGCCCGCCGGCGTGCACCTTTTGCAGGTCCGGGTCCACGTCCGAGTCCGTGCTGTTCGGCGCACTCGACCTTCAGCGCCCCGTCTGCGTGCTCTGCGACGTCAGAGATGAAGCGGCGAGGTACGGATTGACGCTTCACCCTGTCCGGAACAAGACCCGCACGAATGTCATCCGAAGGGGAAGGACATCTTTCTCCAATGCCAACGTCGACGGTGAGATGAGTCGAAGCTTGCGTTCCGAACAGAGCATGGCACACTCGCGGAGGAAGCTTACGCTCCACGACTTCATACGGGAGAGCTACGCAGCAGAATTGCTTTGGGATGGGGCGGATTCAATTACTTGCGATACGAGCTGACAGAAAAAACGTTACCCGCTTCACAACATGCTGAGGTTTCGTAGGTGCAGAATCGCACCCTCTGTGATGTGCGCGTGCTGCTCGTGGGCACCCACGAATGCGATACTCAGCAACCTGCGACGACACCCACACCATCGCCCACAACGAGCGTAAAGACAACTGCAGCGAAGAAGACACTTGGCCTGAACTGTGGATTGGTGTCATCAACGAAGAACACACGCGGCCGCACAGCATGCCAGAGGTGCATGGGTCGAGGAGTTGGCTAGAGCACGCGTCATACGAAACGGGCAATGGCCCGACGAAATGCAGCCTACTGCCGCGGCATGTTGACTTGGATGCCGGCTTCGTGGAAGCTACGCATCCGCGGCGCACGCCGAGCATGAAGACGGCAGTGTGTACAGCGTGAGCGCCGGGCAGCTGGCGTTCCCGTTGTCTTACGCACGGAGGGCACAACACGGCTCGAGCTAAACGGTGTTTTGTCGATTTCATGGACCGTTTTTGTTTTGATCTCGTCCCGCAGCAAAGGCAGTCAGAACGGAGGCCAACGAAAACAAGACGACAACGAAAACCACTGTTTAGCTCGAGCCCCCGGGCACACCGCGACAGCGACGGCGGCGGCAAATATTTCAAACAATGGTCACGGATTGATGCGGACCAACAGCCATGGGATACGTTCCAACAAAACAAGTCGTGCTCTTGTTTATTAGATCGCCTTCCTGCACATGTGACCGTGCCTTGGCCCGCACGCCGCGCACTCGCACGGCCGTCCCCCTCGGGACGCACGCCATCGCGTCGCCTCTCCTCGCCCGTCCCACTTCGTCCCCTCCCTCCTCCTCCCCTTTCCTTCCTCCACTTCCTCCTCCCCCGTCCATCCCCCCCGCTCCCCACCCGCACACACTGACCTGAGCGTGCCAACCTGCGCTGGATGCTGAGCCCGATCCAACCTGGTCCCACCGTCTCGCCCCAGACAGCCGAACGCGTGCCGTTGTTAGTCCGAACTCCTCGTTCCTTCCCCCGTCCAAGGCCGAGACTGCGCAGGGGCTCTCACCTCTGCGCTGTCCGCGTTGCTGCCCGAGGCCCGTCCCCTTCCCCCCTGGGGGGCGCTCGAGTGGGGGGAAAAGGACTGGGTGTGCGTGTGCGTGTGCGTGTGTGCATTTCATGGTCGAATCCATGACATCTCCCAGATTCCCCGCCACCACTATTCGTCTTCGTACGATTCTGTTTATCACCATCATCAACCGTATTCTCATGTTTGTTCTTATCATTCGAGGCGTCCTCCCATTCCCCCTTTCTCTTATGTTTCTTCTTCTTCTTCTTCTTGCAAGGCGTCCTCCCTTGTCCCCACCTCTACTTATTCCTCTTCTTATTGTTGTTCCTCTCTTGTTTCTTCTTTCTAGTTCCAGTATTACTATTATTTCCAGTTTTCGTTTTCTTTTTCCTCCAAGGCTTCCTCCCGTCCGTCGGCGTTTTCGTTTTCGTTTTCTTTTTCCTCCAAGGCGTTTTCGTTTTCGTTTTCTTTTTCCCTCGTCCGCGCGCGCGCGCCTTGGGCCACTGCTGCTCTGTAGCCCCCTCCCCTCCCCGGCCCCCTTTCGCCTTTTTCGGCGCACCCAGTCTCCTCTCCACCCCTCCCTGCCCCATCGCAAGCGCGCTTCACGCTCGGGTGCGCTTCAGTGCTTATGTTTCTTCGTCTTACTTTTCTTCTTCTTCTTCTTCTTCTTCTTCTTCTTCTTCTTCTTATTTTTCTTCTTCTTCTTATTATTTTTCTTATGTGTTGCCTTACACTTCCATGGCGTCCTCCCGTAACTCCCCTCTCCCTCGCCAGCGCTGCTCTGTTGCCCCCCCCCCCTCCCTGGCCCCCTCTTGCCTTTTTCGGCGCACCCGATCTCCGATCCACTTATGATGTTCCAACCCAGTTACTGCAGTGTTGACCGTCAGGAAGAATTCCGAGCACCATGAAAGTACCGATTTTGCGAGGTTTTCACGACGTGTCGGGCCCTGGGAGGCGATACTCGTTCGATATTTCGTCAGCGTTTCGGGCAGACACTGTTTCGATACTTCTCTCGGTGTTCGGAAATATGTCTGGGATGTGGTCTCTAAGTACGAGGGGAATAACGTAACTCTCCACCCCTCGCCCTCTTGCAAGCGTGCTTCATATTCGGGTGCGCTTGCTTTGCCCGCGTGTTCGCCTCTTCCGTGCTCGCTGTACTTGCGTTTGCTTCACTCCTTCTCTTTTTGGACCCTGCCTCTGCGGAGGCAGGCCAGGCCATTTTGGAGCCGGCTGGGGGGCCGAGGTGGCCCAATATTGGTTGCAGTCAGCAGGAAGAAATGGGGGAGAAAGGGCCTTTCCCTGCGTCGCCCGGCTGCATGCAGCTCGGAAAGCTTTGCCAGTTTCGACCGTGGGAGGGTTCTGAGCGTCGACTTTGAGCGAATCTGCCCTCGTCCCCCCTCCTGGCTGATTGTCAGCTGGCTCATCCAGCTCAGGCCCGGCGGCGAGCGAGGGGGGTAGTGAGATGGGCTCTCTCAGAGGGCGGCAGGGCTTGTCAGAAACCCGCCGACATCCTGTCCTGAGAAGTTTTCGATGTTCTCGGGGAAGGCGCAGAAGACCTCTGAGAAGGTTGGGGGACTTTCGAGCCTCTTGATAAGGCCCTCTCCTTCTCGCCTCTTCCCCCCTCGCTCGCCGCCGACAGACCCCTGGCCGCCTCCAAAGTCAAGCATCCGTCCTCCACTCCACGCGGCACATCCCCCCCTCCGGGGAGGGGCTCCGAGCGGGACGCCCCCTCCGTGGGGGGAGGGCCGCGGCGCCCGCTCTCCAGCGTG
>CAUYUJ010007391.1:472889-490389 GCA_963575745.1 Prorocentrum cordatum
TCCTCCTCTCCTCCTCCTCCTCCTCCTCCTCCTCCTCCTCCTCCTCTTCCTCTCCTCCTCCTCCTCCCCTGGCTGAGGGCGAGCGCATCCCCCCCCCCCCCCGGCGGGGTGGGGTTGCGGCGCTGGGCGCGCGCGGTGTGGCCCCTCGCCGCGCCCCCATCGCGCGGCCCATGGCGTACTTGGCGCGGCTCGGGGAGCTGGTGACGGACACGGCGAGGAGAGTCCAGGAGATACCCGCTTGGTGTTAAGTCGGGCACGTCCCTCTACAGGGGGAATATTCCAAAATTGTCAAAACATAGTCTGGGGACGATCTTGGGGGTGTTGTTGATAATGTTTGAGCATTTGCGAATATATGTATTTTCTCATCTAAAATCCGCTTGTAGGAGGACATGCCCGACCTAACGCGTGGTGTTGCTGCACCGTTCTCGGAGGAGGAGAATCGTGGAAGAAACTTGTGCTCATGGAGTTCCCCACATATGGATGTTGAGGGCTTTGTGGGATCTATGAGGCAGAATCATAGCAATATGAATGGAAGGGCCATCGCAAAAGTACGTGCGACAGAAACGGCAGACGAAGGCAAGGATGGGGAGCAGCCAGGAGGAAGACGACGGCTGTTCAGGAAGCACGTTCGTCCCTGGAGGAGTGGGAGGGGCACGAAACTTGATAAACAACATGGTTTTCGAATACCCTCCTCGCCCCGGCGGGGCCTCCCTGGAGGAGTGGGGGGTGCACGAAACTTGATACATAACATTGCTTTCGAATACCCTTCTCGCTCTGGCGGGGCCTCCCTGGAGGAGTGGGAGGGGTACGACACCTGATAAATAGCATTGCTTTTGAATACCGCCTCGCTCAGGCGGGGCCTCCCTGGAGGAGTGGGAGGGGCACGAAGCTTGATACATAACATGGTTTTCGAGTCGAATACCCTCCTCGCTCAGGCGGGGCCTCCCCGGAGGAGTGGGAGGTGCACGAAACTTGATACATAACATGGTGTTCGATTACCCTCCTCGCTCAGGCGGGCCCTCTTGGAGGAGGGGGAGGGGCACGAAGCCTGATGAAAAAATTGTTTTCGAATACCCTCCTCGCTCAGGCGGGGCCTCCCTGGAGGAGTGGGAGGGGCACGAAACCTGATACATACCATGGTTTTCGAATACCCTCCTCGCTCAGGCGGGGCCTTCCTGGAGGAGTGGGAGGGGCACGAAACTTGATACATAACATTGTTTTCGAATACCCTCCTCGCTCCGGCGGGGCCTCCCCGGAGGAGTGGGAGGTGCACGAAATTTGATACATAACATGGTTTTCGAATACCCTCCTCGCCCAGGCGGGCTAACATGGTTTTCGAATACCCTCCTCGCTCAGGCGGGCCTCCACGGAGGAGTGGGAGGGGCACGAAACTTGATAAAGAAAATGGTTTTCGAATACCCTTCTCGCTCTGGCGGGGCCTTCTTCCTGGAGGGGTGGGAGGGGCACGAAACCTGATAAAAGATTGTTTTCGAATACCCTTCTCGCTCAGGCGAGGCCTCCCTGGTGGAGAGGGAGAGGCACGAAACCTGATACATGACATGGTTTTCGAATACCCTCCTCGCTCAGGCGGGGCCTCCCTGGAGGAGTGGGAGGGGCACGAAACCTTATAAATAACATGGTGTTCGAATACCCTCCTCGCTCAGGCGGGGCCTCCCTGGAGGAGTGGGAAGGGCACGACTCCTGGTAAATAGCATGGTTTTCGAATAAGCTCCTCGCTCAGGCGGGGCCTCCCCGGAGGAGTGGGAGGGGCACGAAACCTGATACATAACATGGTTTTCGAATACCCTCGCTCCGGCGGGGCCTTCCTGGAGGAGTGGGAAGGGCACGAACCCTGATACATTACATGGTTTTCGAATACCCTCCTCGCTCAGGCGGGGCCCTCCTGGAGGAGTGGGAAGGGCACGAGACTTGATAAATAACATGGTTATCGAATGCCCTCCTCGCTCAGGCGGGGCCTCCCCGGAGGAGTGGGAGGGGCACGAAACTTGATAAAGAAAATGGTCTTCGAATACCCTCCTCGCTCAGGCGGGGTTTTCCTGGAGGAGTGGGAAGGGCACGAAACCTGATACATGTTACATGGTTTTCGAATACCCTCCTCGCTCCGGCGGGGCCTCCCTGGAAGAGTGGGAGGGGCACGAAACTTGATACGTAAAATGGTTGTCGAGTACCTTCTCGCAGGCGGGGCCTCCCCGGAGGAGTGGGAGGGGCACGAAACTTGATAAAGAACATGTTTTTCGAATACCCTTCTCGCTCTGGCGGGGCCGGCCTTCCTGGAGGGGTGGGAGGGACACGAAACCTTGTACATAGTATGGTATCCCGATGCTGTCCTTGCTCTGGAGTGGCGTCCCTGGAGTGGTAGGTATGTCATGGTAGCTTTGGTCTGGTGGGTGTGGTATGGTACGGTAGGTATGGTATGGTATGGTATTGTAGGTATGGTATCGTAGGTACGGTATAATATGGCATGATATGGTAAGTATGGTATGGTATGGTATGGTATGGTATGTTTGGTATGGTAGGCATGGTAGGTATGGTATGGTATGTTATGGTAGGTATGGTATGGTAGGTGTGGTATGGTAGGTATGGCATGGTAGGTAGGTATGGCATTGGTATGGTAAGTATTGGTATGGTGTAGTAGGCAGGCGGGGGAAGGAAAAGGAGAAGGATATGGTCTTCTAGGGTAACAAGAACCCCACTAATGATGTGGGGAAAACACTGCATGGACATAAACTTTTGGCTCTGCGCGCGGATTTCTTGGATCCGCGCTGGGCCTCCCAGATGGGGTCGGAGTAATCAGATGGCGTCGGAGGATCGCTCCACATCGCCGATGCTTCGGCGATGCGGCTCGATGTGGAGCCCGATTTGCTCCACGTCGACGTCGCCGATGCATCGCCGACGTCGGCGACGCATCGCCGGTGCATCGCCGATGCATCGCCGATGCATCGCCGATGCATTGTCGATGTATCGGCGATGCGGCGGGATCCTCCGACCCCGTTTATTCCTTTTAGGAGGCCCCTATTTCGGAGGAGGAACATCGAAGAAACGCCATGAACATAAACTGTTGGCGCTCCGCGCGGATTTCTTGGATCCGCGCCGGGCCTCCCCGGCGGCGCCTCCGGCGCCTGGCGCGCTCCACGCGCCAGGGAGAGAGGTCCAGCGCAGATCCAAGAAATCCGCGCGGAGCACCAAACATTGATTTTTATTATGTTTTCGTTCTTCTGTTAATTAGAGTGGGGACCCATGCCGCTGCCCCATTTCCTCGTTTTCCTGTTCCAGTGGGCCTCCCGCCACCGCTGGATTCGCCTCGAGACGCTGGTCAGAACGCACTCTGGGAGAGGTCCGGGGAGTAGCTGTATCGGCACCTTGTGGTTTACCGATGGTTTCGTGAGGAGGAGGAGGAGGAGGAGAAGAAATGAAAAGAGGAGGAGGAGGAGGAGGAGGAGGAGGAGGAGGAGGAGGAGGAGGAGTGGAGGAGGAGGAGGAGGAGGAGGAGGAGGAGGAGAGGAGGAGGAGGAGGAGGAGGAGGAGGAGGAGGAGGAGAAGAGGAGGAGGAGGAGGAGGAGAAATGAGGAGGAGGAGAAGAGGAAGAAGGAGGAGGAGAAGAAATGAAAAGAGCAATGTTGTTTTTGTGTGTCTGCCGTCATCTGGCGCGTAGCGGCGGTTGCCCGGCCCCACCCCCCTGGGTCCTTGGAGCGGTCACGGGGGGGCCCCGCCCTGCCGAAGCGTTACCGTTACCTCGGGTTCCGATCCCCCCCCCTCCCTCCCTCCCTCCCTCCCTCCCTCCCTCCCTTCCTCCCTCCCCCCCCCCTGGGGAAGCGACCGCCATGCTTCTTTACGTGAGCCACAAGTCGCAGGGACTGGTCCAGTCAGTGAGCCCATGTTGCGCTCGACGCGTCGGGTGGCCTTAACAACTTAGTCCGCAAGATGCGGCGTTGACGAAACAAATAAACGACCCGACACGGGCACGTTCACACACACACACACACACGCACACACACACACACGCACACGCGCACGCACACGCACACGCACACGCACACGCACACACACACGCACGCACGCACGCACGCGCACGCACGCGCACACGAACACGCACACGCACACGCACGCGCACGCGCACGCGCACGCGCACGCGCACGCGCACGCGCACGCGCACGCGCACGCGCACGCGCACGCGCACGCGCACGCGCGCGCACGCGCACGCGCACGCGCACACGCACACGCACGCGCACGCGCACGCGCACGCGCACGCGCACGCGCACGCGCACACACGCACACGCACACGCACGCGCACACGCACACGCACACGCATACGCATACGCACACACGCACGCGCACACACGCACGCGCACGCGCACGCGCACGCGCGCACATACGCACACACTGATGTCGCGACACGTATAACTACACACGCACACGCACGCACGCACGCACGCACGCACGCGCACGCGCACACACACACACACACACACGCGCGCACGCACGCACGCACGCACGCACGCACGCACGCACGCACGCACGCACGCACGCACACACGCTCACACACACACACACAAAGCACCCAAACTCACTGGCCACGCACCGAGATAGGCCGTTGCAAGAGTAGTGGCAGAGTTCAAGCGTGATTGTACTTCAACTGTCGAAGCCAGATCCCTCTGCTTCCTCATTCCGGGGGCGGGCTGACAGCACATATACTTCAAGCGCCTTCCCACATCCACGTTTCTACCTGCTTCGTCCGGATGGCCGTCCCTGTCATCATCGCCTCCCTCCTACCCCCCTTTCCTCTATCGTCCTCCTTACCCCTGCAGCGTGGTCCTCACCTCCCCATACCCTTTCCTGCTATACCGTCGGTCGTCGAAAGCAGGTAGTGCTGGATTTCCATATCCCAATCTACTTTAGGCGCCTTCCTACTTCAAGGATCGAGCGTTTTTACTTCTTGCCTCCTCTTCAGGGTGCGGGCGGAAGCCCAACCTACTTCCACCAAACAATCCTGTGGTGTTGGGTCCTCGTTTTGAAGAGACGGTCCCCCCGTCCTCCTCCTCCTCCTCTTCCTCTTCCTCTTCCTCCTTCTCCTTCTCCTCCTCTTCCTCCTCCTCCTCCTCCTCCTCCTCTCCTCTCCTTGCTTCTCCTCTGCGGTCCTCTCCTCTCCTCTCCTCTCCTCTCCTCTCCTCTTCCCCCATCCTCCCTCCTCCTGCCACCCCTTCACTTTGACACACCCCTCATACGTTTTCTGGCCCCATAGGGAGCTCCCTCCACCCAAGGCCCATGTGGCTGTGTTCACATGCCGCCACCTGAGCACTTTGGCACACCCCTCACACGCTTAGGGGCCTCATAGGCTGCGTTCACATGCCGCCACCTGAGCACTTTGGCACACTCCTCACACGTTTCGTGGCACACCCCTCACACGCTTCCTGGCCCCATTGGCAGCCCCACCGAAGGCGCCAGTGGCTGCGTTCAGTTGCCGCCACCTGAGTACTTTGGCCCACTCCTCCCTCACACGTTTCGCGGCCCGATAGAGAACTCCACCCAAAGCCCCAGCGCTTGCGTCCACATGCCGCTTCTTGTCCACGTTGGCGCACCACTCACACGTTCCGTGGCCCCATTGGGAATTCCACCCAAGGACCCAGCGGCTGCGTCCACATGCCGTCTCCTGTCCACGTTGGCCCACCCCTCACACGTTTCGTGGCCCCACGGAGCTCCACCGAAGGCCCCAGTTGCTGCGTGCACATGCCGCTTCCACACGTTTCGTGGCCCCATAGGGAGCTCCAGTGAAGGCCCCAGTGGCTGCGTTCGGCTTCCGCCCCCCCTCCACTTTGGCACACCCATCGCAAGCTTCGTGGCCCCCTAGGGAGCTGCACCGAAGGCCCCAGTGGCATGGTCTACATGCGCTTCCCCCCGACAGGTACAGCGTTCCGTGGCCCCATAGGGAGCTCCATCGACTGCCCCAGTGGCGGAGTCAGCATGCTCTTTCCCCACGCAGTGCAGCGCCTCGTGGCCCCGGGAGCTCCACTGAAGGCCATAGTGGCGGTGTCCGCATGCGTATCCCCCACCCAGTAAAGCTTCATAGAGAACTCCACCGAAGGCCCCAGTGGCGATGTCCGCATGCGTTTCCCCCACCCAGCAATCGTTTCGTGGCCACATAGGGAGCCCCTCCGAAGGCCCCAGTGGCGGTGTCCGCATGCGATTCCACCACCCAGTACAAAATTTCGTGGTCCCATCGGGCGCTCCACCAAAGGCCCCAGTGGCGGTGTCTGCAGGCTTTCCCCCCCGCCCAGTATAACGTTTCTTGGCCCCATATGGAGCTCCACCAAAGGCCTCAGCGGTGGTGTTCGCATGCATCTCCCCCACCCAGTACAACGCTTCGTGGCCCCATACGGGAGCTCCACCGAGTGTCCCAGTGGAGGTGTTCGCATGCGTCCCCCCACTAAGTACAACGTTCCGTGGCCCCATAGGGAGCTCCACCGAAGGCCCCAGTGGCGACGTTCGCATGACGACCCCGCTCTATTTCGGCATACCACTTACATGTTTCGTGGCCCCATATGGAGCGCCTCCGAAGGCCCCGATGGCTGCGCCCGCATGCGTCTTCGCCCATGTCGGCACACCCTTTACACGCTTCGTTGCCGCGTAAACGGATCCACCGAAGGCGATACACACAACGGCGATACTCACAACTCCATATGGTTGGGCCCTTCGCCAGGATAACTTTACCGAGACCGACGTGTACGTTTCCTTGTGGGAAGCATTTCCGCCGTGCGTTCCCTGCGGGCTTCCCGAACGCGAGCAAGTGGCCCGGCCAGGAAACGCTCGTCAGCGCGCAGGAGACCCACACGCTGACCGTGCACATCGTCAACTCCACCTCCCGCTCGCTCAAGTGGGTCCAGGACGCTGGTGCAGCGGTGAGTGAAGGGAGCTGAACAGCGTTCGGACAGGGCCAGGACTAGGATGAATCCGTTCCAGAGCGTTCCGATACATCCTCCAGAGCCGCGGTATCTCAGAGATCTCCGATTTAACTTCATCCGATTCAATCTTCGTCTCGGCTTCGTCTTAAGAGTGGCTATGGCAGGTTCTCCGAACTCGTCAGTCACTGCAAGCTCACCTCGGTTGCTTCGTAATCGCTTCACCCCCTGCCAGCTTCTCTAGGCCTGGCATGGCCGTGTTTGCCATGCGCATGTACCAACAAGCTCTCACTTGTTGCAGCGGCCCTCTGGGCAATCGCGTGCGAATCGTACCTCTGCGGGCCCCCTAGTCCCCAAGGCCTCAGTTTTAGTGCGGCAGGGCGGATTCGCTTGGTCGGTATCGATTCGTGTTTTTGCTTGGACCCGCAGAGATAGGGTTCGCATATGGTTGAGCATGGAGGTAGCGAGTCGGTGGGAGGCGTCGTCTTGCACGAGTCCAGCGGTCAGCAGTGACGGAAGCCGCGAGATACTACTGCGTTTCTCGTGTCTGAGTAAGTCCAGGATGTTTGCGCGGTCGGGATGCGTCCACACCGCACAGTGAATGTTTGTTGCACTTCCCGCCAGTGCGGAGAGCTTACCGCGGTAGTCAAAGTGCAATCACCCTGCGCAGTGTCCGTTAGGCACAATTTGCCACAACCTTTTGCACCTGCCACCAAGTGCGAACACTACCCCTGCAGGTTCACTCGACACTGGTGCATCGGACGCCCCTGCTGGGGTTCAACTCGCTGCAGACTTCCTTCAAATTCTGGACCCCAGCGGGTTTTTCAGAAGCGAGACCTGCAGGGGGTACAGCCAACCCGCACAGGAAGGACGAGCGATTTCCCAAGGCCACCCCTGCATCCTTCCTTTCCGGCCCATTCTTGGCCGCTTTCGCTGGCCGCGTCCCGTTCGCAAAGTGCCGGCACGGCCTTCCCAGGCCCCTGCATCCTTACAGTGGGCACCGATGCCAAGAAGCACCCTGCTTGCCTCCAGGGTGTCATGGGTTCTTTGATTTGCGATGGCTTTGCGACGGAGGGCGCGGCGTTCCCACGCCAGAAAATCGATGGACGTCCTGGGGTCGCAGGCTTGGGCCTCTTGTGGACGGCCTCCTGTGGTCGCGCCCCTGCTGTGCTGTGCGTCCCTACGACTGCACTGGAGAGGCGTCCGTCGGCGACGTCGCCTGCTGGGCGGCTGCCTGGCACGGCCGTGCCTCGTGCCGGGTCGGTGGCGGGCCCGGGGCACGGGCGGTTTCGAGATGGGCAGAGTGCCGCCAGGGTCTCCCAGAGTCGGCCGGCATCGGAGGCTCGGCCTCCTATTCTGGGCGGGTGGTAAGGTCGGCCACGCGCAGAGGCGGGGTATGGGTCAGAGGAGGAGAGGGTACCCGTAATTACCCCAGCTTTTCTCCCTTTTTCGCATTTTTGGACCTCTTGGGAGGCCCTCGTCGCCACCGCTGGATTCGCTTCGGAATTCTAGTCAGAGCGCACCTCGGGAGAGGTCCGGGGAGTTGCGGTATTGGTACCTTGTGGTTTCCCCAATGGGGGGGGTTGGAAGGCCTCTTAGAAGCTCCCCTGCTCATCAGAAGGCGCGGGCCTTGTCTGTGGATGTAGGGTCCGGCGCCTTCTGAGAAGTGGCCTCCTTCTAAGAAGCCTTCCCACCTCCCCCTACCCCCTTGTGCGCGCCGCCAACATGGGGGGTGACCTACATGGAGGGTGAAGAAAATGGAGGGTGAAGCAATGGCTCTGGCTGGTCCTCTCACTGCACGCTGCACGCGCGGTCCGCCCGCTCACCCGCTCGGGTGCGTTTTCCCTGCACGCGCTCGCCCTGCCGCAGGCACCCACCTCGCTGCGGCGTCGTGTGGGACTCGGCCAGCTTGCAGCCCGCTCTGGCTCCCGCCGTGGTGACCTCGTCTCGGCCGCTGGAGGACACGCGTGCGCTTGTGTGGATTCTGCGACGAGGGGGGGCTGCAACCAATCTCCAGTGGCGCTGCCGCGCGGTTCCGCCACCGTGCTCGAGCGGGCGCGGGGGGCGTTAGGGGATAGTCCATGCCCCCGACGTCGGATCTGGGCACACGTTCTGCGCAGAAGGGGAGGAGGGGCCGACGCACACCCACCGCTGCGAGCGCGGTGGCGCGCACCATGGGCCAGAATCGCGACCACGCGCGCGTGCCGTTTTTGTTCCCCTCCCACGGCGTCCTGGGCTCGGGCAGCCCGATGCGGTCGCCTTTTATCTCCGCCCCTCCCCGGGCCCGCCCGAGCGCCGCGGGGCGCACTCCTCCGACCACGACCTCTCGGCGACGGCGCCGGCCAAACGACTCCGACGACGAAGACGAGGACAACGCCGCCGACGACGGTTTCACCGACAACAGCGATTCCGACGGCGACGGCGATGGTGACGGCAGTCTCGGCGACGACGGCGATGGCGACGGCGACGGCGAGAAGTCACCACGGCGGCGGCCCTTCCCGATGACGACGGCGGCGATTCCGACGGCAACACTGGACGACGATGGCGACGACGGCGGCAACGGCGGCGATTCCCGACCCGACGACGGCAGCGACGACGACGCCGGCGACGGTTGAGGCCCGGCGGCGAGCGGCTGGCCACCCTCGCGAGGCCCACCCGAGCTCGGGGTCCACCTGCTCCTCGGGCAGCCACTTCGGCGAGGGCCGGGAGCTGCCCCCGGGCCAAGCTGGAGCCGCGCCCCCGCTGAGCGGCCGGGCGGCCCTCTTCTCAGGTCGGACGATTGGCGCCCAGACGTGATGGCGTCGCCAAAAAAGTCAGGACGGGAGGTTTTTCCGGGTTTGGGGGGCCCTCGCAGCGTCCCAGGGAAGGGGTCGGTCCTGGGGAAGGGGTCGGGGGGACTTCCGGGGACGCCGTCTTGAAAGAATCAGGACGTCGCATGTTTGGGAATCAAATTCAGAGTCGGCGCTGGCATATTACCCTTGGTCGGCAACTGGCCCAGTCTGGCCTACTCCTGTTGAATCCGGCTCAATCGCGCCAAATCTGGCTCAGCTGAATCTGGCTTGTATCTGGCCTAATCTGGCACAGTGGCTTTGTAATCTGGCTTAGTAGCATGCCATCGTTCGGACGAAGACCTCCCCGGAGTTGCCTTCTAACTCCTCTCAGGTCGGACGAGGTAGTATCCCAGACAGGCCCGCGTCGTGAAAAAAACATGACGGACGGTTTTTGTTAGTTTTTTTCTGCCTCTGGGGCCCTTCGTCGGGGCGGGGCCGTCAAGAACGTGCACGGGACGAAAAACTGGCCCTGGGGAAAGTGTCGGGACGTCCGCGGGCCGCGTGTTGAAACAATCAGGACATCGCATGTCTGGGATGAGAGATTTCGAAGACGGTTGTGTGGGCAGTAGCAAATTTCGTCCAGATGGCCTCATCCGTGGTCGGAAACAGACCTAATTTGGCGCAGTCATGCTTACTTCCAGCGCATACAGCTCAATCGGATGCAATATTAGGCCAAGTTAGACCAGAGCTGATCCGGTTCAATAGCCTCACACGTTGGCTTCATAGACTTGACTAGTTCTTGCGGAGACCTCTCCAAGAAGATGCCTCCTAACCTAGATGGGCGTTAGCTAAACACTTCATATTCACCACCCATCAAACCACCTCCAAACCCAAACCGATGGCCCCAATCCGCCCGCCATTCCTGGTGGGGGGGGGGCGTCGGGGAACATGGAAGCAACACATGTGGAACCCGTGCCCCCCCCCCCAACCCGAAATTTGGGGTCTTCGGGTTGGGGTTGGAGTGGTCTGGGAGGTGGTCACCAAACACCAGGCCCGGGCGCGCCCCTCCTGGGCCCGGGAGGGGTCCCGGCCCCGCCGCCGCCGGAGGGGGGGGACTTGCCCGCAGCACGGGCGCCTCTGGCGCCAAAAAGGGGCCGCGAGAATCGGGACACCCCGAAGAGTTTTTCCCGACCCGCCAGGGTGGGCCTGCGTGGAGGAAAAAGCTACCCATACCGCTACGGCTCGCCCGTTTTCCCATTCCTCGGCCTCCTGGGAGGCCTTCGTCGCGATCGCTGGATTCGCCTCGAACTCCTGGTCAGAGCACACCCTGTGAGAGGTCCGGGGAGCAGCGGTGCCAGTACCTTTTCGGTTTCCCCGGTTTGGCCACCTTGCGCCCCCTGAGTACGCGCACCACAGGTCACTCTTGCCTAGGATCCCTCTTGCGTGCAGCCGGTAATCGTCTTTCCCGACCCGACAGGTTGGCCGTGCGTTCTGCTCTCCTGGGTTGCGCGTCGTTTTTTGTGCCTTCGGGCAGCGTGGCCCCATACAGTCGAGGTTGATGAGTAGGTCGACCCTGCAAAATCAAGGGTACTTTTGTGTCCTGTGTTTCGCGACCCATGCCTTTTACATTGCTATGGACATTTGGCCCTCGGGAGGGTCTCGTGTCCTCTCGCGTGTCCTCCCCAATGGACCTCGACTGTGTATTCCTCGTTCCCCGGAGGGCTGCCTGGGCTGTCTGGTTTTGTGTGGTCCGGGCGGGGACCCGGCCGATTTGGGGCCCAAGATTTGACGGGGGAGCCCGGCTCGAGAGTTCAGTCGGGCATGTCCCTCTACAGGGGGAAGATTCTCAGGAGGAAAAGAAACACACAGACACAATGAATCCTCGATTCCCCAGAAAATATAGGAAAATATGGGAAGTGGGGGGGAAGACAGCAGCCCAGAAAAATATAGGAAAATATGGGGGATCTTATTATTTGTGTGTATTTATTTGTGTGTCCTGGGGCCCCTTCATATTCAAGAATGGTTTAAACATAGTCTGGTGACGATTCGTCGTATTCTCTTGACTATTTCTGTTTGTTGCAGGTGTGACTACGTTTTAATGTTTCTTCCAAAGCCCGCCTGTAGGATGACATGCCCGACATAACTCAAGGGCCGATTCTCCACCGAGCGCAGGCGACCCCCTCGCCTCGCTCGGAGACGTGGGGGCAGGCAGCCGGAAGGGGGCCTCCAGCGAGGAGGTGTGCCTCGCGGAGGTATGCCTCGCGGGAGGGTCGGTCAGACCGCGTCCGCGGAGATTTGGTATCGCTCGGACATGTGTATTTTCTCCCGGCGAGGGCCATCTAGGAGCATCTTGGACCAACCTGCGAACCACACACGCGCGAAGTCGAATAATGAACGGGGAATGGATGTCCGAGCGACGGCGAGAGAGAGGGGCTGCGCTGATCTGATCTGGTCGCCTCCGTCGTCGCCGTAATCGTCGATTGCTCGCCGCCGTCGTCGTCGGTCGCCGTCGCCGCCGCCGTCATCGCCGACGTCGGTCGCCGCCGTCGGCCGCCGCCGCCGCCGTCACCGCCGCCGTCGTCGTCTGCGTCGTCGTCGTCGAGTCGTCTTCCTCGTTGTCGTCGTCGTCGTCGTCGTCGTCGTCGTCGTCGTCGTCGTCGTCTTCCTCGTCGTCGTCGTCGTCGTCGTCGTCGTCGTCATCGTCGTCGTCGTCGTCGTCGTCGTCGTCACCCCGTCTGCGGTTGAGGGGCCGTGCTGATCGCGGGCCCCATGCCCGCCTTCGGCGGCGCGGTGGGCATGAGCCTGGGCGAGGAGCGGCTCGTGGTCGGCGGCAGCTTCCAGGCGCGCCGCGAGCGCTGGTGCACCCCCGGGATCGGGCCGGAGATCACGAGCAGCGTTCGCCGGCGGCAAGCCCAGGGGAGAGGTGAGAAGGAGAAGGCCTTTTCAGAAGGCTCGGATGGTCTCCAGCCTGCCGATGGGTTTCCTGAGCCTTCCCCGAGGACACAAACAGCTCTTCACGAGGCCCGAGGGCTTCTGAGAGGCCCCGGACGGTTTGTTGCTCGTGGGCAGTTTGGCCCCTCCCGCTGCCCCCCTCCCCTGGGTCTTTGGGGGAACGGGCCGCGAGGGGTCTTGAGGGGTACGGAAAACCCTCTGACCCATCGAGGCCCGCTCCCTCGGCGGGAGGGCACGCACCACTGATATGACCAGGGTTGAGAGGCCCATGTTGGCCTCCCCGGGGGGGGCATCCTAATTGAGTGCCCCCTCCCCCCTCTTTGATCGATCTCTTCCAAGATGGCCCCAAAATGGCCCTCCAAGCTTCCGTAGCCATTTTGGCTCAAGGAAGTCTCGACCTGGTCCAAGCTCGCTCGAGCGCTCACCCGCGTGTCTGCGCTTCGTCACTTTTTCGCTCCAGCAATGGCCCTGCGTCGCTTCAACCAGGGTGGCAAGAAGCAGAAAGAATTGTCGGAAGAGCAAAAGCAGGAAATCAAGGAGGCGTTCGATCTGTTTGACACGGACGGTTCTGGTGAGATCGATTCCAAGGAGCTCAAGGTGGCCATGCGTGCTCTGGGTTTTGAGCCCAAAAAGGAAGAGATCCAGAAGATGATCTCCGATGTGGATGACGACGGCAGCGGCACAATCGGGTACGAAGAGTTTTTGAAGATGATGACGCACAAGATTTTGAATCGCGACCCCAAGGACGAGATCCTGAAGGCCTTCAGGCTCTTCGACGACGACGAGACCGGAAAAATCTCGTTCAAAACCTGAAGCGCGTTGCGAAGGAGCTGGGGGAGAGGATGACGGACGAGGAGCTGCAGGAGATGATCGACGAGGCTGACAGGGATGGCGACGGTGAGGTGAACGAGGAGGAGTTCTTCCGCATCATGAAGAAGACCAACCTGTTCTGATCATGCCTCCGTATGCGCGCCGCCAATCGACGACGACGACGGCGACGACGACGACGACGCGGGTCTGGTTGCCGTCGCCTGGCCACCGCCTCGGCGCGGAGCCGCCGCGACGGCGCGACTGCCTCGGCACCCGCGGAGCCCTCTCCCTGGGCGTGCGCCTCCGCACGCCGCTCCCTGGTGCAGCGCGGCTCCGTTTGACCGGCTGCACACCGCTCCCGAACAAATAAAAAAAAGGCCCTCCAGGCTCCCAAGAGTGCCCCAGGAGAGCTCCAAGACGCGCCCAGAAGGCCCCTAAGAGGACCCACGATGTTCCCAACAAGCTCCCAAGAGACCCCAAGATGCCCCAAGAGGTTCCCCGAGGCACCCAAGACGCTCCAAGAGAGACCCCCGGGACCGCCAAGAAGCTTCCAAAGCGCCCCGAGAAAAAAAACAATCCATGTCAGAGACATCCAAAGAGACTCCGAGAGGCATCCAAGAGGCCTCTGCTTGTTTGCTCGTCATGCTATTCCTTGTTATCCTTTTCCTCCGCGTGTTCCTCCTTGATCTCCCCCATCCCCTTCCTCCTCTGACTCTTCAGTCCTCCCCCGTTTGGGGTACGACGGCTACCCCAGCCCTTTACGCACTGTGTGCTCATTCACATAAATGGTACGGGCAACTCGCTTGGACATCGTTTCTGGATGGGCTGGTGGTTTTTTTGTTGATCGCGAGCGCAAGCGGAGAGGCCGCGCGCCGTCCAGAGCTGCCGCTACCGAGGGACCTTCGCGAAACAATCACCCTGGGCGAGCAGTCATGACGCAATTGGGTCCCAGGCCTGCGCGTGAGGGTCGGCCTCCCCGCTGAGATCCCCAGCGGCAGATAATTTGTTGGTTTCATCGCCACCCCGCTGCAGCTGCATGCTTTTTCTGTACCGTCATCCGAGCAAAGATATAAACATAAGATCTCGGAGGTCCGCGCGGATTTCTAGGATCGGCGCTGGACCCCCCTGACGGCGCCCCGCGCGCCAGGGAGCAGTGTCCAGCGCCGATCCGCAAAATCCGCGCGGACATCCGAGTTTTCATGTTTATGCCATTGCTCGTTCCCCTAATCCCCTGGCATCGCTCGGACGTGTGCATTTTTTTCGGCGACAGCCATCGAGGAGCATCCTTGATCATTTGGCGAAAAAACCACGCACGAAACCGAAAAAACACAGAGAATGGACGTCCGAGCGATGGCGAGAACCTGCACCATCGGCGCACGGCTGTCCTTCCAGGGCCGCCCGCCAGTGGGAGAACACGCAGGCGGCCGCGCGTCGCGGCCTGGGCCGGGCAGCTGCCCTCCCTTTTGGTGGGCGGCCTACGCACCGCGCAGGTGCGACGCGCGAGATCGGGAGGCCCACCTGTCCTCCTCCTCCTCCTCCTCCTCCTCCTCCTCCTCCTCCTCCTCCTCCTCCTCCTCCTCCTGTGTCGACAGTGCGGGCTCTCGCGCGCACCGCGGCGTGAGGTCGCCGCCGTGTCTTCTCGCGCCAGATCCGCCTCGTTGCGTCGCTCAGCTGGCTCTTCCCGCCCATCCTCGTCGACTCTCCTCCTCGGGCCCCTCCGCTGCTCAGCCTGACTGTCCGCTCGCCGTTCGTCACATCCTCTAGTTCGCCCTCCCTCCACTTTCCAGTCCCCCCCCTGCTACGGCTGCTGCTTCTCATGCTCTTCCTGTTTGGCATTGCTATCTCTCTCTCTCTCTCTCTTTAATGGTTCTCTTCTGGTCCTCCGCCCTCCATCCCTCCTCCTCCCTCCACCTCCTGTCTCATGGTACTTCGCCATCCTCCGCAGTATCGGTCGTCCTCCCCCAACACTCCTCTTCCCTATCCGTCTCCTCTCCGTCGTCGTTGCCGTCGTCCTGATTCTCGTCCGTCCTCCCCCTTCTCATGGTCCGCCCTCTTCCCCGGTTGTCCTTTGTCGTTATCCTAAGCATCTTGAGGGGGCGTCTGGGGCCTCTGGGGGAGCCTCTCAGATGCTTCTTGTAGGCCTCGTGGGCGCTTCGGGAGGGTTCTCGAGGCAGCATCGGGGATCTCGGGCTGCTCTGGAGGGGAAGGCTCTCAATACCCTTTCGCTGTCTCTCTCCTGGGCCCGTCATGGGGCCCTCTTGGGGGCCTCTGTTGGCGCGCTTGGGCCGCCTCCGGGCGCTTTTCGGCCTTTGGGGGGCGATCTTTGGGACCTCTCGCGCAGTCTTTGGGGGCTCTGAAGCTCGAATGCGCGAGGGCACCAATTTCCTTCGAACAACCTGAGAAACGCCAATGAGTTTGGCATCCTGGACTCTTCTTGGAGGTCGTGTCGGGGCCGTCTTGAGACGTCTCTGCGTCCTCCTGGGCCATCTGGAGGGCATCTTCGGGGTCTTACGGCGCTCTTCAACCAGCTAGGGAGTTCTTTTGGGACCCTCTTGGCTCGTCTTGTCGCTCTCTCGCCACTGGCGAAGTTACCCCGAGAAGCCCAGAGAAGGACCATGACATCCGTTACTGAGAGTTTGGTCTATACAGAGGACCTTAATGGACCTGAAGACACTGCACTCAGCGACTACGGCGTAATGGCCGAAACAATAAGTAATATCAGGGATGCAGCAGACGGAGAAGGAGGAGCAGGAGCAGGAGGAGGAGGAGGAGACGGAAAAGGAGGAGACGAAGGAGGAGGAGGCGGAGGAGGAGGAGACGGAGTAGGAGGAGACGGAGGAGGAGGAGGAGGAGGAGGAGGAGGAGGAGGAGGAGGAGGAGGACGAGGACGAAGTTGAGGGGGTGGAGGAGGAGGAGGTGGAGGACGTGCACTAGAAGATGGGGTGGAAGAGGTATAGAGGGTGGAGCAATCGAAGGGGTTCTAAGTGGGGGACGTGGCAGATGAGGAGGGATGGATACAGAGCAGAGTGAGGAGGAGATGCGGGGTAAGATAAGTTTGGGAGAAGGGAGGACGCGGCGGGGCAGAGGAGAACCGCGGATGTAGTGAAGGAGCTTGAGTCAGAATGGGGCGGTGTATGAAGGGGTGAAGAGGAGGGCCATCGGCCATGGGCCATGGAGAGGTAGAGGAGAACCTGGAAGAGGAGGAGAAGAAGGCCATGGCTATCCTCATCGCTCCTATCCGTTTGAGATGGCGCTCCGCAGCGATCTTTGGGACCACGCCGTTCCGGCTCGAGCTGTCCCGGTCGCCCCGGAAGCCAGGCCGAGCTCGCCGAGGAAGCCGCCCCCCCCCCCGCGGCCTTGAGAACCGATGGCGCCCGCCCGCAGGAGCCAGGCCGCTGGCCACGCGGCGCTGGGCGTCGCGCTCGCGGGCTGGGCCTGCGCCGCGAGGTGCTTCGTCTCGCCGAGCGCCCGCGGCGCTGCGAGCCAGCAGCAGTCCCTCCGCGGCGGCGGCGCGCTGCGGCGCTTCCCCGCGGCGCCCGAGGAATGGGGGGGGGAGGGGGTACTTCTGCCGCTGGCCTTGCCTCGGTGTCGCTTGTGGGGGGCCTCCGGGGAGGCCCTCGTCGCCATGGCTGGATCCGGGAAGCGGATGCGGGGAGTAGCGGTGTTGGTACTGGACGGTTTCCCCAAGGAGAAGACCACCCAGGAGGCCTCCCACCCGCTGGTCGGCCTGGCGGTATGCGCCGCCACCCTCGGCCTCGCGGTGACGATGGTGGCCAGCCCTGTGCGTGCGGATGAGGAGGTCCAGGACAGCCAGAGCACGATCGCGGGTAAGATCTCCAGGATCTGGACGCCCACAATGGGTACGGAAGGAATGGGTACAATGCCCAACAGCAGTTCCTGTTCATTTCGAGCAGGACTCGCTGTCCGCGCCGCCGAGGCCTGTGCCCATTTGAGACAGAAGGCCGCCTGCCCAACAACGGCCGCTGTTGGTTTCGGACAACATTTGTTGTTGGGCATTGTACCCATTCTTTCGGTACCCGTTTCGGGTGTCCA
>CAUYUJ010007391.1:495389-518728 GCA_963575745.1 Prorocentrum cordatum
AGTACCTTCCCCGTATTGGCTAGCGTCCCTGGGTTCGCCTCCCTTTCCCCCCCCCCCTCCCCCCAGCCCCCCTCAAGCCGTGCAACAAAGTCCACTCTTGCTTGGGTTTGCCCCTGCCTGTCTAGCCGATCGTCGTCTAGGCCTCCTAGATGGGGCCCGAGTAGATGGGGTCGGAGGATCGCACCGATGCATCGGCGACGCGGCTCGATGTGGAGCCCGATTTTCTTCACGCCGACGTCGGCGGTGCAGCGCCGACGTCGCAGGTGCATCGCCGATGCATCGTCAATGCATCGCCAATGCATCGGTGATGCATCGGCACTGCGGCGCGATCCTCCGACCACATCTACTCGGACCCCATCTAGGAGGCTTCTAGGTGGCCTCCCCAGAGCCGAGGTCTTCGTCCTCGCCAGGTCCCAGAGCCGCCCCGCCGCCTCGCCTCGCCGCCTGGTCCACTCGCTGCACTTCTCGATGAGGGCGTTGCGTGACGAGGGGGCGGAAAGGGGCCCTAAAGGGCCCTCCCTAGGGCCCTTCGGGGCACCTACACTCCTCCTCGAAATCAAGCGCAAGAGTATTTTTCGCGACGTGGCGGCGGCCTAAGGGTCCCGAGATTTCAATATTCACGCCGAAATCTGACCCCGTGGGCCGCGTTTTGCACGTCGACCAGCATCAACAGCTTGCCTTTGGTCTCTAGGAGAGTTGTAAAGGGGTCCCCTGGGGCCCAGCAGGTATACGACGGGTGGACGTTTCCCCCCCCCCCCCCCACCCACCCACCCACCTCCCCACCGCACCCCCCGCTTACCATCGCCCCATCAACGAACGCCCGCTCCGGTCCGCTGGCTGCGCTTCTCGCGCCGCCCGGGGCGATCTGAGCCGAGCGGGCGTTCATTGTACACCGGGCGGCCCTGGGGCAGAGAGGGGTGCGCGTCCTGCTCCCGGTCCCCTGCGCGGTCCTTCCTGGAGGGGAGATCTGAGCCGAGCGGGCGTTCATTGTACACCGGGCGGCCCTGGGGCAGAGAGGGGTGCGCGTCCTGCTCCCGGTCCCCTGCGCGGTCCTTCCTGGAGGGGAGATGGGGGAGAGGGGGCTGGGCAAGCCAGGTGCGTTCGTGCCACATCCGACATCCTACCTCTCTCTCTCTCACTCTCTCTCTCCCGTGCCTGGCCCGTCGCGCTGATTTTTGTTCTACGTGCCAACAGGTCTCAGGGTGTCGTAGCGGGGGGGAGGGGAGGGGGACGAGGGGAGGGGAGGGAGGGAAGGGAGAGAGATGGGAATGAAGGGTGATGGGAGTTGAGCGGATTGAGTGAGGCAAGCGGATGTGGCGGGAGAGTGGGAGACGGAAGGGATGAGTGCAAGAACATTTGAAGCATGTGCGAGGGCGTGGAGAGGATCAGATGGGAGAGCGATGTGGGGAGGAGGGGAAGGTGGAAGATCAGCAGCAGGAGGAGGATGGGGACGATATGTAGTAGGAGGAGGAGGAGGAGGAGGAGGAGGAGGAGGAGGAGGAGGTAGAGGTGAACGAGGACTGACGCTACGGGCCGTGGCGCCCATCAGCCTGCTCAAGAAAGGTGAACGAGGAGGAGGAGGAGGAGGAGGAGGAGGAGGAGGCGGAGGCGGATAATGAGGTCCATGGGGAGGAAGATAAGGATTTGGGATATTGTTTGCATTTGCGACGCCGTGGAGCCCTGTGCCCTGTATATATGACGCAGTACTTGGACGCGCATTTGATGTTGGAGTTCCCGACCGTGTATTAAACCATTTCGTGTTTGCTGTGAGATGTCATCGTTGCTTGTCCGTTGTTGGCGCGCTGCCACGGTCTGCTCTAGAATCTAAGCGCGCGCCCAGCGCGTGCGCCGCGTGGTCTAGTGCATACCTACGTGTAGAAAGTTATCGTGTATACCTACATAAAACATATGTTAATCATATCTGCAACAGTGCCCCGAGGCACGAGTCGGAGTGTCCTCAGGTCATTTGGAGCCCTCCGTCTCAGTCCTGAAAGACATTTATCCTTCCGCCTGCGGCAATTCCCACCACCGTGACAGCCCAGCATGCTGGGTGGCGACAGTTCGAGGATGGGAGAGCCGTGATGGCGATGATGATGATGATGATGATGATGATGATGATGATGATGATGATGATGATGATGATGCTGATGCTGATGCTGATGATGATGATGATTATGATGCTGATGCTAAGGCTGATGGTGATGATGATGACGATGATACTGATGATGGCGATGCTGATACTGATGCTGCTGCTGATGATGATGGTGATGGTGATGTGATGATGGTGATGGTGATGACGATGCTGATGGTGGTGATGGTGATGGTGATGTCGATGGTCATGCTGCTGGTGATGATGATCGTGATAGTGATGGTGATTGTGAAGATGATGGTGAAGATGCTGATGCTGATGATGATGATGCTGCTGATACTGATAATGGTGATGGGGATGGTGTTTGTGGTAATGGTTAAGCTGACCATGGCGATCATGGTGGCTGTGAAGGTGAAGATGAAGATGCTGATGATCACGATGCTGATGACGATGGTGATGACGCTGATGATGCTGGTGGTGATGGTGATGGTGATGGTGACGATTCTGATTATGGTGATGATGATTGATGATGGTGACGATGATGACGACGATCACGATGCTGATGCTGATGCAGCTGATGTCGGCAATGATGATGATGATGTTGATGATGACGATGACGATGATGATGATGATGACGATGATGATGATGACGATGATGATGATGATGATTATGCTAAAGGTGCTGATGGCGGTGATGATAATGACGACGAATGGTAACGCTGTTGATGATACGGGCGAGGATGATAAGAGTGATGATTATGATGCAGGTGGAGGTCCTGGTGATGATGCTGATGTTGATGGTTGTGGTGATGATGACGATGTTGATGGTTGTGTCGGTGGTGATAATGATGATGATGATGATGATGATGATGACGATGATGATGATGATAATGCTGCTGATGCTGATGATTATGATGATGACGACGATGATGCTGATGATTATGATGCTGATGATGATGATGATGATGATGATGATGATTATGGTGATGATGATGATGATGATGATGATGATGATGATGATGATGATGATGATGATGATGATGATGATGATTACGAGATTATGATGATGATGCTGATCGTGATGATGCTGATGATGATGATGATGATGATGATGATGATGACGACGAACAGGAGGAGGAGGAGGAGGAGGAGACGGAGGAGGGTGAGCAGGAGCAGGAGGAACAGGAGGAAGAGAACGGCCGTCACATGCGGCACCGTTGCGTCTTTACCATTTGAGGAGCTCATATGGAACTCGTTTGGGCCGTCTTGGGAGTGTCTCGGCCTCCTGTGAGGCAGTCTTAGCGGTCCCTTGGGGCCCTTCGGGCCGTCTTGAGGCCCTCGTACGCCGCCTTGGGGTCTCCATCTTGATTTTTCCTCATCTCGAGTGCTGCCAAGTCCGGTCGGAGCAAGTCTGGTTGGGGCCAAGGGGCTCCATATTTGGTGGGCCTCCAGCTGGACTCGGCTTCTCCTAAGAGGTTGGAGGCCTGGGACTTGCCCTGTTCCCACCTCCAGGATTTCGTCAAGAACATGCCGATGGGCGTGATGGGCGGCAAGGGCAGCCAGCAGAGGTTCTCCCAGGCTTTAGGGGCGCGGGGGTGGTCGTTGACCCCGCCGCCGCCGTCGCCGTGGCGTCGTCGCCGTCGTCGTCGTCGCCGCCGCCGACGTCGTCTTCGTCATCGTTGTCGTGGCGTCGTCGCGGTCGCGTTGTTGGCACCGTCGCCCTTCGGAGGAAATTGATGGGGAGGAATGGTGCGAACGGAGGGGGGAGGAGCGGCAGGCAGGGACGAGGGTGCGGGGGAGGATGCAGGGGGAGAAGGAGGACGTGGAGGGGCATTGCGACTACGTTTGGGATGCGCTCAGCGGTTTGCAGCCTTATTCGGGCTTCTGCAGATCTTCAAAGGTGTTCGGAGGCGCTGGAGACGATGAGACGGGGGGAGGGGGGAGGGGGGAGGGAGGGGATTTGAAGAGGACAATGCGGGAGGATGTGGAGGAGAAGGGTTCCGAGGAGATATTTTGCGGGATTCCAGTTCTTAGATCCGTCTGGGGGCTTCTCTGGATTCCAGGATTCGGGAGGCGGAGGAGGATGGAGAAGGACGAAGATGCAGAGAGGATGAGGATGAGGAGGAGGAGGAGGACAAGAAAACACACAAAACAATGATGGAACAAGGACGGGAAATGACAAGTAATTACGATGAGTTCTGCGTTCGCTGCCCTCGACGATAAGCAGCACGATCGAAATGGGGACGGAAAGCATGGTGACGAAGACCGACAGCAGTTCCTGTCCATTTAGAACAGGACTCGTTGTTGGTATCGCGTGGACTCACTGTCGGTGTCGCTGGGGACGTTGCCCGTGTGATACACAACGCCGCCTCCCCAACAGCGCCTGTCCGACATTTGCCGTTGGGCATCCTCGGGGATTTCTCGCATTTGCGTTGCGCCCCCCTGGCGGCGCCTCCGGCGCTGCCCTGGAGGGTCCAGCCGCGAACCAAGAGATTTGCGCGGAGTTCCGAGAATTTATGTTTCTGCAGGTGTGCGATTTTTTTTAGATAAGAAAGCACCAGCCCGGTGTGCATGTATTATTGGCATCGCCTGATCTCGGTGCCGATCTTAGGGACCCCCGAAAGTTTCTGAGAGCGCAGTCCCACGATTGTCGTCGCTTTGGGGCTTGTCGATCTTAGGGATAGGGAATCGCTCGAGTCTGGTTCCAGAGGGGGCGGAGGAAGGTCGAGACGTGGCAGGAGGGAGGAGGAGGAGGAGGAGGAGGAGGAGGAGGAGGAGGAGGAGGAGGAGGAGGAGAGGAGGGGAGGAGGGAGGACGGGAGGGAGGGAGGAGGTGGAGGAAGGGAGGAGGGTTGGAGGGAGGTAGGAGGAGGGAGGATAGGAGGGAGAGTGGAGGAGGGACGGAGGGAGGAGGAGGGAAGGAGGAGGGAGGAGGTGAGGGTAGGAGGAGGAGGAGGAGGATGGAAGGTGGAAGCGGGTGGAGGAGGAAGAGGAGGAGGAGGAGGAGAAAGAGGAAAAAGAGGAGGAGGAGGAGGAGGAGGAGGAGGAGGAGGAGGAGGAGGAGGAGGAGGAGGGAGGAGGGAGGAGGAGGAGGAGGAGGTGTGCGCGTCCCCGGCTGCTCTGCACTGCCCTGGACAAGTCATGCAACTTGCGCCGACGAGCCGTCTGCTTTCGCCGCCCTCGGCGTTTCGTAGTTTCTGGCCTCTGGGGTTGAGTCGGGCCTGTCCCTCTACAGGAGGAGTATTCAAAAATAGTCAAAATATAGTCTGAGGACGATTGTTTGAATCTTTTTTGGCCATGTTGGGATAATATGTGTTAACCATTTTTCTTTCTTCGTCCAAAATCCGCCTACAGGGGGACATGCCTGACCTGGCTCTGGGGGCAGTCTTCGGGCCCTGGGACCGTCTGAAACGGATCCTTGACGGAAAACTACCCTCAGAGAAGCCCCCCAGACGAGTCTTCGACACGAACTGCAAAAGTTGCATTGTTTGTTCAAGGGGTGGGTGAGCCCGCGAGTGCGTCACCACGACATGGGAGGAGATCACAAAGCGGCTCGCCGCTGAGCCGAGAAGGAAGCGATACCTATACCGGCGCTCGTCCTTGAGAGCCTTCGTCGCCTCGGCTGGATCCTCCGCGAGATCTTAGCCAGAACGCACCCCTGGAGAGGTGCGCCAAATGCGGCTCGCGGCCTGGGTAACACCGCCCGCCCAGATGGCGAGCATACATCGGGCGCGGCCCAGCAGAAATTGCCATGGGGTGCCGCGAGGTGCGCCGTCGGCTGAGCCATGTTGTGTGGGTCTGGCGCTATCCGTGGGCTGCGCTATGGGGATCGCGCCGCCTCGCGCGATGCGCCACCCACGAGTTGCGCCATTGCTTGCGTCGTATGTTGCGCCATCCACCTTTTGCGCCGTAGGTTGCCACATGGGCTGCGCCATCCGTGGGGTGCGCTATGGAAAGCGCCATGGGTCGGGCACTCGGCGGCCGAACATAGAACGGACTGCGCTTGGCATCGCTCGGACGTGTGCATTTATTTCTCCGCGGCGAGGACCATCGAAGAGCATCTTGGATCATCATGCGAAAAAATGCGCACGAAATCGAAACATGCACGGGGAATTGACGTCCGAGCGATGGCGAGTGCGAGTTACTTCGCAAGGTCGTGTCTCGGCGCCCGAACAGAAACGGCCTGCTATCGGCTGCGTCATAGGTGTGCGCACGCGGCGGCCGACAACCACTTCGTCGCGGGCCCGGCGCTCGCGCAGATCGTCTGCGGCCGCGGCCGAAACCAGACGGCCTGCTATGGGTTGCACCGTGGGTTGTGCCCCTGGCGGTCGAACGTGAAGCGGCGTATTCGTGGCTGTGCCACGCGGTGCGAACCCGCGGACCTAAACTATTCCGGTCTGCTAACGGGCTTGACCAGTCAGCCGGTCCGTCGGGCAGTCAGTCAGCAGCCAGTCAGCATTAGATGAACCTCGCCCAAGGAGTGTTCGGGCGCCCAGAGCCAGCCCCTGCATATCCGCCGTCGCTCAGCATCAGGAGGGAAATAACACAGGCACAATGAATCGTCGATTCCCAAGAAGATATGGGAACATATGGGAAGGGGGGTGGACAACGGAAACCCAGAACATATGGAAAGGTATGGGACATCCTGGGATTTGCGCCCGTTTGTTCGTGTGTCCCTGGGCCCCTTCTCTAGAATGTGCAGGGGAGTGGGGCCAGCTCAGAAGGACGAGAGAGGGAGGAATGGGGCGCGCGAGAGGCGCAGGGAAGAGGAGGAGCAGGCAGGAGGAGGAGGAGGTGGAGGAGGAGGGCGGAGGCATGTGGCACGAGAGGTGGATAGAGGTCGAGGGAAGACAGAGAGGATGACAACTGAGAGAAGGGCAATGTTGAGGGGGGGAGGTGGGAAGGGGGAGGAAAAGTAGGAAGGAGCAGGGACGAGGAGGAGGGCGGAGGTATGCGGCATGAAAGGAGGATCGAGGGCGAGGGGAGAGAATGGATGACAGTTGAGCAACGCAACAAGAAAACTGGGTCGTCTGCACCGACATTGGCGAGCAAGCTGCATACATAAGGTCGCGTGTAAGCGCCCTCACTTCCAATGCAGCGTGCCGCGCACGGGGCCCGCGTAAGCCGCGGCGTAAGGTCGCTACGTCACCTCACGTAAGACCTTTGTCAGCTCGTCGCCTAATTGAGAGCAGGGCAATGCTGAGGACGGGGAGGTGGGAGGACGAGGAGAAGGAGGAACGAGAGCGTAACGAAGAGAATCCAGCGAGCAAGGGAGGCAGAGGAGCAGTGACGCGGGAGGGGGTTGGGAGTGGGAGGGGAATGCGGTTGCAGGCGAAGATGGAGGGATGGTGAGCTTGGAGGGCGTAGGGGGCGGAGCAGGGAAAGTCGAGATCCTCCTCTTGCTCCTCCTCCTCGTCCTCATCATCATTCCTTTTCTATGACATTCAATGTGCCTGGGACATTTTGCGCAACAGAGGTAACCATCCGCATTAGACACCTGCGCCCTTGATAGTTGATGCATGGAGCCTCATGCATGCTTTCAGCTTTTGATTTGTCCGCACTCCTGGCTTTCGAGTAGTGGTTACGTACACCACGCCTTTCATTACGAGGTTTGAAGATCTCACGACATGTTGTTCTCTTGACCTCGAAGAACACCTTTCGTGACGCCGTGGCGCTGGAGCCTCCTGGCTGCGCCTCTGGCGCCGCCCTGGCGTGCTCCGCGCGCCAGGGAGGGGGTTTCAAGCGTTGTTGCTTGGGTGTGAGAAGGTGCCTGCGCACCAGGCTCTCGATGATCCTGACATCGATGAGGCCGAACGCCCTCTGCGCATCGGCAACCACGCGGCTGACCGAGCAGCGAAGCTCGGAGCCGCCGTGCATCCTTTGCCCTCGGACGAGACGTCCGCTACGGTCGCTCGCTCGATCGGGTGCGCCCAGTACGTGGTGCGCTTGGCGGCGGCCGTGCTGCCGCTCTGGCCCCGCACGGACTTGTCTGGAGGTCGAGTGGAGGGCGCCTCTGTTGAGAGTCCCTCGAGGGGTCCCCACCCCCCACCAGTGGGAGTGGAGAGGCCCGCCCGCTGGTTCCCAGGGGAGTGGGAGTGGAGTGGAGTGGAGAGGTCCCCACCCCCCACCAGTGGGAGTGGAGAGGTCCCCACCCCCCACCAGTGGGAGTGGAGAGGCGTTTTTGGCAGTGCTCAGTTTGCCTGCGCACGGCGAGGAGTGCTTGCAATGTCTTGCCCCCTCCTGGTCGTTGCAGCGGGGAGCCGAGAGTCAACGTGCAGGACTCTCCACGATTTCCGGCTCAGATGCGTGATTTCCGATTGTTCGAATGATTCGTTGCTGATCGTGTGCGCCATCTGTAAAGGGTATACTTCAGGCGGCCGTCTGGCAAAGCTTGGGGATCAGTGCACGGGTCCGCCCAAACATACGAAGACGGGCCTCGACAGGAAGTATGACCCGCATGGTTGGAATCAGATTTGCAGGGGCCTCCATCCTAAGTGGGGTGACCCTGCTCCCAGACTCTTTCAGTGTGCTATAGGCATGCAGCGTAGCGGTGGTGCTCAAAAACATCTCTCCCGTGCGTCCCCGAGGAAGTTCCCAAATGCTTCTGGAGGAGGCATGTCGGGGACTCCCATACGGTGTGGTGAACACACCGCGTGGTGAGTCAGTGGAGATATGTCGTCACCGCCCGGATTTGGAACTCGGGTCGTTCTCCGAAGACTTAATCGGGCGAACAGGGCCTCCGAGGTCCCAAGACCGTGCGGTGACGGACCGCGCGGTGAGGTCTCTTGGGATTTCGAGGTCACTACACGGTGTTGGGAACCCCAAGCCTCTTTGGAGTCCGACGAGCGGCCAAGAGCATCCATGAGCCAGGATCCTCGAACCTCGACTTGCCTCTCCTCCGCCTCCTTCTGCTTCTCCTCCTCTCCCTCGTGATCCCCTCGTCCACACGAAGGCAGAAGGAGCAGGCAAGAGGACGTCCTCTCTCCACCTTTCTTCCCTTCCCCCTCCTCTTCCCCGTCCTCCTAGAGGACAAGAGAGGAGGAGCACTTAGGAGCAGGAGGACGTGGAGGACGGCAGGAGGAGAGGGGAGGAGGGGCCCAGAAGGAGCGGGCGCATTTGAGGAGCAGGCAGGATGGAGGAGGAAGAGGCGGTACTGGAGTGAGGAGGCGGAGGAGAGGATGGCCAGCAGGGGAGGAGGAGGAGGAGGAGGAGGAGGAGGAGGAGGAGGAGGAGGAGGAGGAGGAGGGGGAGGAGGAGGAGGAGGGGCAACGGGCGACAGGGAGACGGGGGTCGCGGCAGGCCCCCGGCTCCGGCTGCGTGGCATTTGTGCTGGATGTGTCGGACGATTTTTCGGAGGCCCAGGTGGTCTTGACCGAGGCGGACAGGACCGCGGCCCATCCGGCAACGTCGTCTCATCTCGTGGTTCACTGCCGCCGCCGCCGCTGTCGACGTCATCCTCCTTCGTCGTCGCCGAAGTTGTCGTCGTCTTCGTCGTCGGCCTTCTCGTTTCCGACCTCGCCGTCGCGTGAGGAGGAGGGCGGAGGAGGAGGGCTGTGCATCCTCCGCCCTCCTTCCCCCGTACCTCCATTTCCTCCGTGCTCCTCTTCGTTGTCCTCTTTGTCCTCCTTCTGCTCCCTCCTCCTCCCTCGTACCCCTCCTCTTCGCACCTCCTCCTGGTCCTTCCTGTCCCTCTCCTTGTCTTGCTCCTCCCCCCTGACCCTCCTCTGCCTCTCCCTCCTCCCCTTCCTTCCCGCATCTGGCTCCCCGCGCGCGCTGGACGAGTCGATTCGTTTCGAGTGGAAGCTCACGGTCAGCAGGACGAGGACGAGGAGGAGAAGGAAGAGAAGGAGGAGAACACGAGGCGGACGAGAACGAGGAGAAGAAAAGGAGGACGAGGAGAGCGAGGAGGAGGAGGACGACGAGGAGAGCGAGGAGAAGGAGGACGAGGAGGAGGAGGAGGAGGAGGAGGAGGACGACGAAGGGGAGGATCGGCCCGCGTTTGGCAGCCCTCGCTCCCCCGTGGGTGCGTGGTCCCGGGACCCCTTATGGCCTGCGAGGGGGGGAGCCAGGTGCGCGGCGAGCGCTAGCGAGGGTGCTGAGGAAACAGCTCCAGGGGGGCGATTCGAACTCATTCGAAGCCGTTGTGTACACGTCGACTTCGAAATAACAGTCGAATCCTCCAGCCTTCATCTATTCACCGAGGAGCAACAATCTGCATAAACATAAACTTTCGGCACACCGAGCGGATTTCTTGGATCGGCGCTGGGCGCCCCTGGCGGCGCAAGCGTCTTCCCTGGCGCGCTCCGCGCGCCAGGGAGGGGGGTCCAACGCCGGTCCGAGAAATAAATCCGCGAGGACCCCCGAGTTTGTATGTCTATGCCATTGTGTGCTTGCTTCCCCAGGGATGCAACTCCAGGGAGGTTTAACTTGACATCGGCGTTATCATTCGGCGGCGATCCCAGGGGGGAAGCGAGATGGGACAGGCCTCTGAAGGCGGCGAGGCTTCCCAAAGCCCTGGCGCCTTCTGAGTAGCCGTCTCCGTCTTTGGAAAAGGCTCAGGTCCAGCAGAAGGCGGCTTCTGAGAAGCCCCGCCGCCTTCTGAGAAGGCCTGCCCAATCTCACTTTCCCCGGGGCTCGCCGCCGAGGTGTGTCCACGGTCGATCACCTGCCTGATCCAGCACACTCCCGCCTAATTCCGTTGCGTTCATGTCAGCGGGGTTGGCAAAGAGGGGGAGAATGACTAGGGGGGGGTATCATGGCAGGGGCCATGATATCTCCCCAGATTTCACGGCGCCTCTTCTTGTTTCAACGCGTCCCCGGTCCCCCCCCCCCAGGCCGCGCACATGACGCCGGCTATGATTTGCGCGCCCCCCCTTCTTGGACGCCCCCCTCTCGGACGCCCCCGATTTCACTCCAGTTCAATACGGTTGAATCGCGGGTTGATGCGACCTTTTTCCGTTCACTGGTCCGTGAATTTTGCTCAGCAGTTTTTCAACGTTCCCACGAAGGCCTCCCAAGCCCAGGAGCTGACTCCCGAAGGTGGTGCGGTCCAGAAGGTGCTTCGCCATCTGCCGAACAAACACACACACACACACACACACACACACACACACACACACACACACACACACACACACACGCACGCACGCACGCACGCACGCACGCACACACACACACACACAACACAACGTGATCGTTTTCTCATTCAGTGTGTTGCCGATCGGCGCGGGCCCTCGCGCCCCCTCCCCCCCCTTCCCAGAGAGTAGATCTTGCATGTTCTTGGCCTCTGTCTAAAGCAGGTGGAGTCACCTCTCCATAGGACGCCATGTTGCAAACAAAATCGCATTAAGGACCAGAGCCATGCCCCCCTCCCCCTTCGCTCACTGTCGAAACGCCGAATAGGAAAAACATTCACAATGCATTCGCATGCATATATATATATATATATATATATATATATACCCAGGTTTAGGGGGCCAGGCCGCCAGGAGTGTGCCTGCGCCCTCCATGGGGGGTCCAGGGCCCACTTTCCCTGTGTTTTTACAGGGTTTCGGCGTTGCAGGGCCTCCGAGCTCGCCAGGAGTGTGCCTGCGCTCTCCATGGAGGGTCCGGGGCCCACTTTCACTGTGTTGTTAAAGGGTTTCGGCGTTCCTGGGCCTCGGAGGCCGCCGCCTCCGACCGCCCATGGGAGGACGGGGCGGCCGGGGAGGTACAAAATAGTCCAGGAGGGCCTCCAGAGGCTCCCAAGACGGGCCAAGCGGGCCCCGAGTCGCCGAAAGACCGCTCCAGGACGCCCAAGATAGGCCCAAGACGGCCCGAGAGGCCACCCAAGGCACTCCACGACGCTTCAAGACGCCTCTCCAGAGCGCTTCAAGAGGCCGAAATCGTCAATTTTTATAAGGTTTTCGAACGATTTTGGCCTTCCAGCCTTTTCGGCTGTCCGACGTTCCAAGACGGCTCACTAGGCCCCCAAGAGCGCCCCAAGAGGGCCCCAAGAGGGCCCCAAGACGGCCCCAGAGTCGCCCAAGACAGCCCAACAGAGCCCCAAGACGGCCCCAAGATGCGCCCAAGAGGGGGACCACGACTCCCAAATTCGACCCTCCCGCTTGAAGAGTGCCCCAGGAGGCCCAAAGGAGCCCCCAAGAGGCCCCAGGAGGCCCCCAAGAGGCACCCAGGAGGCCCAAACGAGGCCTAAAGAGGCCACAAAACAGCCCCGAGGAGGCCCCACAACGGTCCCAAAACGGCTACCGAGAAGCTGCGAAACTGCCTTCACGACGTCCCCGACAGGCCAACCACGAGATCCTAACCAACACCCATGAGGCCTCTGACCCACCACCCAGGGCACGGTGGCGGAAGCAGTGACAGCACTTGTGCACAGCATGTTCCGGCGGGAGCCTTCGGAACACGCTGCAGGAGGAGGAGGAGGAAGATCAGGAGGAGAGAAAGGTGGAGTGGGAGGATGAGGGGGAGGAACGAGGAGGAGGAAGAGGCCTCCCAGACAGCTCCAAGATAGCCGAAGAGGCTTCCAAGAGGGCCCTGGGCGGCCCACGAGGGCCCCAAGGCGGTGCCTGAGGCGCCCAAGACGGCCCGAGAGGGCCCCAAGACGGCCCCAAGAGAGGCCCAAGAAGGGAAACACGAACTGAGAATCCGAGCTTTCTACCCCGAGAGGTTCTCGGAAAGTCCCAAGAGGCCAATCGGATCCAAGGGGCCCCCAAGAAGCTCCCAAGAGGGCCGACGAGGTTCCAAGAGATCTCCCAAGGTGGCCCCAAGAGGCACAGCTCGTTGTTCTACGAATGGGCTTTGACGGGTTTTAATGTTTCCTGCCTTTTGGCATCCCGATGCTCCAAGACGGCCCAAGAGGCTTCCAATACCGCTCCCATATAGAGGAAGAGGCCTCCAAGAGGGCCCCAAGACGGCCCGCGAGGGCCCCAAGACGGTGCTTGAGGCGCCGAAGACGGCCCGAGAGGGCACCAGGAGCCCCAAGAGAGGCCCAAGAAGGGGAACGCGACCCAACAGCAGAGCGGTCCCCCCACCAGGCCCACAGGAGGCCGCAAGAGGCCCCCAAGTGGTCCGACGAGGACCCCAAAAGCTTCCCGAGGGCCCAAAAGGCCCCTAGGAGACGTCCAAGAGGCTTTAAAATAGCCCAAGACTGCCCTCGATGCGTCAAAACTGCTTCCAGGACGCCCCCAGGAGGCTTCCGGATTGCCTCAATCTGGCCGCAGGTGGCCTCAAGTCGGGCCTCCACGCAGCCAAGACGGCCAATGACGACTTCGGATTGCAGAGCTGATGCCCCCAAGGGACTCTCAGACGCCCCCCCAAGAAGCACCCAAGAGGTGCCTCCAACCTCCAACAGCCAGTTGGCGAAGCATGCGAAACACCCCAGAAGCTCCTCAGATGCCGTCGCGCGCCTGTGCTTGATAGCGTTGTCCAAGATCGTCCAGCGCCTCCCCGGCCTGGGCTAGAGCCTGAGCGCGCGCGAAGCGCGCGCGATGGTTCTAGCCCAGGGGCCCGAAAACAGCTGCCCGACCCTCCATGGGAGTACCGGGGCTCATGTTCGCAGTGTTTTTACGGGGTTTCGGCGTCTCGGGCCTCGGAGGCCGCCGCGATGGTCCCGGACATTTTCCAGATCCTCGGCGCGGGCTCCAAGACCATTCCGCAGAGGGCTCCAACAGGCTCCAGGGCAGCCCAAGAGGGCTCCAAGACGGCTCCAGGAACGACTGCAGGGTCTCATTTTGCTGGTGTTTTCTGCAAGACGGCTCCAGGAAGACTGCATGTCTTATGAGGATGGCTTCCGCCTCTCGCCCCGAACATCCCAAACTGCCTGAACGGTTCCCACTCGCCTTCCCCAAACCCAGCGCTTGCCCAAGCGCGTTCCGGACGGTCTTCGCCGGAACGCGCTGGAATGATCACGCGCTGCGGTTTCCCATGCCAGCGTCCTCGGACGTGGGCGCCCTGCCACGAGCGCGTTCCGGGAAGATGCTCTCGGAACGCGCTGAAAAAATATGGCCACATCTCGGGTAACGCTCCCGGCACGCTTGCCCCAGCCTTTCCGCGGGCTGTGGCAGCCGCCACAGCGCTTTATTGGATGTCTGAGTCTTTGTTCTATTTTTGCTAGCTGGGGATGTGGGGTTATGTTTTTCATGTCTTTGTTTATGTTTTTTATTTTTGCTTGTATTTTTCTTTTTTTCTGATTATGTTTTTTTCTGTTTTTTTTTTTTATTTTTTTTCCTCTTTCTATTTTAAGTCTACTCCTTTTTATTTTTCCAGGAGGGCCCAAGACGCCCCCCAGGAGCCCCAGAATGCGAAAGGATGGCCCAAGACGCTCCCGAGCAGCCCAAGTCAGCCTTCCGACGGCTCTCGAGGCTCCCAGGTGGCCTCCAAGAGACCCCAAGAAGTCTGATAGGTATCGCGGTACGGCCCGGAGAGGCCAAAGTCGTATATGTTCAATATTCTTTTCAATGTTTTTGGCTTCTCGCGTTTTCGAGCTCCCATCGGTCCACGAGCGCCGAAATGCCTCCATGGGGGTACTGGGGCTCATTTTCCCAGTGTTTTTAAAAGGGTTTCCGCGTCCTGGGCCTCGGAGGGCGCCGCCTCCGACCCCCCTATGGGAGGAGGGGCGGCCGGGGAGGTCCAAGATAGTCCACGAGGGCCTCCAGAGGCTCCCAAGACGGCCCAAGCGGGCCCCGAGTCGCCGAAAGACCGCTCCAGGACGCCCAAGATAGGCCCAAGACGGCCCGAGAGGCCCCCCAAGGCACTCCACGACGCTTCGCCTCTCCAGAGCGCTTCCAGAGGCCGAAATCGTGGAGTTTACGAAGGTTTTCGACCGATTTTGGCCTTCCAGCCTTTTCGGCTGTCCGACGTTCCACGACGGCTCAATAGGCCCCCAAGAGCGCCCCAAGACGGCCCAAGAGGGCCCCAAGACGGCCCCAGAGTCGCCCAAGACAGCCCAACAGAGCCCCAAGACGGCCCCAAGATGCGCCCATGAGGGGGACCACGACTCCAAAATTCGACCCTCCCGCTTGAAGAGTGCCCCAGGAGGCCCCAAGGAGCCCCCAAGAGGCCCCAGGAGGCCCCCAAGAGGCACCCAGGAGGCCCAAACGAGGCCTAAAGAGGCTACAACACAGCCCCGAGGAGGCCCCACAACGGTCCCAAAACGGCTACCGAGAAGCTGCGAAATTGCCTTCACGACGTCCCCGACAGGCCAACCACGAGATCCAAACCAACACCCATGAGGCCTCTGACCCACCACCCAGGGCACGGTGGCGGGAGCAGTGACAGCAATTGTGCACAGCATGTTCCGGCGGGAGCCTTCCGGAACACGCTTTGTTTGCTTTGATGGGTTTTTGCGTTTTGAATTATTTTTTTGCAGGAAGGAGGAGGTGGAAGAGCAGGAGGAGAGATGAGAGAAAGAAGTGAGAGAGAGAGAGAGAGAGATTGATATTTATTTCGTTGGGTTGTATTGGCTGTCTTCTTTTCCCTTCTTTGTTTGGTTTTTTTTTTTTTTTGGGTATTTTTTTGGCTTTTGTGTGTTACTTTCTTTGAGTATGTTTTTCTTAATGTATGTTTTTTTTTATTTTATTTTTGGTGGACTTTATTGTTTATGTTGTTGTTTTTTATATGGAGTGGAGGGAGGAGGAGGAGGGGGACGAGGAGGAGGAAGAGGCCTCCCAGACAGCTCCAAGATAGCCGAAGAGGCTTCCATGAGGGCCCTGGGCGGCCCACGAGGGCCCCAAGGCGGTGCCTGAGGCGCCCAAGACGGCCCGAGAGGGCCCCAAGACGGCCCCAAGAGAGGCCCAAGAAGGGAAATACGAACCGAGAATCCGAGCTTTCTACCCCGAGAGGTTCTCAGGAAGTCCCAAGAGGCCCCCAATCGGATCCAAGAGGCTCCCAAGAAGCTCCCAAGAGGGCCGACGAGGTTCCAAGAGATCTCCCAAGGTGGCCCCAAGAGGCACAACTCATTGTTTTACGATTGGGCTTTGACGGGTTTTAATTTTTCCTGCCATCCCGATGCTCCAAGACGGCCAAAGAGGCTTCCAAAACCGCTCCCACATAGAGGAAGCAGCATCCAAGAGGGCCCCAAGACGGCCCGCGAGGGCCCCAAGGCGGTGCTTGAGGCGCCCAAGACGGCCCGAGAGGGCCCCAAGAGCCCAAAGAGAGGCCCAAGAAGGGGAACGCGACCCAACAGCAGAGCGGTCCGCCCACAAGGCCCACAGGAGGCTGCAGGAGGCCCCCAAGTGGTCCGACGAGGACCCCAAAAGCTTCCCGAGGGCCTAAACGGCCCTTAGGAGACGTCCAAGAGGCTGTAAAATAGCCCAAGAGTGCCCTCGATGCGTCAAAACTGCTTCCAGGAGGCCCCCGGGAGGCTTCCGGATTGCCTCAATCTGTCCGCAGGTGGCCTCAAGTCGGGCCTCCACGCAGCCAAGGCGGCCAATGACGGCTTCAGATTGCAGAACCGATGCCCCCAAGGGACCCCCAGACGCCCTCCCAAGAAGCACCCAAGAGGTGCCTCCAACAGCCAGTTGACGAAGCATGCGGAACACCCCAGAAGCTCCTCAGATGCCGTCGCGCGCCTGTGCTTGATAGCGTTGTCCAAGATCGTCCAGCGCCCCCCCGGCCTGGGCTAGAACCTGAGCGCGCGCGAAGCGCGCGCGATGGTTTTAGTATATATATATATATATACACATAATTGTACAGATCTACACATAACTATACATATATATATATACATATATACATATATGTATATATATATACACTGTAGATGTTCTGGCGGAATTTCTCGGCTCGGCGCTGGGCCCAAAACCCCGCACCCTCCGGGCGGCACCGTTGCGCCGCGCCCTTTGGCGCGCTCCGAGCGCTGGGGAAGGGTAGTAGGCGTCGGAGCCCGCTTACGACCCGCTGAGCTTGCCCCGGCCCTGCAGCTGTCTTAACCGCACATCGTGAATGCGGCTGCTTGGCAACGATGCGTGACCAGCCAGTTTCGCGCTTCTTTGGCCCGTGGACGTTGAGGAGGGGCCAGCGCCGACCGCAGAAATCTGGCGGCGCCTACAAGTGGCTGACGCGAGGGGGCTGGGCCTCTGAGAAGACGGCGGGGCATCTGCGAAGGCGGGGGGGGGGCTTCTCAGAAGCCCGCCCAGCTTCCAAAACGCCCTCTCAGCAGCCTCCAGCGGCCCGCCCTTTGCCTTCTCAGAACGCCCCGCTGCCGTCTGAGAAGCCTGCCTTGCCTGCAAGAAGCCTCCAGGGACTTGCCCCCCAGCCTCCTAAGAGGCAGTCTACAATCGACCCGCATTGTCAGGATGAGCGACTTTCCAAAGTTGCCCTTGCATCCTTCCCCTTCAGCCCGTCGTTGGCCGCCGTCTCTGGCCGCGCGCCGCCCGCGCAAAGTTTCGTCATGGCCTTCCACGGCCCTCGCATCCTTTATGGTGCGTCCTTATCATACGGGTTGAATGTAAGAACGCCCTCTAAGAACGCCCTATGCCTTCAGGGACGCCCAGAACTCGAGCACGCCGAAATCTCTAAGAACCTAAGACTTGGGTGCGCAGGAACTTGGGTTTGCCGACACTTCCCCCAAACCCGAGACTGACGTCTCTCCGATATTGGGAAGGCCTTACGGCCAGTGCCGCCGACCCTGAAGGGGGACGACGGTGGCGGCGGCGGCGACGACGACGCGAACGCACTTCCCCCCCGCCGAGATCCTTCCCTGTGGGCACCACCACGATATGCGAGCGCACGTCCATATGCCTTCGTTAGTGTGTACTTCTGTTGTGTTTCAGAATTGAAAGTAGGACGTACACGTACATGAATCCACGTTAGTTTCGAGAGTAGATATTGCGCGACCATTTGTACCACGCGGCTGGTCTCGCGGACTCGGGGGCCGTTTTCATGTACGTCGGTGGGCGCGTATGTCTTTCTGTGGGCTCCCTAGCATTGGGAAGGTCTTGCGGCCGGTGCCGCCGACCCTGAAGGGGGACGGCGGCGGCGGCGACGACGCTGACGCTGATGCTCTTCCCCTCTCGCCGAGACCCCCTTGTGGGCGCCGCCCAAATACGCGAGCGGACGTCTAATTATGTGTTTTCGACGGTGTGTTTGTTGTACTCCCATACAGTGGAAACCTATGCCAAGAAGCACCCTGCTCGCCTCCAGGGTGCCCAGGGTTTCTTGGGTTTCGAGGATTGTGGTGTGGAAAGCGTGACGTTCCCACACCAACAATCAATGGACGTCCTGGGGTCTCAATGTTGGGTTTCTTGTGGAAGGCTTCTTGTGGCCGAGCTCCTACCTTATTCCCATAAAGTTCGGCGGTTCGCTCCCCGGGCGGACCTCGGGCGTCTCCGGGCCGCCTCTGGTCGTCTTCCGTGTCGAGGGGTTGGTTTTTTCCGGGCTTCGGGCCCCTCGACAGACGATCTTCATGGGCGCCCAAGTGGGGGTTGGGGACTAGGGAGTCACCCTCCTTTCTTTGGGGGCGGCCAAGAGGGGGGGGGATGACTGGGGGGGATATGATATCATGGCGGGGGCCATGATTTCTCCCCTGATTTCATTGCGCCTCTTCTCATTTCAATACGTCCTCGGCCCCCCCTTGGGCCGCGCACATGCCGCCGGCCATGATTTGCGCCGCCCCTCGTGGACACCCCCCTCTTGGCTGCCCCCTCTTTCGGGAAGACGAGGATCCCGTGAGGAGGGGGGCATGCAGGATCGAGGAGGTGCTGGGCGAGCGCTGGGGGTCCTTGGACAGCCCCGTTTCCTCGGGGATGCGGCTTGGCGCTGCCCGGGAGGGGTGGGGAGGACGAGGGGCGTGCGGATTGCCTTGCAAGGGCCGCGAAATTTCCACGAGCTCATGGCCTGCTCTGCTGCCTCCTCCTCCTCCTCCTCCTCCTCCTCCTCCTCCTCCTCCTCCTCCTCCTCGTCCTCCTCCTCTCGTCCTCGTCCTCCTCCTCTTCCTCTATGTCTTTTCCGAATGAAGAACTCCTACCCTTTATGAGCCTGCAGCGTAACAGCTGCCAACAGTTTCACAGTTGGAGGGTGCCTCGCTGCCTAAATGTGGCTTTCGCCTGAGTACCGCGTACACTCGTGTCAAAACATTGCAAGGTTCTTTTTCAAATGTGGGTCTCGCCTTAGCGCCGCGCACATTCGTTTAAACAATTACGAGAGTTTAGGGCGATTCGTTTTCAACATGTTGTTGTCGCCTTGGCGTCGCGCACATGTGTCTTAAGCATGTGCACGAGGTTCGTGGATTGACGTCGGTTCGTTTTCGATGTGTGGTTAACTCGCTGTGGCGCCCCGCATTCGTTTTTCAATGTTGCAAGAGTTTTGCGGATTGAGGGCGGTTCCTTTTCGAAGTGTGGTTCTTGCTTTAGCGCCACGAACATGTGTTTCAGAAAGTTGCAGGAGTTTGATGTATGCTCATGCTTGACGTACCAGACATGACTTTTTGAAGAGATTCTGTATTTTCGGGGCGCAACCGTTTCGACGATTCGCGGTGTTGAAGTCTCAAGATTGGCGTTCTGTCGCGAATCACGATCGTCAAGAGGCAATAGTCAGGCTGACTCGTTTCGTTAAAGTCCGGACAATATTGTTTTGGCACGCTACAGGATTTTCACGCGGTTGTCCACCAACGGGGCACTTCCCTCAGTGGGAACGAACCTTGTAGGGGCCTATGATGAGGGAGTTTGGAGGAAGTGTGTGTTCCAACATCGTTGATGAGTCTTGGTTTTGCACTGAACCTCCTCCTGCTGCTCCTCCTCCCCTCCCTGAGGAGGAGCCCCTCCTCCCCCTGCTACCCCTCCCACTCCCCCTCGTTCTCCAAGATTTCATGGCCCCCTCTGGCTTCCTTCAGGACGTTCCCTGACCCCTCCTGGTCCGTGCACATGCCTTCCCCGACGCTCCCAGCAGGGTGGGCGACCTCGAGGTGCTCGCCGAGATCATCATGCTCGACGGGCTCCAGCAGTTGCGGCTAGCGGAGTGGTGCCTGAGCGCGCCCGGGCACGAAGAGGCCTGCCATTCTCTCCCTCCTCGGCTTCCGCCGAGTCGAGAAGTCCAATCCCCGAACTCAGAAAAGTCTGTTATGCTGCGGCGCCGTGAGCTCTGACGGTAAGTTGACGCCACCGTTGAGCCAAGAGAGTCTCGGACGCCAGGGGGGGTTCTCAGCAAGAGTGGAAGGGAACAGCTTCGCAGGAGAACGCTCGGGTAGTTCCCTCATCAGTACCTTGCTGTAGCGGCAGTCTAACACCGCAGACCATAGGAACATGGCATACCAGCACGGCAGACCACATCTGCACGGCAGACGATGACGGCATACCACAGCAGCGCGGCATACCAGAGCATGGCAGAAATTATGAGCACGACAGATCACAGGAGCACGGCAGACCAACACGATAAATCGCCAGCAGTTATGTTGGTCGAGGTGTTTCGTTTTGTAGTTTTTTTTTTTTTGCCCCGTTCTTGCCCCGTCAGGTTTTTCAAGGCGGGATCCCCGAAAGTCCAGATGTTGTTCCCCAGGATGCTTTTCATCGGGGCTTTTTTGTGGACTGCCGCGGGGCCCTGCGAGCGCCCCCAGAAGCCGAGAACGACAACAACAAGTCGCCTTGTTTGCCTCAATGCGTTGGATTGCTGCGCATCGCGCGTCGCAGTGTTCGAAGCTCGGTGGCCTGACAAAACGGCTCGGGAAGGCCCCCGGCGCGCAGCGGTTGCGGCCGGGGCCCGCCGCGCGCGCGCAGTTCGGCCTCCTCTTCTCGCTCGTGTTCCGCGCGCCGCGACGGGCCAGCCGCGATCCGCGTTGAACCCGTGTCGAGGCCACGTCGAAGCCGCGTCGCGTCCGCGTCGCATCACTCCGATTGCATGGCGGATCCGCGCCGGCCATGTCCGGATGTCAGAGAAGACAGCTGTTCGCAAGACGGGCGAGGTCCCCCGAGTGTGCACCGCAGTTTTCTTGCCAGCGCGCGCGAAGGCCGCCCGCCACGCGCTCTTCTTGGCCGAGTTTGCCGCGACCGAGCGGGGCATGCCGGGCTGCCGCCTCGAAGATCAGGCCCCTCCGGGGGGGGGGGACAGAATAGGGGGACGAACAATGACATGAGCATGAAAACTCGAAGTCCGCGCGGATTTCTCGGATCGGCGCTGGAGCCCCTTGGCGACGCCGCCGGCGCCGCCCCTGGCGCGCTCCGCGCGCCAGGGAGGGTGGTCCAACGCTGGTCCGAGAAAACAGCGCGGACCTCCGAGTTTTTATGTTTACGGCATTGGTTGTTTCCCTAGGACAGGCACGCCAGGGGGAGAGGCTTGCGGTTCGAGGTGTTCAGCAGTTTTCGTCGGCTCTCGGCGGTCTCCAGCGTCGGAGCGGTCTCCAGCAGCTGCGCCTCACCGAGGGTGTCCCCAGGCGGCGAGCCCACGGCGGGAAGTGCGTGGCAGCAAGCCTTCTCCGAAGCCGCCGACGTTTTTTTTCTACAAGGCGCGGGGGCTGCTGAGAAGCCCCCGCGCCTTCTGGGAAGGCATGCCCCTCCCCTCCAGCTCCCCCCCCCCCCCGGGGGCGCCCCGCCTCGGTCCAGGGGTGCCTGGATCGGCCCGAGCGGCCGCTTGGAGGCGCAGGTTCTGCCCTGAAGTGACTGTTTCAGGGGCAACGTCAAGAGGCCTGGCATCGCTCGGACGTGTGCGTTTTTTCCTCGGGCCATCGAGGAGCATCCTTGATCATTTCGCACAAAAAAAAAACACGCACGAGACCGAAAAAAAACACAGGAAATGTACGTCCGAGCGATGGCCAGAGGACTGTTTCAGGGGCAACGTCAAGGGGGGGACAGGAAGGCGCATCGACCCCTCGTCGCCGACTCCTCGGCGGCAGGGGCCCGCTATAGCCCACCCTTTGCCCAGGAGCGTGCAGTGTCGCGCTCGCTGGCCCATCGGCGAGGCGTCGCCGACTCCAGGGCGACGCCTCCCTCACCGAGCCCGTCCCCCCCGGTCGCTGCCCCTCAGGAGGGGCGGAGAGAGTCTAGGCCTCCTAGATGGGGTCCGAGTAGGTGGGGGATGGCGCCGCATCGGCGATGCATCGGGGATGCGGCTCGATGTGGGGCCCGAGTTGCTTCGCGTCGACGTTGCCGATGCATCGCCGACGTCGACGATGCATCGCATGTGCATCACCGCTGCATCGCCGATGCATCACCGATGCATCGCCGATGTATCGGCGATGCGGCGCGATCCTCCGACCCCATCTACGCGGACCCCATCTAGGAGGCCTCTAGGGAGCGAGGGGGCCCAGACGTCCGGCGGCTTGGTCAAATATAGGCGGCGCCGTGTTTGTTCCACCATGTTGGGCCGTCGGAGGCCAGGCTATCACCTGTCCAGGGAGAAGACCAATGGCCCTCTGTGCGGCGAAAGCTCGGCAAAGGTAAGACGCGTCTGTCCCGGGGTACCTCGTGGAGGTGAACAAGTGCTTGCTTGAGGTGATCCAGGAGCGGCTCGCACATGTCGGGCCCGATTGTGGGGCGAGCCTGGGCTCGATCGGTTTGCTTGCCTGCTTGAGGATGCGCGTCGAGGTGCGAATTCGGATCCATAGCTCGCAGAGCGAGAACCAGAAGAGTAGTCGCGATTCAAAGCTACTCGAACTCCTTTGCGGGGTGAAGAGCAGGCCCCGTGGAAGCGATCGAGAGGCCTGGGGGGGGGCCCACGCTTCGAACAAACACGAATCGAGTCGCCAGGCACCCGGGGGGCCCGGGGCGAGGGGGGCTGGGCGCGGGAGGGGGGGGGGGGAGAGGGTGGGGAGGGACGGAGGACGGGGAGGGAGGGTCTGGCGGGGCGGGGGGAGGGGGGCCGGCGAGGAGCGAGAGAGGGCGAGGGGGGGGGCAGGAATGAGTGTGCGAGGGGGGGGAGGGGATAGAGGGGGTGGGGAGGAGGAGAGGAGCGAGCTGGGCGCGCTGGCGCCATATCTGACACCCCACCCCTCTCACACATACCATCCCATACCTTCCTATCTCTTCTTTATCCATGGGCGCGTGTCACAGTGCAGCTGGTATGGAAGCCTCCTTAATACAAACATAGTGTTATGCGCAATCGGAATGGGGAGTCTGCGTACGTTTGAGGAGGATGTGGCAGATGAGCAGAAGGATGAGCAGGATGAAAAGGAAGACGATGGGGAAGGAAGAGGATGAGGACGAACAGGAGCAACAGAAACCGGCACAGAAGGAGCGGGAGGAGCAGGAGGACCAGGGTTAGGCGGAGGGGAAAGGAGGGGGGGGGACAATGATGAGGAGGGACTCGGATCCAGAAAAGTGGCT